>CM042445.1:23511333-23588833 GCA_023631565.1 Gymnocephalus cernua
AGCCCCATTCCCCGGGTTAAATGGAAGGGTGTCTTAGGCAAAAAAAAAATAAAAAAATCCATAAAAAAAAAAACATCTCGAGAAAACAAAAACAAACTCTTGAGAAAACAAACGTTGTTGTATCAAGATAACAAATTAATAAGTCGTTATCACGAGATAACAGTGCATGAAAAAATAAATAAAAAATCAATGGCCGTTCTCGGCTTCCGTACTATAGTGGCTATAAGTAACTTTCAGTTTGTGTTGGTTTCAGCGGCCCCTTTGGACATAAGCGGTAATGTTTTTACCACCCCTGCTGTCGTAAAGGTCTAGGAGTTACCGGTAGCATAGGTGGGAAAGATCAGACCCGGGCAGAAGCTTTACTAAAAACAATATATAAATAGCGTCCTTTTCACTTTTAGTCTTGTTTGCTGTTACAGGTCATTTATGATCATCAGATGGAAAATCACAGTTTCAGAAACATGTAAAAGTTACATATAGTCACTTTAAAGACTGAACCTGGTAAACTTCTGTCCACCCGCCTGCTACTTGAAAGTCAGAACGCTGCTGCGCCTCAACCTACCCTTCATCAAGTACTTCAGGTCCTTATTTACTTTCAGTGCAGGTCTGACTGGACCTTTGCTTCAAAGCCTCCTCAGCATTCAGGCTGCACCCTCCAATTTCCATCTGGGCTGTGCACCTGCGACCCACCCTCTGGCAGTGATTGACAGCTTTAATTAGCAAGAGAGGCAGGATACAATTCTAAGATACTGGTCAGTGATGGAATATAGCATTTAAATATACCTTACAATTACTGATGCATTCATGTGTAGCATTGCAACGCATTGTCATGAACGGGTTTGTACGATATTGTACGGAAATGTATGCACACCAATTTGTATGATATCCTACAAAAACACACGAGGAGAAAGATGGATGGAGCTGCAGAATGTGTGTGTGTGTATGTGTGTGTGTGTGTGTGTGTGTGTGTGTGTGTGTGTGTGTGAGTGCGTGTGCTGTGGTTGTATGTGTGTGCGTGCACGTCAGTGGGCCCAAAGGGTTTCCCCTGCATATTAAACCCTTTGTCAGCCCTCTTAAGTGTTTCCCTGGTCCACCTGCGGAAAGTAGCCTACAGCCTCCTTTCTTTTAAATGTCAGGCAAAACATTAAGTTGCTGCTGCTGCTGCAACACACACACACACACACACACACACACACACACACACACACACACACACACACACACACACACACACACACACACACACACACACACACACACACACACACCTAATTCAATATTACATAATATTAGATAACACATTTACTTTTGATACATCCATCCATTTTTTCTGATAATACTACTATTACTTAAAGAACATTGGGAATTCAGGACTTTTACTTCTAATGGAGTATTTTTTTACTCTTAGATTTCTATGTTTACTTATAAGTAAAAGGGCCTGAGTAGACCTACTTCTTCTCGAGAGTAGAATTTTAAAGTATCATGAAGCTGTGATACCCAAGTAAAGTACAAGTAGTAGGCCTACCTCAAATTAAGGACAGTAGACTAGGCTATGAGTAAATGAAGGTTGCATTTCGCCACTAACTGCCAGTAAAGCAATATAAATGCGTCCTACTTACTTACTTAGGTATTGTGTTTTGTGCATAAATATTAGCCTACTGCTAACCTAGGCTAGGCTGAAATGCAGTATCAAATGTAGACTATAGCCTATATTATGCCATTTATTTGATTTAATAGAGAGAGAGGACATGGGGAGAGAGGATATAGCTAGTATCTGGTCTCTGCGGTTTCAAACAAGCAACGAAGTGACCAATGCACAGCTAGGAACCAGGGGAAAAAGGAAAAAGCAGGTTTGAAACGCAGCATTTCTTCATCACCTGTAGCTTCAGGTTTGTGTTTTCTGAGAGAGAGAGAGAGAGAGAGAGAGAGAGAGAGAGAGAGGGTGAGGGTGAGAGAGAGAGAGAGAGGGTGAGAGAGAGAGAGAGAGAGAGAGAGAGAGAGAGAGAGAGAGAGAGAGAGAGAGAGAGAGAGACATCGTTTCCCTCCTCTCCTCCACCGCAGTAGAAGCCGCTCACACCAGGATGGGTCGCGCGGAGAAGAAGCAGCACCACGAGCAGAAGCGTCGCGCGCCGCTCCGTCTCCGTCCAGGTGGCGCGAGGAGGACGAGCTGATCTCGCGGAGCAGAAGAAGAAGAAGACGGAGGAGAAGCCAGGAGGAAGGCGGAGGAGGAAATCCCGCGAGAAAAGAAGAGAGACAGACGCAGATACACTCAGAGAGAGAGAAAAGAGTGAGAAACCGCCGCACGTGAGGTGTGCGAGACCCCCGGGGAGAGGGGACTATACTCGTTAATTTGGAGGAGAGACGGTTCATTTAGGTTTTTTTTCTACGCAGACGGAGAGAGAAGGTCTCCGAAAAAGGTACGAAACACCAAACCGTGACTGGTTTCTCTTTCTTTAGCTTTTAAATCCGAAGTAAACATGCAAACTGTGCGAATTAACACCTGCAACCATCCATAATTGATTAATTAGGCCCAACTGTAACCGTTAAGATGGGACTGAAACGGCGTCAGTGCTACCTCTAATCACTGTAACCCCGCTTTTCCAAAAAAGATAAACGTCGGCCATAATGTGGAATATCAGTTTTGAGAGAACAGAAACGTGTTTGCAGAGATAAACATGCTCATGAAGCTGTGTCTGTGGCGAAGTCAGATTTTTGACACTTGCTGCGTTTTTTTCCCCGTCTTAAACTAAAATCTGTCTCAAGTGCTTTGGGTTTATTTCAGCAGTGTGTCAGATGTGTTTGACCGATAGAAAGACTGAATTTGTTCTTGTGTTATTGGCCTATAAGCCAATAAGCCCTCCCACATGTCCTGACTGTATTACACCTTCTTATAGCCAACACTTGAGCTGGAACTGATTTTCTAGCCTACGTGAGCTATCTGGATATGTTGTTTACCCATAATCATATTTGATTGATCTGACATAGAATATTGTAGATGTTTCATATGATTTGATTGTGAATTAGACTGACTGTGATGGTAGTTGCTGTAGATGTGTTGACGCTGGTGCAGGCTTTATTATGCTATGTGCTGTTGCAGAGAGAGAGAGAGAGAGAGAGAGAGAGAGAGAGAGAGAGAGAGAGAGAGAGAGAGAGAGAGAGAGAGAGAGGGAGGGGGTAGTTGGGAGATGCTTTGGGTGACTGGTGGGTGGTTTATGCTTCCTGACTCTATTGACTAATGCTGGAAAGAGAGGGGGTGCAGAGAGTGCGTGCGAGCTTGTGTGTGTGTGTGTGTGTGTGTGTGTGTGTGTGTGTGTGTGTGTGTGTGTGTGTTTTATTTTACAAGGGAAAAGAATCACATTGAGATTATAATCTCTTTTACTAGTGAGCCCTTGTGTGTGTGTGTGTGTGTGTGTGTGTGAGGCGGGAGAGAGAGATGCGGGTTGCATAGTTTGTGTGGGTCTCTGTAGGCTCGCGTTCATACGTTTGGTGTGCGCATTAGATGGTGGTGCGTGCATGTGTGTGTGATAGAGAGGGCAGTTGTCTGTGTTGACATACGTGTGTGTGTGTGTGTGTGTGTGTGTGTGCGCGCGCGCGTGTGTACGTACCTCTGCGTAGGCTATATGCGCGCATAACTGGAAGAAACAAAAAAAGAGAACAGAGAGAGATGGATGGAGCTGCAGTGTGTGTGTGTGTGTGTGTGTGTGTGTGTGTGTGTGTGTGTGTGCTGTGGTTGTATGTGTGTGCGTGCATGTCGGCATGCTTGCGGGCCCAAAGGGTTTCCCCTGCATATTAAACCCTTTGTCAGCCCTCTTAAGTGTTTCCCTGGTCCACCTGCGGAAAGTAGCCTACAGCCTCCTTTCTTTTAAATGTCAGGCAAAACATTAAGTTGCTGCTGCAACACACACACACACACACACACACACACACACACACACACACACACACACACACACACACACACACACACACACACACACACACACACACACACACACACACACACACACACAATATGAGCATCCAGCAGAGAATGGACAATAATTGTGCCTGTTGGTTCTTGAGATTTTATTAATTATAAAACATGCATGTCAGCAGTTTTGAAACATTCGGGTTTTCCTGCTCTTGTGAAAGAAACCCAGCGTTTTGCTGTCTTAATAAGAGACAGCAAAACGTTAAGTACGTTAAGTTACAGAGTGATGATGATTTTAGTCATTGTTGGGCATTTGCGAAGCCAATTCAGTTCAGGTCTTAAGCACAGTATTTAGGCCTATTGGTTTGAAATGATTATATGATTAATTGAAAATAAATCAGCAACAGTTTTAAGTCATTTTTCAAGCAAACTTACCAAACAGTTGCTGGTTCCAGCTTTGACAATGTGAGGATGTGCTGCTTTTCTCTGCTTTATACCATTTGAAACTAAATACGTTTGAGTTTTGGACTGTTGGTTGAACAAAACAGGCTATTTAAAGACGTCACATTGGGCTTTCTGAACTAATCCTTTCTCACACTATTTATGGTAAACAGCTAATTGAAAAGTCATCTGTTGATTATAAAAATAGTTAGATGCAGTACTAATCAACAAAGCAACCTACCTCAAGAAGAGCACAAAACACTGACTAATTAGAATATGCATCAAATCATCTCAAAGGAACAGACTGGGAGTCAGCTGATTCATCTTTATATTTTATGACATCTCCCAAGACATAAAACGTTTTTGGATATTTCTTGTTTTTCACCGCTGATGTTTGTCCTGATGGTGTTGATTGCCTAACAGATCACACTTCAGTGATCCCTCATCCCTCTTTCTCATCTTTTTTGTGCTCCATCCAAACCATACCTCAGCAGCTGCAGAGATGGATGCAGCTAGTGCCAATCTGGTATGACTTATAATGTAGCCATGTTTGTGTCAGTGTGCCTTCTTCCTACTAAAGCACACAATAAATAGTTTATTTCATCTTGCAAAACAATGGCACCACATTCCTTAAGCACATAGTCAACAAGAGTGCTGGAACAAGATGCAGAACCAAGGGATGAAATAGAATCAAACTGGAGCACTGGGCTTTAACATGAACGTTTGTTTAAAGGAGGGATTTAACCGAAGCCTGTGGCTTAGCTCAGTGGAGTGCATAGAGAAGCAAGAGTTTCAGCTGTCAGACAGAAGTCAACAATGGATCATATCTGAGCTCCACCCCCAGAATAATAGATTTAAAACTGTCTTCAAACGGATCTCCAGTATCAGATAATTCTCACCAGTTGTGCTAAGAGAATAAGTGGTGTCTCTCACTATATCTTTGCAGCATGAACATTTTTAGCAGATGGACGCAGCTTCACTGCTAATCTGAAATATAGAGATGTGAAATAAGAGCACCTGGAGCCCAGTGTGTGTGGTGTACTGCATATAGCTCTTAAAAAACAAGTTCTCATGCCTACGCGACCAAATAGGTCATTTGTCCACCTATGGTTAACATCTGGTTAACATCTGGTTACTGCTAATTTCCATCAACTGCGGAACGTCTGCGGATCCGCTCCGGAACGGCGGCGGAGTCAATGGGTTTCCATTAAAGTCAATGTGTGTATTTTTACTGACTGCGGAACGGCTGCGTCCCGACTCCATCCCAGCTCCGGCGATCACAGCCCTCCGGAGCAGATACGCAGAGTTTCTATTTTTGCCAGACGCCGGAGAGCTCTGCAACAATTCAGCACAAGGCACATACTGCGGGACAGGAAGTCGAGCACAGAAACAAAAAAACACCCGGTTAATTTACAAAATAAAATACACCGTGCTGACGGCGGATCATATTTCCCTTCACTACACCTTGAACACGTTGTAATGGGCGGAGACGGTCCTGAAGTCAACTGTTGTTGGTTTTGTGGTTCTGCTTATTAAATTACATCCTGTTGTTATATCGCACGATCATACGTGAATTCTCGAGATCTCGTGGGTGACTTCAGCTGTCAGTAGGGCTGGGTATCGTTCAAAATGTTTCGATCCGGTGCCAATTTTGATACCTCAGTTTTGATACCAGTTCCTAATGATACTTTTTTCGATACCATATGTTTTAAAATCCATTTCTTCATCAACAAAAATACATTAAACACAAAACTTTTATTTTTCACCTTAATTAAAACAGTTATCAAAATTACAAAATTCTGGTAACACTGCTCACTCAGAGTAACATTATTAATAAAACTGGTTGTGCTTTTTTCTTTACTCTTAAAACATTTGCAAAGCCGTTTGCTTTTAAATATTTTAAATGGTACATTGTTTACAGTAGGGATGGGGCCGATCCGATCCAGTATCGGTATCGGGACCCGATACCAGCGTAATTCAGGTATCGGATTTCCCCGATCCAACCTACGGAGATTTCCGATACCACGAGCCATGTCTGCACTTTAACGTTGTCTGGCTCCAAAAGTGATTCCTGCCGGCTGGTCTGCTGGCTGGCTGCAAACTGTGGAATAGATTTCCTGAGGGGGGTGTGTGTGTGTGTGTGTGTCTGTGTGTGTGTGTGTGTGTGGGGGGGGGGGTGTCACAACTCAATGAGACACAGAGTTATGAGACACGCCCCCGCTCAGGAAATCCATTCCGCAGTTTGCAGCCAGCTAGCAGGATAGTAGCGTTGAGCAGTATTGTGGCTAGCTCAATGCTATCCTGTGTGTCCGCGCTGTGTGGAAATACTTCACACTGGAAACACAGCAGAGCAAGACAGCAAAATGCAAAAACAAAGCAGGACTTTCACAACTGTCTGTCCCGGTGTTGTCGCCGGCTTTTGGCGTTTCATTTCCCCGTTGTTGCGTCCCCCAGAGACCGCTGATCGTGTCCCGACGGCCGCCGTTTGAGAGCAGCCGCTGCAGCCGTGAAAACAGAGGGGTGTGTGTGTAAGATGTTTACAGTTATTGCACTTTTCTTATATTTCAGATATTTGACATTTTAAAACCTTGATTTGTTGATGCTACAAGAGCCAGTGTACTTGATTTGCACTGTTCAGATGCCCACTGTTTTATTGATAGTGTGTGAAGGGTGTGTGTGTGCGTGTGTGTGTGTGTGTGTGTGTGTGTGTGCATGTGTGTGTGTGTGTGTGTGTGTGAGATTTTTACACTTGCACGTTTCTTATATTTCAAGACTCAAGTATTTGACATTTTGGGAATGTAATAAATATTGACATGACAATCAATTTGAAACCCTTACAGTTGCATATTTGTTTTCAGAATAAGATTTTTCCTGTTTTTCTTTTTCTGACCTTATACTTACCTCAAGTTGCCTTTTGGGACATACATGCATACGTACGTACATATCATACTTGCCTGTTGAGAGGAGTTTATTTCAGCATCATATAAAATCAACAATAATGATAATAATAAAATTAAAGCAAACACAGCTCTGGTATCGGAATAGTATCGGTATCGGCCGATATCCAAATTCAGGTATCGGGATCGGATCGGAAGTGAAAAAATGTCGATCGGTGCATCCCTAGTTTACAGCCATATTTCCGAGCTTGCAGTCCCTTTGCTTTTTTGGCATATTGCTACATTGCTTTCGGTGTCACCGTTACCAATTGTCGATCAGTGGAAGCGTGTGAAACAGGAGAGGAATGTGCATCGTAATGTATGGTTAAGACAATATTAAGGGTGTAAATCACAAGTTGTATCACAATACGATATTATATTGATTATTTGGACAACAGTACGATATTTCCTGATATCTTAAAGTCTGTCACGATATGAATTTGATTCAATTCAGGGGCCTGCGATCGATATATATGATATCATGAATGCCCATTTACATTTTTAGCAACTCAAAAAAGCAACAAAAATATGATTTGACTATTTTATTATTGAGCTTTTCCAGATATTTAAATTAAAACCAATAATTTTTAATAAGAATCTAAAATAACGGGGCATCTTACAGACAATAAGTATTGATATATTCACTTTGCATCGATAATATTGGATCGTGGGTTATTTAATCGATATCGATCCAGATCGATGTAACGTCAGACCCCTAGACATTATGATTAATAATCAAAATCCTTATGGAGAAAATAAATGGGATTTTCTTTCCGTAACCACACAGTTGAGCTTTATTAGTATTGGCTTAGGAGTGGTGTGTAGGCCTGTAACATGACATAATTGTCAATTATTATAAATAATCACGGTTTCTTTGTTTTAACTGCAATTAAATGCTAGCATTAGCTTAGGTCTTAAGGGATATGACTGTTGATGGTGGTTCTTGATTTTGTTTAGACATGCCAAATTGTAATTATTAATAAGTGATTATTGATCGGACTATATATTTTATTATTATTTCAATTGTTAGTTGTTGGCTTTTGGCCCTATATGCGTTCATAGCAAGAAAAATGACAAGAGGGGATACAGTTAGAAAAAAAAATGTTTTATGATGATAACGATGCCCTGTTTACTTCATAGGCGGTGTACTTGTGTTATTATATTATGTGGGTCACATGACAGTGATACAGCCAAAAGATGTATCAAAACTTTAATTTGTTTAAAAAGTAATTAATAGATAAATATTTTTAAATTTGACTGAAAAACACAATTATATTTAATCGCAATTATTGTTGAGACAATGACTTGTACAGTGACTGTTGGGATTGTTGGAGCTCTAGTGGTGAGGGTGAATGCATGTGTTGATCAGCAGCTTTGGGCTCCCAGAAAGTTTCAAATCCTTTTTGCTTTTTTTGGTTTGCGATTTTGCTCGGCTCTGACCTGTGTAGGAGAGGCCTTTTTTAAACTATCACAAGCCTCTCTCTCTCTCTCTTTTCATCACTCCTCCCTTCATCTCTCTCCCTCTTTCTTCCTCCTCCACTTTTTATTCTCCAGTAGATAGATGGAGAGAGAGAGAGAGAGAGAGAGAGAGAGAGAGGTGCTTGGCTTGTGATTGTTTTGTGCCGCAGTGAAACGCAGGCAGTGTGCACTTCATCCCACTGTGGCCGCTCTTCTCTTTATTTTTCTCCATCTTTTCCTCCCTTTCTTTCTTATCGCTCACTGATGATTGTGTTTTCATACTGCTCCCTCTTTCATCTTACTCCATCCCTCCATCATTTCTCTTTCCCTCTTTCCCTCATTCCCTCTCCATCTTTACCTTCCCACCTTTGTTCTCTCCGCAGCTCGTCTTTTTCCATTCTCACGTCTTTATTCTGCCATTCTTGTTTCCCTTTTCACTGCCTTTGATTCTCCTTTTCTTCTTCTGTTCTTCTCATCCTCCGCCTTTTCTAATCTCTTCCCCTTTCTCTTTCTTCTCCCTTTCTCCTTCCCCTCCTTTCCTTCCTCCTCTGCTCCTTGTTCTCTCATCGCTCCACTCAACGTTAAATGTCTCATCCTTCTCACGAAAACCTCCTTCTCCTCCCTCTCGTCTCTCGCTGCTTGGTTTCCTGTTTCTCTTCTGATTACACTTCTTGTTAATGCTCTCCTCCCTCTTCCCCTTTTTCTCCTCTTTCCTCACCTCTTCATTCTCCCTTCTCTTTTACAACCACAGGCAACTTCACTTCTCGTATTCTTTTCTACTCTTCTCTCATCCTCTTCCCTCTGCTCTTGTCGATCTTTCTTTTATCATCTTCTCTTCGTCCCCTTGTTTTCCCTGTTTCTCACCTTTTCTGACCTCCCTTTTTCCCCACCCACCACTTATTCTGTCATAATTCATCATACATCCTTCTTTACTTTTCTCTTTTTGTTTCCCTCCTCTCTCCTTTATTCCTCACCTCATTGCCTCTCATCTCTTTTACTGTATATGTTCTTTTCCTTTACGCTTCTCTCTCTTGTCCCCTCTCCTCATTTTCTTCATCTCCTCCTTTTTTCCTCACCTTGTCTCGTCTCCATCTCCCCATCTCCTCTCTTTTCCTCTAATCTCCTTCTTGTTTCCTCGTCATTCCTTGTCTCCTCTCTTCCCCCTACTTTTGTCTGTCTCCTCTTGTTCCTTCTGCTCTCTTTTCCTTGTTTTCTCTTCTTATCTCTTCTCCTTTCCTCTACTCCTTCTCCCCTCTCCTCCCTTCCTTCTTTTTCTCCTTTCTTCCTTTTTCCTCACCTTCTATTCCCTCCCTTTATCTCCTCTCTCCTCTGCTATACTAACAGTCACAACGAACCTCTCAGGAGGCAAATGATTGCAACCTTTACCATGATGGATTACTTAACACACCCACACACCCACTAAGCAATGCAGTTGTTTTGATGGCGCAGGAAGCGGTACCTCTATTAATCAGAGAGTCACATCACTGATCACATGTTTGTTGCAGCCCTTTTTTTGTTCATACTATACGATGACAATGGTCTGATACAATATAGTATCAATTTGTTTTCACACAGGAGAATATCCTTCATCATCATCAACATTTGGTTTAATGCTAAACTGCATTTTGTGTTCTCAGTATCTGTACTTTGTGTTTTGACAATAAAGTTGAATCTAATCTCGAAACCAAACGATACTCAGAGAAACGCATAAACGTGTGCACATTTTGTCAAGCCAATTCATTTTCTAGAACAGGTTTACTTTGTATTTTGGAGTAAATCCGTGTACCTCTGACTCAAACGTGATGTTAGGTTGCTTTCACACCTGCCTCATTTGTTCCGTTTAAAACTAACCCTGGAGCGTTTTGTTTGGGCTGGTGTGAAAGCTCATCCGAACTCTGGTTTGGATCAAACAAATGAACTCTGGTCTGCTTGGAAACGAGGGTCTCCGTTCGCTTCCAAGTGAGCTGGAGTTCGGTTCACTTCAGATGAGAACGCGATCTGACTCAAACACAGGAAGTAGACCAAAAACGGATATTTAGTAGCCTGCAGTTTCAACCTTGCACACAACTTATGGACTTATATATGATTTAAGTGATGATAACTTCAGATCCATAAGCTCTTCTGAGCACACTTTGCTGGTTGTCTGTGTGACATCCTCTATATCCCTCTCCTTCACTCGCTGCTCATTGTTCGCCTTCTTCTAAAATATTAGAAACACTAAAGCAGTACCAGAAAACCCAAGACGTTTTAAATTTGGTGTTTCTCCATTATTTCTGAGACTAAGTGTTGGCGAGTTTCGGATATTCTGTACAATTACAGAGTCCAACAAACTATAGGTGTGAAAGCACCCTTAAATGTAAGTTCACTGGACTTGATACCATATTTATGATCTTGATAATGTAACCGTCTTGTCGGTGATTGGCTGGAGTGGTTTGTTGTATTTTGGTGCACAGCCTGTGCCCCTAGTGTTTGTTTTTCTCCCGAGACCGGGCTTTTTCACAGTGTGTTCAGGGGGCAGGCAGCTAGCAGATCAAGGAGAGATACCCACGATTTGAGACTAAAAGTAAATTGCGCTGAAACCATGCAGGAACTCATAGTGCATCTTAAATCTGGACATTTCTTTCCCTTACCTCACCCTGATTCACGTCTCTGTTGTCGTTGTCTGAAGCATTAGCTAATTAAACAGTTTTTCAGGAAGCACGAGGGATGACAGGGCGCCTCCCTGGTCTCCAATGGGCAGGGTTTAGTGGTGTCATGTCCGTTAACTGGAACACAGTAGAACCAGGACAGGCTGAGCCCAAGCTCCCACATTGGCAACATAAAAATGGTGTGCTGCAAATTAGTAGAGGAATAGCAATAATGCTGTCTGCCGCTTTCTTTCTCTGTTCCCTCATTCTGGTCTTGAAACTAAAACACTAATTTGAAATGCATGAGATGTTCTCGTTATCCTCAAAATCTGCTGCTCTTTGTCTCACCTGCCTTTCTATAAAGACGCAAATCAACCCGCAGCGTCCAACAGCCAGCTGCAGCCATTATTCTAGAAAGAGTGGCACCGTGAGATGACCTCAGGGGTCCCAGTACTTCCTGTGCAGGCAATTAACGAGCTAATGTTTCCCCACAACCCAACACAATAAGTAGAATTTTGGATAGTATTGATTAGGAATGATTGTATTGTTTTTATAGAGGGTTTTATGGATGTTTTTTTATGGTTTTGTGGAATCCACAGTGGGTTATATTCCTGCAAATGGAGTTAATGGACTTCTGTAATCAAGCAGTGCTCCTTTCTATTGGTGAGGTAACCATTTACGAAGTCCCCCATTCCAGTGTTTCCACTATTGACTCTCAGCAGTGCACCGCCGTGAGTCCATGAACAAGGCAACTGTCTGTGGTGAGTTCACATAGCCTACTATCTGTTGACGTCAGTTGAACAGGTGAATATCACGTTGCAGTTACAAAGAGGCGAGGCAGAGAGTATTCGGTTAGAACAGATCGGTGATGCTGTTCTGTTCCTCAGTGTTCTCTGTGGAGTGAGCTGGAAGTGAATGTAGCTCGGTGTGTTTTTATGCGGACTGACTGTGTCGGACTCTGTTTAAAAAATAGCCTTCGCAATGTGATAACTTAGTGGGCAAGTTGGCCTTGTGTGCTCTGGTTCATTTGGCATGCAATTATTACATGATTTAATTTCAATGATAATTTAGTTTCAATGAAAACTTCTGGCAGTTTTGGAAGAAGGAAATAACGAGAGCAACAGGTGAACTAGCTGCAAAAGTGTGTTTTTCTGTGCTTTGTGTAGTGGATAGAGACTTTATTATAGTGTTAATTCAAATTTGAGAATGTAATTAATTGATTCCTTCATTGATTAATCAAGAAAATAATCTGCATATTATGAAAGCAATCTTGAGCTGTAGCCCTAAACTAATCAAAACCATATTTGTTCTGTACCATACCCTATAAAGAACTGATGGTCCTATTCAGGAAGACAGATCTACAAAGGTGTATTTTTGTTTGATACATATTTAAACAGTTCCAGTGGCTTTTCATTTACTTTCCAGTTCTGTTTGGGTTTAAAATTAGCATTTTTAATATCAAGGTTATATGTAAAAGAAGGTTACGCGTAAAAGAAAGAAACGGAGGAAGGAAATTGGGAGTTGCTCATTATTTTCAGGAAAATGTAACTTCCTTTCCCCACCTTGATTATACAACAGAGTACAAAAGACGTCTGGTATATTCAAAGCATTGATTCCATTAGATAGCCTTGATGTAATGGAAGAATTGTAAAAGGCCAGCTGTTGAGAGAATGAGAGAGGCAGAGAGGGCACGGATAGTTTGTCAGTGTGCTCACTTCAGCAGGTCACTGCATACTCTGCCCATTACAGACAATCTGCAGAGCTGCAGGAATACACTTATTTATTAAAAGTTTAAAAAAAATAATCCTTTCCACTTCAGCAGGTCACTGCATACTCTGCCCATTACAGATAGGGCTGTGACGATAACCGCATCACCGCAAATCTGACGGTGACGTGCCACTACCGCGGTGATGACATCATCACCGCATATTTTTTTTTTACTTTTTGCTTGCGGAAGTTACAGGAGAACAGATATTGTGTGATATGAAATGTAATGAAAGCAATAATCATTATCCACCTCACACAAACTTCCTTCTCCCATTCTCTCTCTTTACTACTACTACTGCAACACACCCACATCCACACACGCAAGACGCCGAATGGCTCGGAGCCCAGCTGCCATTGGAGGAGACCGGTTCAACGGCTTGGTCAGCGGCATGAACTCGTAGCGGCCGTTGGAGCTTCCGAGCACCGAGCTTCCACTGCTGCGAACGGGTTTTTAGCTTTAGGAGAAGGTATTTTATCTGTTAATCCTACCGACGTAGACACTTAGACATTATGTGGTTGTCCCGCAGTGATGAATTGTCTGCAGTGATGAATTGTCTGCAGTGCTGCGCGGGTTTTTGCCGGGTTCCGATTGTTCTCATCTCAGCTCCGCCGAGACAAAATAGACATGCCATTTCAAAAATGTTTCATTTATTGTCAGAAATATCATGTTTTCAAAAGCAATCCTTCATACAATTTGATGTGACATATTCCAGAGCAGGCTTATGTGCCGGGGCTGAGCCTCGGAGCAGACTGCCGAGTCGCCCTCTGCTCTCTGTCTGCTCAGCTGCTGACGCTGCCCACAGCTGTGCTGCGGAGCGTCTGTCCTCGGCTTTGTCAGCAAACTTTTTTTCTCTTTACTTTATTGACAAAAGAGCCTGTGGAATAGATCGACAGAGAGGAGAGAAAGCAGAGTGGCCGTAAATGACAGCAAAACACAGTAGCCTAAATACTCTCACATTGAGCTGAAATGGAAACTCTGTGCCAAGGGTTAAGCTGATGTTTTTTGGGGGTAACGCCATTCACTTTACCGGCGGTATTGACAACAGATAGGCTAAAGCCACTGTGTCTTGAGAAGCTAAAGCTTGTTGTTTTATTGTTCACTTTTAACTCCCTTTACATCATCTTTGCTATCTCTTTTTCCTCTCGCTTTTCCGCACAGCGGCACTCATACGCTACTCTCCGTTACCGCTCACTCTCCTTGCGCGACCACACGGACACTGACGTCACTCACTTAAGGCACCAGGCCATTCTTGCTCGAACTTAGGCTACTCTCGTAAGGGGGTTGACGGTGAACCGCCGCGGTGATATGTTGCTTCGTCACTGCGGTAAGAAAAACACTATACCGTCACAGCCCTAATTACAGACAATCTGCAGAGCTGCAGGAATAAACGTAATATTTAAAAGTGCTTTACTATTAGCCTATTTTTTTCAGGAACCTAAATGTGCAGGGAAATATACATTTATACAGACAAAAAAACAAATGAGGCTTTCTGGAAAGCTATTGTCTCTTTCCCTGTGGCTAGTTACCCTGGATTTCCAACCCTGAATATTTCTATTATTAGAAGAATTAGTTGAGCAGGTTGATTTTAATGTCTCCCGGTTTGTTGTTGTTACATCACAACAGGCTGAAAACTGGCACCACAGAAAGTTCTTCTAACAGATCAATCACCGTCACAGTTTTATAACACACGTACTTTCTCCCTCTATTCGACACACACACACACACACACACACACACACACACACACACACACACACACACACACACACACACACACACACACACACACACACACACACACACACACACACACACACCTGCAATAACACCATGAAGGGGTGTAATGTCAAATTGTCTGGAGAATGCTGTCTAGACATCTGATGTGCAGCCTTTGACCTCTGTAGCTTAGTCATCTAGGCTTTGGAGGTGTGTGTGTGTGTGTGTGTGTGTGTGTGAGTGAGACAGTGATGATTTGTGTGGTCTTCTATGATAGTATACCACATTTCTTAGGGGCTTTGGACAACCTTAGACTTGTTATTATCCACTGACACAGAGCAACAATGGGATTCATTAGGAGTCTTTGTGTCTGTGTTCACCTGGTGACTGTAATTCCAATATTCTCTCTCTGAGCTCTGTCTTTAGTCTCCACCAACTCCTGAGGGAAATATTTGGCTATTTAGCTGCTAAATGCTCCACTATGTTCACCACTATGTTAACATTGTCACATTGTTTTCACATTGTCATTTGATACATTTTGATACAAATATCGATTATCGGGGCGACTTCTAATTCCCCCTGGTAGAGCCAGCGCCCCATGTAGGCAGAGTCTTTGGCGGCAGGCGGGGTCTGAATCTGACTAGTGGCCCTTTCCTGCGTGTCATCCCCTCTGCCTCCACCAGTCATTCTCCAGCTGCTCTAATAACACAAAGGCATTAAAAAGCCCTAAAAATAACCTTAAGGGGAAAAAAAGAGGAACTGCTCAAATATATTGTCAGAATATTGAAGTTTACTTCTATCACAATCTGTGTTTATATCACCCTGCCCTGATCATAAATCACAATGATCATACATTTACTTACATTTTGTGTTTCTTTTAACTGGCTCACATTATGTTGCCTTCTAAAACAAACCACAAAACACTGCCTTTTTAAATTTAAATAAGTGTCTCCAAATCTGCTGGTTGTGAACGACCCCTCTGCAGTGAGAAAAAGACATTGGGAAATTGGGAGTTGCTCATGAATTTCAGAGTAAATGTAACTTCCTTTCCCCACCTTGATTATATAACAGAGTACAAAAGACGTCTGGTATATTCAAAGCATTGATTCCATTAGATAGACTTGATGTAATGGAAGAATTGTAAAAGGCCAGCTGTTAAGAGAATGAGAGAGGCAGAGAGGGCACGGAGAGTTTGTCAGTGTGCTCACTTCAGCAGGTCACTGCATACTCTGCCCATTACAGACAATCTGCAGAGCTGCAGGAATACACTTATTTATTAAAAGTTTAAAAAAAATAATCCTTTCCATTAAGATAACAAGGAAATGAAGCCAGGGTTGTAAAATGGAGGTTCCCAGTGGACACATGCTGTACATCAGGTTTTATGTTTCTGGCATGTATGCCCTGTTTATCCAGAGTGATGGACAATGAGCAGATGGCTTTCAGTGTCCTGCTCAAGGACAACCTGCCAGTGACACTCCTTTCACAATTGCTTCGTCTTTTTAGATGCACACTGTTGTACTTTTTTGATTAGAGGGAGTCATTTAGGATCCATTTTAGCTGGAGTTTCAGGTATAAGTTTTATGTTTTTGTTATTGCCCCACCAATAGGTGATTGTTAAGGCTGCCACTAGTCTCATATTGCCAGAACTATCTCCACAGCACTGCGGAGTCTGGCTCCTCCACACAAACAATCCAGGATAGGAGAAAAAAAAACGCTCTGGGTTGTTTGCATTTCTTTAAACCAATCACAATCGTCTTGGGCGGCGCTAAGATCTGGATGCAGCAGCGGTGACTCAGCAAAATGGTCTCAGGAAGGAACTTGTTTTGGTGGAACATTTGCAGCCCGCAAAAGAAAACGCCACATACAATATTAAATGAAGTTAACTGTTCACACAATACAGTAACGTGAGCTATTTAAATTAGCTGGATACATGGTTACACATCATTTGTTCCTACCAGGGTGTATCGCGTGTGTATTTTGTTGATGGCAAATCCCCACCAATCGGTCCCAAAACGTCCCAGTTAGATAGTAAATGCGTAAACATATTCTTTGTAAATCTTTACAATCATTTCCCGATAGAACAAAGGTGCACGATCCAAATTGTCTTCAAAACCTGCGTGTGGCTTGCTAGCTTGAAGTTTGTTGTTGTTTCCCGAAGAGAACAGGGTTTGAGAACGGCAGCACACAGAGATCGAACATCCGTCAGCAAATTATTCTGGAAATGAACTGTTGTCGATCCAGATCATTTCCATTAGGATTATTTTTTTTAAAAATCTAATAATTGTTTCGTCTGTAAAATCACAGAAAAAAACAGTAACAAAGACACAATAAAATAGAACAATTACAACCTGGTGGGAATGGCCACACACACACACACACACACACACACACACACACACACACACACACACACACACACCTGAATGTATTGATGGAGGTTCATGGAGTTCACGAGGCAGGGGACTTATAATACGTCATCTCCTCTACACATTGACCCTGACAATCCTAAATGTATATATATGTATATATTGACCTCTCGCTGTCAATATCCATCCTCCTCGTGTTTGCTGTAGCCTATGTGTTTGCATGGCTGTGTTCATGCATCTGTTTTGCACATGTGCGTTTGTATGTTTTTCTCAGTATGTTCAGGCGCGTTAATATATTCATACATGCATCTGTGTGATCATGTAGTAAACAGGCAGCTCTTTTCGATCACTGAGAATCTCATTCTCATTAGCTTCCTAGGTCAAAATGTTAAGCAACACACAACAAGCCTCTCTTTGGTTTGCTTGAGTGGAACACAAATCCCAAGATCGGCTAATTGGCTGTTAATCATTGGCTTAATTTAATTGATCAGACAAGTAAGGTATAACTCTACATCTTGCTACCCGAGACATCATGGCAGCCTGAAAAGAAATCGGAAAACGTATGTATCGTGATTATTTCTTTTGCAACGATTTTTAGAATACATTTTTTTTGCCCTAGAATCGCTATTTTTAATTTATTTATTTTTTTACTAATTATTGACCTAAATATTTTCTGTCTATACGGTATCGCTAATGCCGACTACATCATGTCCGTTTCCAGCAAAACAGGCGGAAAGCAGAAAATGCAGAAAATCCACGTTATAATTGTCAGACTGACTGACTGACGTGATGTGCATTCTTTTTAGAAAACAATTAGTTTTTAGAAATGTCTCATGATATATTGTCTGCAGAAGTGTATTATTTCGTTAAAGAAGGAAAAGAACATGAAAACAGGGTTATATATCTACTAGGGGTGTCACGATCAAAATTACCTTTTGATTTCAGGTATCGAAATCAGAAGCAGGATTGGTGATTGCCCCAGACTTTTTGTTCACTCTCCATCCCGCCTGCTTGTGCATGTCTAAGGAAAAAACAAAACAGACATAGCGTAGCTTACTAGCTGGTAGCATGCAGGTGAAGAAACAGGGTAACGTTAACTAATCGGTAGTCTGCAGCTTGACTTTTCCAGACACCATGGCCACTGCCCGAGTAGGAGATGGCAACAACTGAAGAAACAACTAAACTGTAAAATCCTCCAGCTTCCCTAAAGCTAGCGGTGGGGCAACATTTTGTCTTCCCTGTGAATGAGTTATGTAAACAATCAACGAAGCTAAAGTGCCGGGGTGTGGGTACCGACCTTGATGTGCACCATGGTAAACTAATGGTGCTTTCAATTGCACCTCTAAAAAACTCTAATAAACTCAAACTGCTTCTGTCCTCATAGGCTCTTATTGTGGCATTGCTGTCTCTGTTGGACAACCGTGACACCCCTAATGTCTACAGGGTAAGCTAGCAAGTCAGAATCAGATTGTGACCTTTGTGATTGTAAAACAGTCAACCACAGTGGGACTGGAGATGCAAAGAGTGTGCTGTGTTACGGTGCGTTCCATTTGTACTCGGAACTCGGATTTTCCGAGGTCAAAGTCGGAAACACGCCCCCTGACCTCGGATTTCCGAGCTCGGAACTTGGGCAACCCGAGCCCGAGCTACAAATCCAACATGACTGCTCCGTGCATTGACAGTTGTGAAAGCTGTAGTAACATACAGTTATAAGCACTTCTGTATTTGTGTCTTACTAAATCAGTCCTAAACGCAGCGTTGTCCGTATTCTATCTGTGGACATGCTGTTACGGTGTTTGTATGCACAAAACGGCAAACAGGCATTGCTAACAATGGCTAACCTGGCTAGAGCTAATGATAACAATGAAAATCTGACTTGTAAATGGAATGCAGTCAACTCGGGTGTGACGCCATTCCTAGCTTCGGCTTCTGAGTTCTGAGGTAAATGGAACGCACCATTAGTGTTGGAATACAAGATGCATGAACAGAGCAACACATTTTTCTAGGAGTTCAGTTTTAACGTCTAATAGTTCAAGCTCCTCTGATTGTTTAGGTAGCAAAATAAGTAGCTCTTTTATATAGACCTTAGTGGTCCCTAATACTGTATCTGAAGTCTCTTTCCTGAAATTCAGCCTTGGTGCAGAATTACAGCCACTAGAGCCAGTCCCACAATCTGTAGCTATTGAGGAGGAGAGAGGGGGGGCAAGGTGGAGGTTGGGGGTGTGGCCTTGACCAACTGCCACTTTGCTCGTTTGAAAGCCATGATGTCTCTCTCTCATTGGTTGGCCAAATTCTCTGGGCGGGCAAAGCAGAGAAAGGGGAGGTAACCTTGCTTGTTATGACCTCATAACAAGCAAGATTCCAGAACGGCTCATCTGAGTTTACTTTTTCTCAAAGGCAGAGCAGGATACCCAGGGCTCGGTTTACACCTGTCACCATTTCTAGCCACGGGGGGACCATAGGCAGAAAAAGTGAAATTTTCATGCCATGGGACCTTTAAGTTATAGCAAATCATGCAAATAAATAAACTACTTTTATCTTATATATGATTGAACCAGGTTTGTTTTGCTTAGCCTAGCATATATTAATATTTATGTTAAAAAGTGTGAGCTACAGACATTAGGTGCAGTAGTGGCATTTTACAGGAACTCAAATTATCTCTAAAAATAGATAGCTGCTAACTTATATTTTAACATGTTAATGTTAGCCTTCGGCAAAGTTCCGCATAGACAAGTCTATATCCTTGACGTTCCACTTCCGGGATTGCTACGGTGCTGCAGGAAATTCTGTTGGATGCATGTATTTTCGCCGATATCCCGTTACCTTCCGCTTTCTTTGTGTTGGAATTTTAAACTCCGGTGAATTTCTGAGGACTATGGTTAACTGCTCCTCAGATCTCTACAGGGTAAATCCAGACAGCTAGCTAGACTATCTGCTCTGTGCGGAGCTTAGCGCTGCCCATGACGATCGTGATTGGTTTAAAGAAATGTCAATAAACCAGAGCACGTTTTTCTCCCATCCCAGAATGCTGTGTGGACTAGCCAGACCCTCCTCCGCTCCGTGTGTGGATAGTCTGGCAAAGCGAGACTAAGCATAGACTAACCAGATGTCAAACAAAATGGTACCACCCTCAGGACAAACTGTTCAAAGTCTATTTTCCAGCCATCCAAGTATTTAGTTTTCCAGTGTGTAATGAGCATTACAGCCACTGCAGCCAGTTGTAGTTTATGTTGCTAATTAGAAGAAGAATACAAAAGTAAGTGATTTTCTAAAATGCACCACATGTGAACCTCTCTTTGAGTGAAAACAAAACCCTTAGCCTCTCGCAGTAAGGGCCCCAGCTGCAGCGGACACTGACCTAATAATAACTGTAGGAAAACGGGGCACCACATTCCCCAACATGATCCTCTTAAGTGCAAATACCTCTGTTGACTTATGTTTAAATCTAATACACATCCCCAATCCATTACTTGACACAGACAAACCAGCAGCAGGACAATGAGTGTCTCGTTGTTGAAGTAAAGCAATTTATTTTAGCCTTAATGTGCATGAAAAGCAGTCATCCGTGTTCTGACAAAAAATGAACGCAGGGCCATAATAAAAACACAGCAATTACTTTTAGAGATAATGGGCTGAATTTTATATGCATGTGTATAGGAGAGCAGCCCAATACCTGTCTTTTATTTATCTGTGTGTGCTTCTCCTGTTAGTTAGTGTGTGTCAGTATCTGTTAGTGTGTTTACTGTGTGCAGGTTATCAGGAGGGACTAATGCCTCTGGCCTAGTGTGAGTAAACTGCAGTAGCAGTGTGCCAAACTGGTCTAAACTGGTTACAGGAATAGTTTGCAACCAGCAACCCCTGTGTTCTGCAAGGTAAAATTACTGTTTTTGAGATTTAGAGAGAGAGAGAGAGAGAGAGAGAGAGAGAGAGAGAGAGAGAGAGAGAGAGAGAGAGATTTGGGTGAGGAGATGGAAAGAAAGAGAGGCAACTCATATCAAACTGTAGACTGGTTGAAAATAAAAATGAAAGGATACTGCTAGAGGGGATTTAGTGTGAGAGAGGACAGAAATAACAAATCAGGCCAAATGTGGAGTGAAGAGAAGAGAGAGAGACACAACCCTCCTTGACCTGAGGCTTTTTCAGTAAGATATTTAATTATTAGATAACCCGCAGGTACACTAACAGAGCTGCTCACCCATTAGTTTTGCTGCTGTTTATTTTTGTCCCTCGCCTCATGTAGCCTGAGATACGGCCTTTTGGTTGACAAGATCTTTACAAAAGCAGAAGGTTAAACTAACTTTCATAAATGAAAGCGACATATTGCATAGCTACATGTCTAGGAGGAACAGGGCCAATCAGTTTCTGTTTTGAATTCTCTCCATCTGTTGAATGATCGACCAGGGTTGACTCATGTTTTCGCCCGTGCTCTATCACTATCGCTTTTAGCTTTTCTTTTGTTCTTCGGTCAATTCTTTTCTTTTTCTCTTTGCTGATCCTGCCCCAGTATCAGCCAGAAACACAAAATATAACATCACAAATAAAACCATTCTAGCTGCTTTAAACGTACAATATGTAACTTTCTGCCGCTAGGGGTCTCTCAACCAAAACAATGAATTGTAAACATGGACTTTTGATGACATTGTTAAGTTGCGTGGAATTATGGGAGTTGTAAACAACTTTGCTGATTAGAATGCATCTGTTCACGGACAAGTCACGGACAAGGGTTAATTTAGTTAACTGTAAAGACAGCTAAACGCGAAGGGGTGAGAAATTCGGCAGGGAGGAGATTTTCGGCACGGACACCGGTAGCTAACACTAGCTATGAATGGCCACTGTTGCGACTCGGATCTGGGTCTGGGTCTGATATGGTCTGTTTCCCGACGCTTCATTCAACTGCCGTTGGCGTCGTAAGCACCCGGCACCGGAGTTAAGTGCTGTATAGTACTTATACTGTATGGATTACTGTAATGGTGGCTGTCTGTTGGCTGGCTGTGGGCTAAGCTACATATCCCAGCTGTGTTGCAGCTGTCCCAGGCAGACAGACCGGGTGCAAGCTGGCTAAATTAGCATTAGATTAGTTGTCGATATATAGCTACAGCTAACTTTAACATTACTGGTAAACTCATTTGTGGGTTAGCCCAGCGCTGCTTTTATCCGTGGTGAAAACAATCATGCTACCAATAACTTTATGAGCATGTTGAACAATGTGGTAACCGTATAATGTCATCCACCAAGCATTAGCTAGCTAGCATTAAGTTAGCTACTTGTCAACCAACACATTGTAGTAACGTTAAACTGGATCGATATTGATATGTATCAATAAATAAGATATCTGCTGTATTACTGTGTTGCAAAGTGGCATGTTATCAATCACAAAATGATGCTGTGTGGCAGAAAAAGCAGTATTATGGTTAGGAGTATTTTTTTCTGTGACATTGTATGATTTACAATTACGCTGAAACGTATCATCTGGGTGCTCGTGTTTTGAAGGAAGTTACAAGGAACTAGTGGGTGAAAGGTTATATGACGCCACTGACGGGCGACTAGGAAGGAAAGGAAACGTGCCGTGTCTGAAAATAAAATAACAGATTTCTCTGGGTTTGAAGTTTGGTGGAAACATTTGAGAGAGTGTAACTACACAACTCAAAAAAATATATAACATAGGTATGGTCGTTTTTAGACATTTTAATGCAGAAATGTTACATAGTGTACCTTTAAATGTCCTTGTCGTACCCCACTTGATAAATGCTGTTACAGTGTCCATGAGCAAGGCACCTTTACCCATAATATGAGTACAGCTATAAATTCAAGACCAGGCATTTCTGTGCCTGAGCTAGTTACAATAATGACCAAAATGAAGGATGACTCCCATTACAATATTTCCAGTAGCTTTGTCGAAGATCAATAATGCAGAGCAACTGAAAAGCAGCATTAAGTTGAGCTCAGTCTTCAGGTCCGCGGAGGAATTTATCACAGAAACAATCTAAATCTCCGGCGTCTTCCCCTGCCGTTTAAAAGGCTTTACCGAAAACCAGTCAACAGAGCCGGCTTCTCACTGGGACAAGGAGATTTAAAGACCTTCCTTTGAGAAGAAATCTTGATCCAATTCAGGCTGCACGCTCAGCCTCAGCTCTGCTGACACATTCACACAGCGTTCCAACTGACACTGAGCAGCTTGACAGGCGTCACGCTTTTCGCCCTTTTGTCTCAGCCACTTGTGGGATTCAAATCGGCAAACTACTTGCAATGTAAACTTTGTTGTTTCCACATCCCTTAATATGAGATTCTTGTATAACACAGCAGAGATGTCAGAGTGTTTTTTAATGGGGAAATCTCGACTGGCACATATGTCATTACCCTCCTCCTTCAGTGATGTCCAGCTCAGCCATCTCACTGATGTCTGGACTGTATTAAAGTTGAGATCTATAGTCTAATTTGGCCCTTTAATGAATCGGGATGGGTTATTAGACTCCACTTGTTTCTGTACTGTAAAGCAGCAGGGTTTCCCTCAGGAAAGTTAGCGGGTTCATTTAGTTTAGTTTAGTCAAGTAATAGATTAGTGGATTGACATGAAATTAATCTGCAACTATTTTGATTATTGTCATTTTTAAGCATAAATACCACAAACATTTTGTTCCCAGCTTCTCAAATGTGAGAGATGTGGGGTTTCAATAAATTGATTATCTTTGGGTTAGTCTGACAAAACGAGACATTCAAAGATGTCACTTTAGGTTTTTGAGTAAACTGTGAGGGGGCCGTTTACTGTTTTATGAAGCTTTATAGAGCAGACGCTTATCGTTTTAACACTCATAATTTTTTGGGCATTTTTGCCTATTCGGCATGCCCAAATGGAAACGCTTATAACAAAAGAGCCGTAAGACCAAAATACATGTTGAGACTTCATTTGAAAGGAAACATCTTCTAGTTATTGAACAAGTACTTGTTTAGCATGTGGCTAAAACACAACCTAAACTACAGTTCAAGTATTGTTCAAAAAAGTTTTTTTAGTGAAGTAAAGTCACTTCATTAACCTTTCCAGCACCAGTGACGGCGACGTTAAGCGACTGTTGGTAAGCATGTACCGTAAGATCAATCTTTATTTGCTAACCTGTCCTCATATCTTAAAGTTGACACATGAGGTCTTTCCCCCCCATTTCACCATTCCCCTTGAGTGTCACCATGCTGAGATATGACACACAACCAGGGCTGCACCTAACTATTTCTTTTTTGTGATTCATTTGTCCATTATTTTTTTGATAAATCAATACTTTTTTTAGTCTATAAAATGTCAGTCAGTCATCGAAAAGTCCTGTTTTGTCCAACCAACAGTCCAAAACCCAATGCTATTCAGTTTACAAGGATATAAAACAAAGAAAAGCAGCAAATTGTCACATCTGAAAAGCTGGAGCCAGTAAATATTTGGCAGATTAAAACGATTAATCTATTATCAAAATAGTTGCTGATTAACTTTCTAATCGATAAATCTTTTCAGCTCTAAAGAAAAATAACTATTTCAACTAAATTGGGAGTTTTGTCTGATGCAGTTACCTGTTATTTGCTCATTAATCTATTTTTTGGTCTATGAAATTTATAGAAAAGTGACAAAATAATGTCTTGATTTGTCTTGAAGCTGTAGCCAGAGAATATGTGGCATGTTTGCGTGATAAATGACTTAATCAATCAGTTTGTTTACTTGTTTTTGTTATAATAATAGTTTCACCTTCACTGTGAATAAGCACAGGGACATTTCCATTCACTTACATCACGCTGACATCGTTACACACAGTATCATCAGAAGGAGGTTGAGTGTGAGTTGTATAAAGGAAACTGGTAAGTACAAACAAAACCCACAGTTATAAACCGAGAGAGAGAACACACAAACATGTATTTGTTACGTTGGGTGAGTTTTATTGAAATGTTTGGTGAAATCTCCCTAAAGTAACAGCAGCAGCAACAACACCACTTTCATCCCCTCGCCTGTCACATTGTCTCTTCTACTTCTCACCCGTCTTATCACCTCTCCCGTGTGTGTGTGTGTGTGTGTATGTATGTGTGTCCCAATAAGGCCTGTCTCATAATTTCCCATCTCCCTCGATATATAAAACCTCCCCTTCTCTCTCTCTGCTGTCTTCTCTGCTCACTCTCCTCCTGGCCCTCTGCATCCTGCAAATAGGATTAAAAATTAACATACCATGTGTGTGTGTGTTTTTTAACGGGAGGATGGGCTACTGAAGTCATTGTTGTTTACCACATGTAATGGTTTGTGTTGGCACACTATCACCTGAATGAATGCACCTCCTCATGAGCTCATTGGCTCACAGCCACCGATTTTGTTACAGCTTGAAATGATCCCAAACCTTGGACATGTTCTGTTGTTTTCTCGGGCCTGTCTCTTGTCTTTTTTTTCACTCCTTGCTGTTTTCTCTCTCTTCCTCCATTTTGCAATCCTTAACGTCTTCATGACGTCACCTGTACACAGAGTGCGTTGTTTGACAGTAATAATCATCCATGTGAAACACAGTGGGCTATGTATGGTTATATGGGTTAAACGAAGCTGCGATGCAAAGAATTTTCTTGATGCTTTTTTAGTAATCAAATTACTTTAGTTACTCAAGGAATTGTTTGAGCTCTAATTCATAACATTTTGTCTTTCAAAATTCATCAACCACTTGAATGAATAAATAATGTGTTCTCTTTTCAACACTGTAACCTTAAGTGCTTTGGATATGTGGGTGAAGCAAAACACAATGTTAAACACAATAGGGAGACACTAGATACTGAATGTATTATTGAAGAAATATGAACCTTTTACATATTTCTACAAAATGTCTGCAGTGATCTTAAGGGCATCTATTACACAACAGCTCTGGTTTTTGAAGACAGACTTATGTGTGTTTTTTAAATATTGATTAAATTGAGGTTGCAGAACTTTCAAAAGATGCTTGCGTGATGCTCATACTGTCACACACTTTTATTTCATGGTTTCTCTCACACATGCACATCTTCAGTAGATCTCGCCTGACAAACATGCACAAAGTGCTACGTACAGGCTTTACAGTCTCAGAGTTGCCATGAATTAAAGGTTACTTTAGTTGTGTAGCTATCAGTCACGCCTCCTCTACTGCCCATACGACCACAGGGAGGCAACAACCTCACTTTCACCTTTCAGTTGCTCTTCCAGGAGTGAAAGGAATGAACTTGTGGTGGAGGTATTTAGCAACGGGCCCTGTTGGGCAGACGGAGTGTGAAACAGCAGCATTTTCATGCTGTCGGAGGATGGCTTCTCCTCAGCTTCAGAGGGAACATGGTCGCAGCAGGGATCCTGGCAGACAGACAGGGTGTTAACACAGCTGCTGTACCCGACGGGCTCTGCTTTACATTTGAGTCATTTAGCTGACAGACTAATTGACACGCATACAGTCAGCATGTCTTGATTGAGAACGTTTTACAGGAATGTGAGCTGTTGCCGGTTAGTAGGGCTAAACTAGGGTAAAGTAGCTGTGCTACCACAGCTCTCTGCCTCACACGTTCTTGCCAGTGGCGGCGCCAGAGATTTCTTGTTGCTGGTGCTATGGGGTTGCTCGACGTTTCATTGAAGGTGCTCCTTTACACACGTAGCCTACACGCACACGCGCAGATACGCACCCTCCTCCGCAGCGGTTTACTAAACGAGTGAATGAGAGGGAGAGAGAGATTGATGCTTTTCATGCACTAAAGTTGCCATTCCAAGTTACAACAGCACCACATAACTCTGATTAGCCCACCAAATACCAGCCAACAAGCTGGGATTACACAATCGTTACTGCAGCTTTCATACAGTAGCTTATATTTGCAGAAGTGTAATGCAGCAGGCCAAATACACCACACACAGCCAACTACACAAAAACATACAAGCATGCATCCTCACACAGTATTCATACTTGCACACATGGTAACAATAATGTAATGTTTTTCATATCTGTAGTGGCTTAATGTATCTCGTTTTCAGGGCTATAAATAAACCAATGTCCTGTGCGCGGTATAACTTTGGATTTGGTGATCCATTTATTCCCAGTTCTGTAAAACACATTTTCACTGTAATGTTCTACTACAAGACAGAGATAAGAGTGAAGTTCTTGCATGGACCCCTATTAGTTGACTCCTCCCCCACTGTGGCCTCGCTGTGCGATCCCCTGGTCTAATGACATTTACAGCAGGGTAACGTTAAGCAACCTCAGTATCAATCACGGCCACGGTCAGGTCATCTTCCTCCGGCCGCTTTTCTTCGTCCTGGTTGGTGACAGTCTCATTTACAAGTGTTTTAATAAAGTCTCCATACATTGACAAAACGATCCATTGCTAGCGTTATACTCACTTCGCTAATCATAACGGCTCCAAATATTGAGCTCTTCTTCTTCAGTGTGAATATGTTACTGCGGAACAAAGGTCAAAAGTTTAATGTACGTGCTGGGGGTGCTGGGCGGGTGCTATGGCTATTGTAGGGGGAGCTACAGCACCACCTAGCTTCTCCCTGGCGCTGTCACTGGTTCTAGCTCCATAAAAGTTTAGCTCCCTGTCTGTGTAATGTCTGACTGCGAGTTTCAAGTAAATGCACCGGCAGCTGCACACTGTAACGTCCCGGTGTGGGAATCCTCTACAGTGAAATACAGTTTAGTAACGTTTAGCTGTCAGCATTTTAACCGTGTTTAATCCAGCTACTAGCTAATGGGAGGCTAACGTTACCTGCTGCCAAGTGTAGTGTTAACTAGCGTCATGTGCAGCAATGCTTCTGGTGCCTCCTAACTGCAACAATACAACATGCTAAATTCAGCTTAGCATATAATAATGAGCTACAGAATTCCTCCTTAACATAAATGTTACACATTGTGCAAGAATATACAATATTTCAAATTGAGAACAGAAGGCTTGCCAAGCAACACCTCCGTTAATATACAGCATTCTAAACAAACACACGGGCCGTACGAGGCTCCGCCATTATACCATAACGAGCAGCAACGTGCCACGACATTATCACAGTGCAATAAACACAGTGTAAAGTTATTATGCGATAAAACAAATAACTAACATCAGTATTACTTACTGGTAGTTGCACGCACACAAATCTTAGAAATAAGTAAAGCAACACTATCTTATTTTATCTATATATATTAGGGGGGTGGTACGGTTCACAATATCCACGGTTCGGTTCGTATCGCGGTTTTAGGGTCACGGTTTCCGGTTCTGTACGGTTCTTGTTATTTTGTCTTTTACTCTTTAACACTCCAGAAATATACTTCAGCATATTATATATAACTTAATTATCCACAATGTAGGATACAGTATTACAAAATAGTTATATCATGTAATCATGCACAAACTGAATTTGACTTGACTTTAAGCCCATTATTGGGACCATCTCGGAGGAAAGCTAGGTGAGATTTTGATACAGCAAGAGGGAAGACATTGATAAATTCAACAAGCTTTTCATTTATTTGGCAAAGAAAGGAGAATGTGTATTGCCATCTACAGGAACTTATGTGCCTTTTTAGCACACGAAGATTGACATTACAGACTATCAATTGAAATAATTTGCATTTATCAAACTGCCAACTTCAGTGTAGCTCTTACAAAAATTGTAGGCCTATTCTTTAAAACAAAAAGAAGCTTCGTCAGAATACATTAAACATAAAAAAGCTGCGATTCTTTTTTTTAAATAGTTTTTTAAAGAATAATAAGGAAACTTGTTTTAGGGAGAATAAAGTTACTCTGGGCTGAGATTTCCTATGTAACCTTACCAAAAACGTCCAGGATGCTGCAAATGTTGGTATAATATGAAAACGGCTGGTGGATTTAAGACAAAAAATAATAATGTATTGAAAGAATCAAATTTGAACATGTCTGTCAGTGGCTGGTTGATCTTTAGCCTACAGTGTTTAGTTAAAGGTCCAATATGTAATACTGACAGCTAGTGTTTAAAATAGTTACTGCAGTACAAATTCAAAATACTGGAGAGAGTCGTCTCCCCCGCCCCCTCCTCTCCAGACTCGAAGTTCACGTTGGTTGCCAGGCTGAGACCGGAGCATCCAACAATGTTGCTAGATGCTTGTCTCACATAACCAGACATTACTCCACAGCCCAGCGGAGTAGCTAACGTTAGATGCTGGCTATATTGACAGTCACAAAAGCCCGTGCTCACACGGAACTCTGTACCCAACTGACACACACACTTTTTCGGCTTAGAATTAGCTACAGTAGGAACCGCTAAAAATACAATGAAATTCGCCGTCCTCTTCACACGCCAAACAGACACACTTCCTCGGCTTAGAATTATGATAGGAACCGCTAAAAACACCACTGCCTTGCACTCCTTTTCCACCCGACTGAAATACACACTTTACTAGCCTTAGAATTACACAATCGCTAAACACACTGCAACCTCAAGTTCCTCTCTTTCCGACTTAGCTACAGCCCCCCCTCTTGGCTTCAAATAACTCACCGTTGTTGGCTACGGCCGCTGAACAGGCTACACGGTGTAAACATCCGCGGCCCGCCTGCCTGGTCCTCCGGTAGCGTTAGCAATTAGCAGGGTTAGCATGGTGGCGTTAGCCAGGACCAGTCGGAATCACTTTACTGGCTGTCTCAGTTGTTTTTGCGAGTAACCAACGCGGCTACTCTAGCTATACAATTCAATGGAAGTAGCTACACGAATGTTGAAATGACACAAAGTGCTCGTCCCTAGTAGCTGTGATAAATTAGCCTGAAGCTAATGCTTACCTGTACAGGAGGAAATTAGCCAACTCAGCGTCCTTTTGGGCTGTGAGCTGTCTCCATCTTTCAAATACATCTCCAATATTAACCCGGGGTTTGTTACGTCTCTGGTCAAGCAACTGTTAGAAACATGCTGTTTTTTAATGTCGGGTATAATCTATCTCTGTTGATCCCATTCATTTGTTTGGTGCATTCATGGCTGTACTAACGTTACTGCTGCAGCGCGCTGGTTTACGTGTTTACAGTTATATCTGGCAACCCGGCCTGGCTGTCAAACTGGGCAGTTGATAACAACACACAAACCAAAACATAAACATAAATTCCGTCACGGATTGTAAATTTCAAAAACAAAAAATACTGACTTTAGCATTGTTGTCAGAAAAGATAGTATTTCAGCTTAACATGTTTCCTTAATATCTGATGAGGCATTGGTGTCATTTTTGGATTTATTGCAGTAAAAATATTACATATTGGACCTTTAATGTCCTGGCCTGGACCGTACGGTTCAGATGTTTTTTCATGAACCGTACCACCCCTAACATATACATAAACTGCGCAGTTTCCACACCAGCTCTCTCTTCCAAACTTTCCCTAAACTGAAACGTAAGCGGTCTTCTTCAGCCAGCAGTGCCGCTCCTGATTGGCTGATTCTCAAACAGCCAGTTTTACCAGCCTAAAGAGGTCGTCCTTCATCACAAATACATTATGTTAGTGTGTAAGTATGCAGATCTTCTAAAACACATTTATGTTGAAATAAATATACCTATACAAGTAGTTACGCCTCCTGTTGTATTGGTTTGCCCTCTTATGGACATAATGCACAAAAATAGATATTTGAATTAGTGCTGTCGAAATAACGCATTCATTTTGATTAATTAATCTGATTCCATATTGACCTTTCACCCGGAGCCGTTCTAGCCGCCATTTGATTGTAAAATGAAGGAGGAAGAAAAGAGATTGCGACGTGACCAACGTGTCTGCAAGTTGTAAGTCTTCTGGTAGCTGTGCCAAGAGAAATCTCAATCATTCCCAATCTTGCAGAGACGGAGAGCGTAGGTATATGTAAGGAGATAACATAGGCACAGGCTAATTATTGATAACTAAAATCCTAGTTAACATTAGCAATTAAACTAAACAGCTAATGTAAGTCCAAACTGCCTGCGAGCTTCTCCTGTACTATACGATAATTCCTGTACTATGCGACAGTAAGTCGCGTGGTTATGACACAATCGTTAGCCTATTTTAACTAAAACGTAGACCTGCTACGGAGCCATAACGTGAGATACAAGGTAATGGAGCCTTTTATACATTGTCGTGTTTGTTTAGAAATAAATGATGGTCAAATGAAATCTTTAAACGCTTCAGATGTAAAGTTATTGGCTGTCAAAGTGACGCCAAAATGAATGGCAGTGAATGGGATGCTAACGGGGGGTGATAGCTTATTAGCATCAAAATGGCGTCATAGGAGGCTTCACTCTGAGGAGAGAAGCCTGGCCCCTTGGGTGAAGCTAAAGTTTGACTGTGTTTCTGCCGTTAACGGAAAAACACAGACAGAGACGGTGCGTTCAATGAAACGTTTCGCGGTGAATTCAGAGTTGTATACCCTTTTGAATTTATTTCCTCAGCATATTATACCTAATACCTAATATGCTGAGGAAATAAATGACTATATATAATGACTATATATATATATATATATATATATATATATATATATATATATATATATATATATATATATATATATAATAAAAAGAGATAATTTAACTTTATTATTCATTGATTCATTTGAATTGAAATATTTAAAATACTTTCACAGCAAAAATTATGTATGCGATTAATTTAGATTAATTAATCACAGAGTCTGTAATTAATTCGATTACATTTTTTTAAAACGATTGACAGCCCTAATTTGAATATATTCAAACCTGTGTGTTTTTGTTGAAAGAATATTCCAATTGCCAATTTTGGCAGACCTACTGGGAAATGGAGTTTGCACAGTTGTCATAAAGTGCTCAGAAAAAATGGAAATTTGACTATCTGCAATTCCATGACAATTGGGCAAACTCCATTCACTATCCATCCATCTGTTATCGTTTGTCATGCGGCTTCATCATGAAGTAAGTCCAGAGTGACCACTGAGGATAGTATAGGATCAACTGGTGAGGTCAGTAATTAGATTCTGCTGTCAACGTCGATACTTTTAGCCACTACCTGGACACTGAAACATTTTAAACATGATAACTGGCTGCAGAAACCCGTCAGATGAAGCAGCTCTGTCTTTCGATCTTGGCACAAGCGTGTGCTGAAATGACTCTCTCCGCTTTATTGATTTTTTTATATTCCGTTTGAGTGCTTTATACTGGTTGTTCTTTTTTTTTCCCTTCTTGAATCCTATTACAGCTGCTCCGAAGACAACCCAGTTATTCTCCAGGGATCAATTCAGCTTCACCTAATTTAATCTAAAGAGAAACGTTGCTCTGGTTATGCAGCCTCTGTGAGCAAAGAGACCAGGTTTTACAGCTCAGCAGTCGAGGTAAACACCAGATGTCGATCCGGACAGGATTCAAATTACACCAAAACATCAAAGTTAACACGAAACCCAAGGGATAAAATCCTAAAGTTAACGTTATGCAGCCCCCTTTAGAAAAGCACCAATTCATTTTATTCCTCTTCGTTTAGCCTTTGGCAGTCTATAAACACATTCCAATCTTTTAGGTGAAAGTAGAGATACCACACTGGAGAAAAGCTGCATTTACAATGTAAGTATTAGCAATAAAATGTATTGAAATTATCAAAAGTAAAAGTACTTATTGGGCAGCATAAAGGCATTGTAATACGACCATATAATATTACGAGGTTATTATTACTGGTGTAAGCAGAATGTTCTGTCAGGTCAAATTGGAGCTAAATTACTGGTATTTTATAAACCATTTGGTAATTCTAACCTGCAATGTTGTATCATTTTGTAAACTCATCAAAGCTTTTCTCCATAAAATTTGAATGTTTAACCAGTAACTATAGCTGAGTTACTATATCTGAGTTACTATAGTAACTCAGATAAATGTAAGATGTGGTGGAGTAGAAGTATAAGATAAGCTAAATGCCGTATTAATCCTGATGCGAAGGTAAAGCGTTAAAGTAGCATAAAATGGAAACACTTAATTGAAGTAAAAGTGCTTCAAAATTGTAGTAAATGTACTTTGTTACTATCGATACCTAAAACACAAGAATTGCACAGGTTAGTTTGAATAATTTAGAGTAGAGCTGCAACGATTAGTGACTAATTGGTTAGTTGATCGACAAAAACATTATCGGCAACCTTTTTTTATGATCCATTAATCATTAAAGTCATTTTTCATGAAAAATTCCTCTCAAATATGGAGATTTCCTAGACTGGGTAAACCCCGCCCGATCTGCCGGCGATTTGATTTCTCCCTGCAGCTCAGGCTGGAAACCTGTACATTTATCTCTCCTGCTTCCATTACAAATTTGCGGGAACCAATCACAAACTGGCTTATCCACCTGGCGCACTATTGGCGGATTTAACATAAAGACGATAGAGAAGCAACCAAGCAGGTTTTTGTTTACATTCAACAAGCCACCGAAGCGCAGCACTCCATGGCAGCAACCCGTTGATGCCGCTGTCGCTACTATGTCACCCGGTCGTTGGTCTGATTGTTTGAAGGACTATCCAATTGCGTACAGAGTCATTTGAACTATGCCTGTTGATCATGCCTCTTGTGCAGAGAAAATACAGAGCAGACTCCCCAGACTAATGCTCAATCTTAAAAGATTGAGCTTGTTCTGGTGATAGCCAGACTAGGGTTTTTGTGCTTTTCCACAAAAACTCCAACCTCAAGGGAATGAAGCTCCAACTCTTGTGAAAAATTATGCCCTTACTGACTCTAGTAGGCCGTTTTGTACTTTCATAAGCAATTCAACTTTGTATTGGTCATTTGCCTTGATGTAATAGGGACATAATATTGATTCACATTGTATTAACCTTTTATAGACAGCTCAGCCAATTAAGGATTAATGGTTACATTATTCAGAGTATCCATTTTCTCATAGAACCACTGTCGGCTACAACACAGGGACCTGAGGTCATTTAACAGCTCAGAAGGGACGCTCTGCAGCTGTGTGATAGACTGGCTTTTGAAAAAGAAGTGATTCTTCGGCTACAGAAATGTCTTATTAAACCACTTCATCAAGAGGAAGACACCGGGTGCCTTCAGGTTAAAATATGTAAAAGACATGGCCAATGAAAGATGGCTGCATTTTTTGAGTTTGAGGAGTTTTTATTACGGAGAGTCAGTTTCGCCTTGTTTTTTGTTATTGTTGTTCAATATGTCATTTTTGGCCTCTAGGTGTCTCTCAATCAAAACAATAACAAAAGATAGGGCTGCACAATATAAAGAAAATATGCGATATGCAATAACCTTAAATATCGCGATAACGATATTACGTGTGATAAACCGATATTAGAGTGTACTAGTTCTGCCTTTCTGCTGCTTTCAGTATTCTGCTAAAATACAACAAATTGCTTGTTGAATTAAAAAATAAAAGGAAATCATTTCCAACATTATTTCATTGAACAAATTGAACATTTAATTAAATATAAAAGGCACCACTAAAGAAAATGAATGACAGTTACGTTTTAAAGTGCAGTTTTCTGCTGTTATTTTTTCTTTTAACTAACACATCAAATCTCTGAGGGCCAGATGTACGTACATTTGCGACTGTAGCGTTATCAGCGCCATGGCCAACCGGCAGAAAGCACTCGCTGTGATACTTCAGCTTGAGTCGCATTTACCAAACCTGCAGTTCATCGGGTAACCAGCATCTTTCTCCGCCCACTATACTGTAAATTGCGCTGTAGCAAAGCGTTAAGTACTGGTGCTATGATACAGCTGACTGCAGACTGCCACTGCTGATGCTATGACTGTTTGAAACGATCCTGATGCCAATATTTGTAATGTAGCGAGAATGGAATGTGAACGCTGAGTCGGAGATTCAATGTCATCTTTGATTTCTTCCAGTAACTGTAATATTGCATGGCTGCTTAATCTGTAACACTTAATGATTTTGTGTTCACTCAACTGAAAAAGTGTGATTCTGTGGCAAAAATCCTTTCAGCTCGACTACTTGACCGATGTCTTCGTCTTGCTCGGATTACTGCTGCCATTTCACCTGGAGGCATATGCAAGGAAACCCACTTGCGGCTGGTTTACACCTGCTTTTAAGAGGCGGAGAATTTTCACCGCAAAGCAGAGGTTTTTTGTACATACCGCGGAATACATAATTAGGCGCACTTTACGCTTCCCCTACCATCTCTTTATGGAAAACTCCCACTTTTCCCCTTGACCCTCCCATGAATGCATATGCATGACACGGAAAAGCACAATTTGCCATTTTCAGTCCCCATGGACAGGCAGCCTGCGCTTTTACCTCAGTGCAGCCTGTTTGTACATACCTCACCATGCTTTTACATGCATGTTGCGAAACAAATACACCTGAAGTGGGTGCAAAAGCGTTAGTACATCTGTCCTGAGTGTCTTTGGTGATATGTCGCAGCCTTTTGCGATGTGTTCATTGTAGAGCCCGACCGATATGGATTTTTGGGGGCCGATGCCGATGCCGATATTAACTTGAAAAGAGCCGATTTATAAGCCGATATTTTGATTTTGAAAATAAACTGGATATTAGACCCATTTCCTACAAACTGCACTTACACAACATTCAATAGCAAAATATCTGCCTGTTCTATGTATGTGGGCTGTATAAACCATTTTCCAGAAGGGATGTTAAAATAAAAAAGCCTTAGATTACAGTCTCAATGACTAAACAATTGCACATCTAAAGTATATATTTTTCAATGATCAAAAAACAGTCTGGTTTTAAACATTTAACACTTTTATTTACTTCCAGTTGAAGCTGGTTTTAACAGTGTGTACTGTAAATAAATTATAAGTTAAAGTTAAAGTAAAAGAGCTATACCAAACAAATTAAATATTCCACAAAACCATAATAAAATTAAAATAAGTTAAATGTATAGCTACATATACAATAAATAAATATAAAATATAAAATAAATAAATATTATTTATTTATTTTATATTTCATTTGAGGTATCTGTGGAGAAGTAGTCCCACACTTTGCTGCTACATCGTCCTCTTTTTTCAGGCATCTGTAGGGCAGAAAGAGAGACAGAGAAAGAATAAGCATGTGTATTAATAATATCACCATGTATCATTACTTATGTCATCATTACAATTATAATAATTATAATAATAATAAACAGGGATATCCTACATGGGCAAAAATGAGAAATGTAGAGAAATATTTTTTTGTTTTTATTTGTCAAGCAATAGGTATTACCTATTACCTATTTATATTTAACAATATTATTACAACATTTTCCTGTTATGTCTGTGAAGCTGCTTTCCCCTAACGTTCCCCTAACGTTGTAACCTTTAGATAACGTTCCCCTAACGTTCCCCTAACGTTGTAACCTTTAGATAACGTTCCCCTAACGTTCCCCTAACGTTGTAACCTTTAGATAACGTTACCCTAACGTTCCCCTAACGTTGTAACCTTTAGATAACGTTACCCTAACGTTCCCCTAACGTTGTAACCTTACACAACTGTCTGTGCATGAGCAGGAATTAATTATTATATATTGGCAGGAATGAATGAACAGGCAAATTTTAACTTGATTAGCGTTAGAATAACCTAACAGTTGTTTTTTCGAGGCACGCTGTACATAACTTCTAGTCATTTACTACACGCGCCCCCTGCCACAGTTACGCGGTCATTATGTGGGAAACACTGCAGATATATTTAGAATAAGTTAAACGCTAACGTTATAGTTTGACCTCTTATTAACGTTCGCGTTCTTCCACTGATAAACATGGTATTAGTTAGCTTTGTGGCTAATCTAATATAGCAATGCATTAGCGGCTGTAAGTGATGTTACAGAATATTTAGAAGTGATAATGATAGGACCGTTAGCTAGAACTACCACACCGTTTTTATATACAGAGTATGAACTAAATCTACAATCATTTCACATGACGAACGACAGACTCACCGTCAAAACAGTATCTCCATGCCGGGTGTAATGCTCGGCCACTGGCTTGGCTGAGACTTTTCTTCTGTAGTGGATTTCTGGCGCTCTTGTCAACTGGGGAGTTGCAGACCGCCCTCTGGTGGGCAAACTATGCAACACTCATAACATGAGTGAAGCATGAGACTCAGTTTCTCATGTTTCATCGGCCGTTATAAACGCCGATGCCGATTTAAATGCCATTAGCTCATATCGGCCGATAATATCGGCCGGCCGATATATCGGTCGGGCTCTAGTTCATTGTGCCAGTTGATATTGTGATGACGATAAAAAAATATATAGTGTGCAGCCCTACAAAAGACGCAGTTTGGTAAAGTCGTGAAGTAGTATGGGATCATGGGAGTTGTTGTCTTCACCATCGCTGTCATTGCAGTCAGCTTCTCCGGTTAGGATTCCTAGTGTTGATCGTTCAGTAGGTTTTTTACCAAGAGCCGGATTATCCACAGAGGTCTCCTCTACACTGAATCAAGTTATTTAATCACGTCAAAAATTTGTATTTCTCGTTCGCTCGGCTTGTTTCTTGATCACTTAAGATCCAGACGTCCAATGTCTAAAATCTTTCTGGAATACAAGCATGCACAAAAGGGATATGACACCATCGACAGGCGACCAAATGTAATGTAAATGTGTCAGATTTGGGATAATGTAAATGCACAACTCAACAACATGGATAGTTGTAGTTGTTTTTAGACATTTTAATTAGAGCTGGGCGATGGGGAGAAAATCCGATATCACGATATTTTTGACCAATACCTCGATATCGATATTGCAGCAATATTCTAGTGTTGACAATTGGTGTTTTAACAAAATATCTTCACACTTAGATTTTGTGGACAAATGTCTATGGGGAAAAGGCACATAATAGAACAGATATAACATTCTGGTAAGTTCAGAAAAGTACATCACTTTATTGTAATGCAGCCTTTATCATTAATCATTAATCATGTCATATCACGTTATTACGATATCCCAAATCTAAGACGATATCTAGTCTCATATCACGATATCGATGTAATATTGATATATTGCCCAGCCCTAATTTTAATGCAGAAATGCCACGTGTTAAAACCTTCAAATGTAAATGTTTGTGTCAATGGCTTTACTGTGGACAGGTTGTAAAAGCCTGAAGCATTTGTACAGTTAACATTAGCGACAGATTATGAGGGTCAGCTATAATTAATAATATAGAAAATGAGAAGCACCACATGGAATAAGTATTAGCTCACAGGAATGTCTCTGACTGGACCTGCTCCACTGTCGGTCCATTTAAATGCACTAAGTTCACTTCTTTTCAGTCCAGGAGAGTTTGTCAGAATTATTGCGTATAAGGGCCATCCAACTTTAAACTTGAGCTGATCAGTCACCCTTTTCCCCCACTCTGAGTGCTGGAAGGGCTCACATTTGAATCTCTCCTTGTAGCAGATTCCATCATTTAATGGAAGACATCAAGGAAAGAGAGTGTGCCAATGTTTGGAAACCCGACTGCGCCCGGTCATCTTTGAAGCTGCGCACAGTTGTGATCACACACTTGCTTCAATTTCTGACATCTCACCCCTTATGGACTGCTTTAGTAAGCAGCTGCTCATTGCAGTCTATCATAATGAAGCACAGAGAGCTCTGACATTTAATTTAAGCGTCAGGAAAATCAATATCTCATAAAAAGCCTCTTCAACTCCTCTGCAATTAAATGCATTAAAGCCAATGGTCAGACTAAAGACTGCTGTGAAAGGCATGACTCTACAGTGTGCCTTGGATTGTTTTTGAAGAAGCATTTTTCTTTTTTTAAATCAAATTCTACCCATGCAATAAGCCTTTCACGAGATGGAATAAGCTCCTGTGGATCGTATTAGAGGGTAGGAACAAGCGACACATGTGGTTGTATGGTTTGAAGGAAAGTTTATGACACCAAAGGCTTCAGTACCACTGAAGTACAAAACAGATTACATAGTTTACTTATAATACTTCTAAAACAAATCTGCCAGTGTAATATCTAAACCTGCTACCATTACTTGCATGATGAAAACTGTCTTCAGAGCCATGCGTCTACTCGTTCCTTGGTCGTCATCTACCAGTATTATTCCATCATTTGACAGCAGTGGAAAAAAAGCTGATTTATGAAACCTTTTGGTCGTAAAATGCTCAGATCAGTGGCATCCATGATTAAAAAGCCACAGATCAGTTACTCTGCTTAATGGGCTCTTAGAATGTTGAGAACTTTGTCTTTCAATTTCCAAAGGTGTCATTTGTTACGACACAAGTGGGCGGTCTTTAATTCCAATCTGTGAAAACAAGGGTGTGGCCAGTCATTAAAATCCTCCTGACTAAGGGCGTCATGGTTGGAATGTGATCATCTACAGCAGTGCTTCCCAACCTTTTGGGTCTGAGGTACCCCCACAGCCCTGTCAGATGAACTCACGTACCACTCCATCTATTCCCAATGTAAGTTATCATCAAATAGTCTTCATCTTAATTTTGTATAATTTTGTGAGTTAGGTAAATTCTATTTTTATTCTTAATATATGCTAAATAAATAAATACATTTAGTTAGTTGTATTAAATAGTTGTACACAGCTTTGACAATTGTTTCAAAATACATTTTTAAATAATCAAGGACATTCAGTTTACCTTTTGATCATTTTAAGACCCACGGTTGGCATTTATTTACAATTATTACACCTTAAAGAGTATGCAATGCTATGCCTGTAGTTCAAACACAGCTATCTGAAAATTGCTTAATTCAGTGAGCGTAATGCACAACCAGTCATTCAACACAAACCTTTTTAAGGTCCAGTTTTTGATTGGTTTGAGTCTATGTGCTACGGTGGCCCTGAGAGCTCAATGCACTGCATTTGACGACACATGTGCAGCATTCATAAAAAGCACTGCAAGAAGCACACCACACTCCTGAAACTGTTTCCATGGGACACTAAAAACGATGCACACGGCTGGGACATGCTTGTAGTTGCCGTTTGTGGCTTTTGAAGTTATTGAAGTTGTATGTCCCTCAGTGGTGTTTAAGAAATTAGCTTCAATTTAAGTTTTCTTTGTGGCTTATTTTAACATCCAGATATTATTGCAGATATCAGCTGTTAACCTTACGTTAGCCTTTTGCTTATGGCTATAATATCTGCATCATGTGATCACCTAGACGGAAAGCAGACTTCAATAACGTCATAATCCAACAGATGAGCTTCTTGCAGCACTTTTCTAAATAATGTGCATGTCGTCAAATTGATGTTTTTATGTCGTCCAGTTGGTGAAGATGTTTCCTCATTTGCTTGTGTTGTGTCTTTTTGCTGCTTTCTTAATTTGCAGTGCATTGAGCTCTGAGGACCACCATACATTTGTTGACTCCCCTTTGATGTGACGTTTCATTCATGTTGGTAAACTCAAGGGCGTAAGCCTCTCTCCACAACGCGTACCTCCTATGGCGCCATTTTGATGCTACCTAGCTCTCACCTCCCGTTAGCATTCCATTGACTGCCATTCATTTTGCCGTCATTTTGACAGCCAATAACTTTACATCTGAAGCGTTTAAAGACTTTATTTGTCCATTGTTTATTTCTAAAGAATACAAACCATGAGCTTTCCCAAACCCTAACCAAGTTGTTTTTGTGGCTACTTTTGACTAAACTACAAGTGGTGTTAGATCAGAGAACAGTTTTCCTTTTCCAACAGTGATGTGTTGTAACAGACAAGTGGTTTGGTCCTGCCCATCCTCAGTTTAGAAAATGAAAGACGTACATGTGTTGTTCTGGAGGGGAGTTAATAATAACAGTGTGGCTTTTTTGTTATTTAATTTGGAGGATTGGTTGATTTCACTTATAATTCATTACTGACTCAACTTAACCTGGTATTTGAGATTTGACACCCTGAAGAACTGACTCCTGCATCGACATGAAAGCAAAAGCATTTCATGTACATGTAGGTCATTTTTTACATTGTGGAATACAAAAGTATTGTGTAGGCTGGTTTTCTTCCTCTCACAGTCTCACCACCTGCAGTGAAATGTAATAATGTGGCAGCTTCTGTTCAGAAGCTGCTGGCCATTTCCCTCCCTGATTGCACTGTATTGATATTTCACAATGTACATCACTGCTCTTCACGGCCCGTAAACCTGTCCATCTCTGTGTTGGGTTATTGCTGGTCAGCCAGAGCCCCAAAATGATTTAGAGGTTAGGTTAACTGCTGAGGACCAATCCATACATTGATCTGGGCTCAAGAACACACACCCACACACACCCACACATATATATATATATATATATATATATATATATATATATATATATATATATATATATATATATATATATATATATATATATATATATATATATCAGTGTTTCCCCTATGTTGATTGGCAAGTGGCGCACCGCCACAGTTAAATTTCTGCCGCCACGCCACGGTATCAATGTACAAAACGGTGGTCTATCAGCTGTGATTGTTAAGAGTGTGTGTCGGAGAATAGCGCGGACACGCGTGCCACTCTGAGAAAAGGAAGAAAGAAAAAAGAGACAGGCTGTCCTGAGGATCCAGTTGAGATAGCATGTGTGCATCCGTGAGAACTGTAAGTCGTATAACTTATGTTGTCAGTTCATTTAAGCCGTATTAGTCTATAGTTCTTAAAATGAAGGAGGAAGAAAAGAGAATGCGCAACAGAAGTTTCTTTAACTGTCTATGGTTAACACTACACTCAACAGCAGGTAACGTTAGCCTTCCGCTAGCTAGTAGCTGGATTAAACGGTTAAAATGCTGACAGCTAACGCTAAACGGTGTAGCTAAAGTTTGACCAAAGAATTTCTAATATAGGAAGAAGTTCCACTCCCTCATTACTTCCGGGTTCTGAGTTCCACTAGATGGCGCTCACAGGCTAGTGCATAATGAATGGGACTCTATGGAGCTATACCCCTAAATATCCACTTTTCTCAGGATATAATTTTTTGTCTAGTCATTTGAATGTTGCATTCGAAAGGGGAGGCAAAGAAAATACATACTGCTGGGTGTTAGATTTTTTTAAAGTTGCTTTTTTGTTCTAAAAAGCCTTTTAAAATGTCAATGACGTCATACACATATACAGCCAGAGATACTGCTTTACGGCAAGCTCTGAGTCACTTCCTTTTTTCTCTCGAGGCATCGACAACACAGCTAACAGGTTAGACTCTCCTTGTCAATACACATGCTAGAAAGAGGTTTGCTAATGTTTTAACGACCACGCCGAAATATTCACTCTGACATTCTGGTTCCACTTCGGATGCCGTCAAGCGGGATCTCCGATCGTAATCAGTCCTTCACTGACCAATCAGCATTCATTAGCAGAATGCTAGCGTGGTATGGGCAAAGAGACAAATTTAGCCGTCTAGCTCCATAGGGTCCCATTCATTTTGCAATGGACCGTGATCACCCCCAGTGGAACTCTGGTGGAACTGCAACCAAAATAGGTACAATGGGGCTGAATGGGGAGTGGAACGGCTTTCCGTAGACGGGCTTTGATTTGACTGTGTTTCTGCCGTTGACGGAAAAACACAGACAGAGACGGTGTGTTCAATGAAACTGGTAATCTACAGTCTCGCGGTGCATTCAGAGTTATTGTAAAATACCCTTTTGAATTTATTTCCTCAGCATATAAGGTGATATATATATATATATATATATATATAGTCATTATTTGAACAGTGACAATAATAATAAAAAGAGATTATTTAACTTTATTATTCATTGATTCATTTGAATTGAAATATTTAAAATACTTTCACAGCAAAAATTATGTATGCGATTAATTTAGATTAATTAATCACAGTCTGTAATTAATTTGATTACATTTTTTAATCGATTGACAGCCCTAAAATAAAAAAAATAATAAAAAAAAAAAAAATGTATATATATATATATATATATATATATATATATATATATATATATATATATATATATATATATATATATAACCAGTAAGTAGGTATTTTCTTGATATGCAGATTCCAGGAGCATATTATGTTATCTGCATTTCTTTTACATCCTTCCTTTATCTCACTCTCACATTATTGTGAGAAGCTCTTCTTCCGCACCTCAGCTTCTGGTGGTGAAATTAGATTTGAGTTCCCGTGTCTCCGAGTGAACGACAGCACGTACATTAACCTTACAGCTGCAGGATGTGCATGAGTCAAAGGAGGAGATGGGTTTTTATGCCCATAACAGATCATATTTATGCAGGCCTCAGGGGAACAGTTAAAGGGGAGCTAAAGGTCAAGCAATCTCTTTTTTCCTCTTTCAGAAAAAATTTCAGCATCTCACCCTGTTAGTAATTGATTAAAGGAGAAAACAGCAAGCTATAAGCTAGCTACAACTCTGTTTAAATCTGGTCATGGATGTAATCGGCGTGCAAATGATTAGGAAGAATGAGGGAAGGTTATGGGAAGAAAACATGACTCAAACTAAAAACATTAACAAACAAGGAGCGTTGTTGGTTTGGTTTTGGTAAAGTTTGTAATAAACCATACACAACGTTTATCAGCATGACCTGAACATTCATAAACAGGGTGAAAATAAGATTTAAAAAAGTCAATAATACAAATATCCAGTAGTTTAATAAATAAAATCATAATGAATTTGTTCTGTTTTTAAATGTTTTTAAAACCAAGTAACAACTGCATTTACTGTAAACTTGTCACTGTTTTTTTCATAGCTAGATGACAACAACTTTTATGTCCGTGGGGACATAAAATCGAAAAATCTAGTACAGTATAAACCAATCTTCTCCTTTTAACAAATATATGTGTGATGAACATCAGTAAAAACAAATCCTTCTGATACATTTCACACCGATGATACAAACATTTGTCCCAGACTTAGACTTAGTCTGTGTTGCTAAAATGTCACATTTGATTGCCTCAGGCGTGTCCCACAGCAAGGACAAGACCCTGAACTCAACATCCAAATGCTGTGTCTCTGCAGGAGGGAAAAAGCTGCAGAGAGGAGATTGGATCAATAGCAATAACCCCCCTCACACACACAGGTCTCTGTTTCCTCATGTAGTGCTCCATCGCTCTAACTACTCATTGATGTATGCAGCACAGCAAAGTGTGTGTGTGTGTGTGTGTGTGTGTGTGTGTGTGTGTGTGTGTGTGTGTGTGTGTGTGTGTGTGTGTGTGTGTGTGTGTGTGTGTGTGTGTGTGTGTGTGTGTGTGTGTGTGTGTACGCTTTCATGCAATTCCATTATGTTTATGTGTTATTTTGCTGTTTTACATTTCTGTGTATCTTGAGAATTATAGTGTGTGTTTGTTTGAGTGTGTCTGTGTGCTTTATTAATGTCTTTGTGTACCGTGTGTATGTGTCTCCACCATGATGTCTTTAGTTGGCCTGTCTGACTGATGGACACTTTAGCTCTGATTAGATTCAATGACCAGAGAGAGAGAGAGAGAGAGAGAGAGAGAGAGAGAGAGAGAGACAGAGAGAGCGCCGCCACAGTAGTATTTTTTCTGCATGTTTTAATATTAATGCGTTGTGTGTTTGTTTATAGCTACGCACACACTCAAGTACTGCAGAGGAGGTGTGTGTCTGTGTATGTGTGTGTACACTTGCATGCAATCCCATTATGTTTATCTTATGTGTTATTTCGCTGTTGTATGTTTGGCTTAATGACATTTCTGTGTATCTTGAGAATTATAGTGTGTGTTTGTTTGAGTGTGTGTCTGGTTGTGTGCTTTATTTATGTCTTTGTGTACCGAGTTTGTGTGTATGTGTCTCCACCATGATGTCTTTAGCTGGCCTGTCTGACTGATGGACACTTTAGCTCTGATTAGATCCGAGAGAGAGAGAGAGAGAGAGAGAGTTCTGCATGTTTTAATATTAATGTGTTTGTGTGTTTATATCTACGCACACACTCAAGCACTGCAGAGGAGGTGTGTGTGTGTGTGTTCTTTCGATGCATGCTAAAGACTGCATGTGTGTGTGTGTGAGAGAGATTTTTCCCTGATGACCCGTCAGCTGTACAACATGAAAATGTAAAGCTGCGTGTGTGTGTGTGTGTGTGTGTGTGTGTGTGTGTGTGTGTGTGTGTGTGTGTTTGTGTGTGCTAATGTGTGTTCTAGTGCTGTGAGTCTATATTTGTTGTGTATGTTTGTGTTTATGTCTCAGCATCAGTTGTTCACCACAAATGTGTGAGTGTGATATTGTTTTGTGTGCACATTCCTGTGTGTTCTCAGGCCTTCATTCTTTCGCTTGTCTGTGAGTGTATGTTGGAATGTTTCTCTTGGCATGCATGGTATTGTGTGTGTGTGTGTGTGTGTGTGTGTGTGTGTGTGTGTGTGTGTGTGTGTGTGTGTTGTGTGTGTGTTTTTGAGATGTGTCAGACTCAGACAGACTGTCCCCAGATGGCGCAGTGCTGTATGACATGTTGCGCTTGTTGTCATACTGGTAACCATGACAGCCACGGTCATTAGGGGGGGCCGCGGCAACGACTGATGACCCTCGGGACAGCAAACACTGTCACATCTCACATCCTCCTCTTCTCTCTCTCTCTCTCTCTCAAAATGTTTTCCCTGTGTCTTTTTCTCTTTTCACATACACTTTTCATCAGTGCTGAGATACGTATTAAGGCAGTGGTTTGGTTTCTCCTGTGCGGGAACATTTGGCGTCCAATGTTCACTGAGCAGATGAGATGACGCCTGCAGTTTTTTTGCAAAACTCAGATTTTGTCTTTTGATGTTGCAGCTTAAAGCGTGCAATGATGATGCAAGTCCCACACCATCTGCAGTCTTTTTTTTTTAATTCTCATGGCTGTGGATAGATCAGGGATAGGCATCCTGCAGCTCTTTAGCCCCTCTCTGTCTTATAACCTCTACCGTGTGTGTGTGTGTGTGTGTGTGTGTGTGTGTGTGTGTGTGTGTGTGTGTGTAGGTAGGTAGGTAGGTAGGTAGGTATGTATGTATGCATGTCATAACCTACGTATGCCAACGTAACCTCAGTAGCGGCTTACATTTTCTGTAGACTAGTAGAGCCAGCCAATCAGTATCGGCATTCATAACGGCCGATAAATGAGTATTTAAAAAATAAAATAAAAATGGTGAAAACCCCCATGTTGTGAGTGTTGGCGTTGCATAGTTTGTCCACCAGAGGACGCTCTACAACGTCCCTGTTGGCAATGCTCGTGTTTAACCCTTTAAGTTTCATATATTAAGTTTGTATTTTTATACATTTTATTTATCAGAACTTTAATATATTTTGATGTTCGTCTGTTCTGTTGTGACAATAAAACAAAGAAGTTCATTTTTAAACTGCATTATATTATTTTAGTGAGGAGTCATAAATAACTACAAATAACTAATGTTAGGGAAATCTGTTTATGTTTTTTTAAAAATATATATCGATTTGTATCTATCGGCCTTAAAAATCCTTTATCGGTCGGGCTCTCTAGACTAGCTATGGATTCCAAATCCAAATAAAGCAAAGTATCGGACTAAAATCGGGAATTTAAAGTGCAGGACAGACTAATTTGCTTTTACTGTCAATGCTGCTGGCTTATGGTTAATGCATGATCTGTGGAGAGAAATTAGCAAACTCCAAAAAAGGACTATTGAAAGAAATTTCCAGAACAAGCACACTGCATTTTAGGGCTGCCCCCTCTTAGTCGATTAGTCGACTAATCAGTTGTTTTGGTCTTAGTTGACTAAGATTTCTTTAGTCGATAAGTCAGTTTTTATGCTTATTCATGCTTAATTACTCATTTCCAAGCAACTTATGAGAACATTTCTGGTGAACACAAGATTTAAAGTGGTGCTTTTGCAGGATTAATTTCGGAGAAACTCAGTTTTACGGATGGTTAATTAACTACATTTATATTGCGCTTTTCTAGTCTTAACCACCTCTCAAAGAGCACAGCTCTGTCGATTAAATCAACTAATCGATTAGTCGACAAAATCATATAAGTGTTAGTCGACTAAGAATTTCTTTAGTCGAGGACAGCACTACTGCATTTGCTGAAAAGTATCCAAAAAAGAGAGTGATTTTGGAACTGCTGCAGAAAGCAGAACAGAGCAAATTTACTTTTAAGAATTGGATCAAATCTCCAAACTCCACTACACCGGACGGTGAATATATGAAAGAGTGATTCATTAAAATGTCAAAGCATCTATTCTTAGAATTAAAAAGCAAAGCTGAGACAGTTCAGAAAAGCTATGCCCCTCTCTGCAAAAAGACCGTCAACGTATGGCCATAAAAATTGCAACAAACATCACCATTTTGATGAATGCTCATTTAGAATTATAAGTAATGTTGCTAGGCTAATGTAGACTTAATAGACTGTGTATAATAGACTTCATTGTAAGGCTCAAATATGTTTTTCTGCTCCAGACAGATTTTTTTGTAAGAGCATCACACAATAAGAAAACACTGGATATAAACTTCCTTCTCCATTCTTTTCTTGTTTTCCTCATCTGTTCCTGTTTCTTTCTCCTCCCTCTCTTTCTCTTTTCTCTCCCTCTCTCTGCTGTCCTCACTTTCACTCTGCTTTACTTGCACTGATCTTCAAAGCTTTCATTACACTTGCTACATTATCACTTCCAATTTTCCCAAAATGTCTTTGTATAACCGATCATTTCTGAGAAGTTGAAGAAAACGAATTCAGTGAGATGACTCACTGACTCAGTGTCTCTTCTTCAGGTGGCATTCAGATGTTTATCTGGCAGTTTCTTCCTCAGCTATGAATATTTAGACTTTTTTCTCTCCATGTCACTGAAGAAAAACATGCTGATATATTCACAGTTTGAGGCTGGAACGGCTCTTATTAAGGACTGTTTTTCACATCGGAGGAGGAAGTGAATCCCTTCCATCTGTCTCCTTTTCTGTGTGTTTTTCAATCTCTTTTTTGCCTCTTGCTCCCCGTCGACAGAATCACAGGTTCCTTTACATTCAAACCTCAATTCTTTTCTCCATAACACAAGCTTTAAAAAGCCATTACTTTGTCAAAATTTGACTTGCATTAACCTCTCTTTAAAATATTGTTTCACTTTTGTCATTTTAAGCTATCAATAATTTTTTTCACATTTATATCTTTTGAGCTTTCTTTATTTCTTGATATGCTTTTTTTCTGTCTTGCCAGGGCAATTTTATTGTGACATTTTGACACCTGTGGGCTGACAGGACTTTAGACAGACTGTAAAAGCTGGCTCAGTACATCTGACTTCTGCCCTCTTTTTCCTTGATAACTGTCTTTCTCTCAGCCCCTCCTCACTCGGTGGCTTTTGACCATCAGGGTTTGAGCTATTTGTCATTTTTGCCTGACAGCAGAGTCTGAGTCTGAGTTCCACCCGCCTAAAAGCTACTTAATGGACAGAGGAGACCAGGTTGCTTTACGTTTGCAGGAGGAGAAATATAATTTAATTTCAAATCCCACATCATTAAAAGTCATTTTAGCTGATATGCATCAATGTATGAAAAACAACCACGGACATAGAAAATCCATCATGTAACGCTGTAACAGGAACAGGCTGTTCACACTCTTATGAAACATTCATGCTGATGATGTATAGAGCTAATTATTCATAATATGGATCTTTTAGCTGATCAGCTGCCTCTATGTGAACGAAGCCGCTAAAAATGACAAATATCTTCCAGGTGTCACTTTTTCCTGCTGTAGCTCCATTTTACAAAATGTTCTTCTTCACTTATTCCTCCATTTTCTCTTACCTTTTTTTCTGTTTCCCTCTTTATTTCTCCCTCTCCTACCCTAAGTTCTCAGCCTGTCTCCTCTTATTCCACTTGCTTAAAATCTTAAAGTGAAAGTCTGGAAGATTGGTGTTTAAAAACGCCTGTTAGGTCACTATCTATAGCCGAATGAGATAACACTATGGTGATTGAGCCTATGGCCCACTGATGAAAGCCCTTGCATTGGCAGTATTAGGAGCTGGATGTCTGTGGCGACATTCCCGGGAAGAAAAATCACAAGCTGCGCAGTTAGTGATGTGTTTTCATCACCCAGCAGTGATCGGTCCACCAGAGAGGGTAGGCGGAGCCAACACAAAAAAATCACTCTTTAACTTACTTGTGTGTGAAGCGTCAAGCTATTTTTTTTGTTGCTAGTGTTGTGAGTAAATCATTACTATGGCCAAACAAACAAAGAAAAGAGCGGCGACTACAGACTATGAAACAAAAACAAGTGAAAAATGCCAAAAAGAACGAAAGAAAGATCCTCGAGATTGGAACTTAATGTGGAAATGTTACCGCCCTTCATGTGTCCTGCTGTGCTGTAAATATACATCAACACACACACACACACACACACACACACACACACACACACACACACACACACACACACACACACACACACACACACACACACACACACACACACACTTTTACTGTAACTATCTACTCCTGCGTTCAGATCAACAATAGCAGAATGTGGAATGTGTGTGTGTTCTCTGTGCGCTCTGAACGCAGAAGTAGATAGTTACAGTGTGTGTGTGTGTGTGTGTGTGTGTGTTGACTCAAGACTTGCTATTGTCATCTCTGTTGAAAAGCGTGTGTGTGCATCTCCAGGAAGTACTTAGCTGCATCAGATCAAAGGGAGCCGTCTTAACGTCTGCCTGCTGTCTTCCTGACTAATTAACCCAACACACACACACACACACACACACACACACACACACACACACACACACACACACACACACACACACACACACACACACACACACACGATGCATACACAGGAGACTAATTAGCCTAGGCCTGTTTTCATGGACGCTTGCCTGTGTGTGTGTGTGTGTGTGTGTGTGTGTTTTCACAGTCATAACAACACGTTGATTGTGTAAACAAGGTGACTGACATATTGGCCCTCATTTATCAACCTATTGTAGAAACCAGCGCAGATTTGAGCACAGAATTCCTTTTACGACAGGCTTCACGTGTGATTCATGAAACGTTCGTATCACACCAATCAGAGTGTAACAATGGTCGTACATTGATAAATGCAGCGGCTGGAAATGATCGTAATTTAAATATCACGTCCGAATATATACTCTGTTTCGAGGCCTCGCTCCTACAATTTACGACATGGCGAGACGTAATCCGGCTAAGAACTTTAGCGACGTTTCAGAGGTGGAGATTGATCCCTGATATCTCAGGTTCATTTGCACTAACGTGTTTTAGTATTTGGCAGCCGGGAAAGTGGTATTAAAGGCTGTAGAAAGAATGCTGAATGGAAAGAGATCACTGATGCAGTCAACAGTGTTGCCGTGGTAAATCAGATTCCAGTTGAAGTTTATTTAATTTATACATCCTTGATGTATGCTATAGTCCTAATAGTAATATACAGGTTCATATTGCAATCTTTTAGGCCTACATGTAGGTGTACCTATATTTAAATAAATACACAGTAGCAGAGTTTATGCAGTGTCTTTTATTTGACTCATGTTTTTTTCATGAGTCAGAACCAGGCAACAGCTAGAGGGAGAGCCATGGGCATGTGTTAAACTGATTATATGCTGCATTGCAAGGCCACACTGACTTGAAAACATGCGTACACAAGTTCAGACCAAATGTGAGATTTGATCGCAGCCTATGTTCACGTTCAAATTGATAAATGCCTTGCTTTGCGTAGGAATCGGCGTACGTCCGTCCTACGCCTGTTTTAAGTTCTACGCACGTTTAATAAATGAGGGCCATTCAACCTACGCGTGAGTTCTCTACTGACATTAAGACTGATCTTATTGATGACGCAACTGTCCTCAAATCAAAATAACGGATCATTTGTTGAAGAGAGTCTGGCTGTTTCTTTCAGGTTCAGGAACGCTCATCTCATAGTCAAAATAAACAAAAGTTAACTGCTGGTGAAAGACAAGATGTCTTAAGGTCTGATGAGGTCTGGCCCGTTCAGTTCATCCCAAAGGTGTTAAATGGGGTTCAGGTCAGAGCTCTGTGCAGACCAGTCAAGTTCTTCTACATCAAACTAGAAACACTTTTTCTTTCATGGAGCTGGCAATATCATTTTATGTTGTAGCATCAAGACTTCCCATCATTGGAACTCAGCAATAAAATGAAACGACAACATCCATTATCTGTCTGCGCTCTCTAGAATGACACATGTGAGTGTTCTCTGATCTGATGCCTCCGTCGGCCGGCCAACATCATTTGTCTCTGCCTTTAAAATCGAGGAAAACATTGTGGTTTGGGATAAAATTACTTATTTGTTAAGGTTAGGGACCGTGATGTACTGGGACAAAAATTCTGCCCTGGACTTTGGGATAGAATGGCCTTTTATGATAGCCTGTGAGGAGCTGTTAGGATTTTTTAGAAGTAATTTTAATATTAATAATAATACTACATAATGTAATACAGATGTAAAACCATAAAAAAAGCTAATACGGCCTTTGTGGTGTAAAGATAATCTGATGTTGCTAAAGATCTTTAACTCAGGATGTTTTGACATCTTTGGTTTCCTCTGTGATCACACCTTCAGAGGGAAGTAAGTGACCCCGTGGTCAGGCTGAGCCAATCAGATTTAACAAAACGCGGAGCAGTCCAAGTTGGGAGGGGCTGTTCGGCTGCTCGGATCCCCCCCTCTAAATTTACAGTAACGGTAATGCCATGTTGACTGTATGTTGGAAACAGGAAACACACAGCAGCCTCTTATGTTAAAGTCCGATGGTGATCCAAACATCCACCTTGATCTTTTCCTCTATAACAACGCCCCCTATTTTCTCCTGTGGAACATCTGATGCTCTACACGAAAGGGTGTGGACAGACTTGTTTCTTATAGCCACATAGTGTGTTTAAAAGTGGCATTTTTCTTGCAAAAAGAAATAAAGATGAAACAAGGACAACAAAAATGTGTTGCTGAGCTGTCCATGGTGCTGAAGTAAAGTCCTGCAGAGTTAAGCTCAAAAAAGTTTTGCGCTGTAAGAACATTACACAACTTTATTCTTTGACATTGAAGGTAAACATAACTCGTCTTAAGCTGTTTAACAAATGGCAGGTGGCATTTTTCCGGAGAGGATGGTCATTATTTGCAGAAAGAAAGTCAAAACAAATGATTTATGTTGTTTTTCTTCAGTCTCTGAAAACTATATTGATTGTTATTTATACTGCTATGTTATTGTTCCTACTCCAGTTTGGTTTTAATTATGATATTGATATGGTTTAACTGGTTCAACTCCGCCCTGCGGCCCTTTGCTGCATGTCCTTTTGTGTTTTCAGCTGTCCTATCAAAATAAAGGCCTAAAATGCCCAATAAATATCTTTAAAAAAGAAAAGAAAATATGACATATTACAAATAAAACATAATTGTAGTCATTTTTTCAAGCAAAATACCAAACATCCTCCAGTTTTAGCTTCTTACTTCTTTGTCATATGTCATTTGTACGACAGGTGGAAATTATGAATGGCCTCTTCTGTAGCTCTGATATTGTTCTCTTTATTGTTTAGTAGCTTGTAATCAGGCGTTGCTTGTAGCCACGTACAAGCTTTTGTAAATGGTGTGTGGAAAGTTCGGCACAGTTGTGATGTTGACGTTGCTCAACTCGTTCCTCGAGCCTCCACTGCTTCACTTTTGGTGTTGATCTAGCAGTCAAGTCCTGAGATTTGTTGTTGTCAGAGTAAGGACGCAGCTTTTTCTAGAAGCCAAATATTTCATATTTTCCCCATGTCAAACTAAAGTCTGAATTTGGAATAAAATGTCTTTTTTGGGATGATGACGTTTCAAACACACAAACAAACCTGCTGCTTGAACCATAGCCGTCTGACTGGTTGACTCCAAGTAGTGTTTCCATGGCGATCCTCTGTCTCCCTCTGTCATGACTGAGCACCACGAGAGAGAGAGAGAGAGAGAGAGAGAGAGAGAGAGAGAGAGAGATAAGAATCTAAATGTGTAACTTCAATCCCATGAGTCCTTACTACTTCTAACACACACAAACACAGAAAGTGCACACCCAGTCGCCTCACATAGATGTGATAATAGCTCAATGTATCACTGTTTAGGAAAGGTGTGTGTGTGTGCGTGTGTGTGTGTGTGTGTGTGTTAATACAAGGTCCAACGATGCAGATTGAGGCACACTTACACTTACTGACTAGAGAAAGTCACACAATATGCACTTACAAACACGCACATATCGATATTTGTAAAGGACTCTTTCAACCTCACATTTGCATGCAGAGCCACACACACACACACACACACACACACACACACACACACACACACACACACACACACACACACACACACACACACACACACACACACACACTCTGACACATGGAGACCTGGCCAATTAAGAAGACTGATGTAGCACAACAAAATTAAATTATAGCTCATCGTATAATTACGTATGACTAAATTAAAATCAGGTAGGAAAGAAGGAAGGAAGGAAGGAAGGAAGGAAGGAAGGAAGGAAGGAAGGAAGGAAGGAAGGAAAGAAGGAAGGAAGGAAGGAAAGAAGGACAAAGGGAGGAGTGGAATGTCTTAACTTATTTTACTATGAAGTACTTGGCAGTTTAATGTGATTCTCTATACTTTTTATGCTGTAAATCTGTTATCCTGTATGCTTTGTAGTTCCATTATTTTGTAGTTCTTGGCTTTATGCTATGTTTCTGGGTCTTCACATTGTATTTCGACCACTTCTACTTCTGTTTACACTCTACATGCAGCACCTGTTGCATTTCTGTCCTTCCTGGAAGATGTATCCTTCTTCCATTGCTTTTCTATTCCCATTTCTTGAGTTTTTATCTAAATCGGGGGTCTAAGGACAGAGGTTGTTATTTGTGCGTGTTGGCCCTGGGCCACAACTGAAGTAATAATTCAACTGTTCCTCCCACTTCTTCTACATGATGGTCACTGATAAAGGTTGCTGCTGTGATTTTAAACTTGATATAGCCCTGTGCTGTATATTGTTGCTTTCTGTCTTTTGTATTGCTTATATTGTGTGATTGTTGTTAATGTTAAGCACTTTGTGGTTTTATATCTATATAAGAAAACCTTACTTAATTACTTAAATGAGCACAAAGCGGTTGACACAGAGTAAAGGACCTTGCTTCTGTAGAGTTTGTAAAGCATCTGTCGATAAATGACCTGATTTGAGATTAGATTGAAGGAGAAGGGCAAGACTTTGTTTTTCTTATTTCCGTACCGTCCTGCTACTGCGGCGTCTTATTCTTCATGGTTGCCACATGAGAAGCAAAGCTGATTGCACGTTTGCACCAGGGATTCCTTGATTGATTTAAGTTGCATTGATCTTTGTAAGAACGTCGTCCAGGGACAAAAACATCAGCTCAGGTTGATTTTAAAATTGAATTACAGACTGAACAGACTACATACATTTTTTCCCCTTTGGTGTCTGCTAGACACTGTACTGCTATCTCATACTTGAACATAAAAACATGTGCTGCAGCTTAAAACAAACAGATGTCCCTATTTTTTTTATTCATAAGCTACGTTTCAGTCCAAGTTTTCTTCACTTTATAATCACGGCAGTCTGTAGAGCTCCACCACCACCAGCATTCAAAATGAACTTTCGTGCCAACTGAAAAAGGGTCAACTGCCAAGATTGTTTTTGTTTTTGTTTTTTTACTGATCAGGAACTGGCTAAAGACAGTTTATTCAAGTGCGACAGAATTTAAATGAGAGATTAGATGATGAAAAGTTCCTCCTGTCGTTTGTCGAGAGGAACGGTTCTGCTGATGGAAGCTGTTTGTTGTTGAGTCTGAGGGGGTTTATTAAGAACACTGACATCGTCGGCTCAATTCATAACGTGAGAGATAAAACAGGAGGTGATAGGACAATGGAGATGGAGGAAGAGGAGCAGATTGTTAATTGAATTAAACACAGGCTGAAAGGAGGATGAATGGGCAAATGGAAAAGATGACAGAAAGGGAGGAGGATGAACTCAGTATTTTGGGGATAAATCGTGAAATGTGACGGATGGAAGAGGTAGATAAATGTCAGGAGGAGGGATGAAGGATGGAGGGATTGGAGATGAATGAGAAGACGGGAGAGGCAGAGGGGAAGAGGTGAGGGATGATGAAGGAGCAGATGGCTGGATGGATGAAGGGGGGAGAGGTAAAGGATGACAGGAAGCCAGAGACAGAGAAAGAAGAGAGGACAGATACATGTTTAGGGAGAGAAAGAAGAGAAAGAATAGATGGAAGGATTGGTGGAGGGGCCACCAGAGGGATTATGGGATGGACGGAGAAGCCGGATGAAGGAATTGGAAGAGAGGTAAAGGTAGGATTGGAATCATTTTTTTATTGGAATCCTTGGGAATCGTTTTGGAAAGTTTGGTTTCTAATCCGATCATCAGGTCTAAATTTAAAATGCGCAAGTTTTGGTTTCCGTAGCGGCCACCGTACTTCCAGCCGCGGAGCTCAGTAGGCAACGCTCTAAAGTCCGGGTTTATTTTACGTTGAAACAGTCTGGTAAAAACTGCAAACCACAATTGAGTCAAAATAAAAGTTGCCTCTTATTTGTGAAATAAGCATGGTTTTCAACTCTCAACAATCGATAAGAACTGGAATCGAAAGGAAGAATCGGAATTGTAATCAAAATTGTTCCGGAGGAAAAGAGATTTTTTTGCAAAAATGGCGTACAAAAAGGGAGGCAAAGAAGAAGTATAAATGAAAAAGTAGAAGTGGAATTAGCCCAGAAAGGGATGAGCGAAGAGGGTGAACGAGGGTGAAATTAGTCACAGAGGAGTGAAACCAAAGGCAGCTTGGAGGAAAGCAGGGATGGATGAAGAAGAAAGGAGGGGGATTAGAGGCGCAGGGAAACACAGGCAGAAGCTCCCCCAGGATTGTAGGTAGAGCTGGGGTTGAGATATTTTCAGTTGAGCCGGCGGTCTCGTCTCCCCAAATGCAGAAGTGCCTTTTTGTTTCTATATTTAGAGCGTTACGCAACATAGGATTGCATCACTTGCCAACATAGCTTTATTTGCCAGAATTCTCTCCGCCGTCTCATTTTCTTCTTCTCTGGTTCCTTCTGCTGAGGTTGAGAATAAGAAGTTTGTTTGTAATGAACTGGCCCTGTTAAACAAAGGTTAAAGAGAAGGACAGGCTGTTTACATGTTCTGTAAAGCCTTTAAAAGAGTTGTTCCCGCTGTGTTTTTGTATCAGGCTGGTGGCTTTTATATAACCTGCAGTGGCTGCTTTCGCTTTAGTCTCGCTTTAACCCTTGTGTTTTCAAAGTTTTTTATATATACGAAATATGTGTTTCTTACAACCAAATTGTCCCAAAATAACTTTGATGCATGCATGTACGTTGTATGGAACCCATACAACGTATACATCCATGCATCCCTGTTCTTCGCAGGTAAAATTTATTATTATTTCCACTGAATTTTGGTTGTTTTATTTAATTTCATGACATTTGAAAAAAAAAAATGTTTCAAAACAGCATCTTGACCAAACTTTCACATAAATCAGTCTGTGATTCACTCAACATCCTCTGATCTTAACTATTCTATTAGTCAAAATAATTCATAATAACTGCTTTTTTTCAAACTCATGAATTAGGTTTAATGTCATTTTATTAGGTTTATTGACCATGAATAAAAAAAGCGTTGAAAAGAGGGACAAAAACATTTAAAAAGCGCCAAAAGCATAGAAAAAGCGACACAAATGTCAGAAAAAGTTCCAAAAAAAAGCAAATGTTTTCAATTTTGACCTAGACTGACAGGTTCATAGACAGTGGTGAAGACAACACAAGTTAAAGTTAAAGTCACACTTTTGATGTCGTGTGTACAGAAATGACTGGATGGAAAAATATTCTCGACGAAAATGGATCTTTAAACTCCTGATTTATGCTTGACCACTTCCACTTCATTCAACATAATTAAACTAGCTACATGACTAACTTCAGCCAGTCAGACGATCATAATCATTAGGGATCGACCGAAACTGGGTTGTGGGCCAATTATTAGTAGTGCTGTCAAACGATTAAAATATTGAATTGCGATTAATCGCATTAATGTCATAGTTAGCTCACGATTAATCGCAATTAATCGCACATTTTTATCTATTCTAAATTTCCCTTGATTTCTTTTTGTCCCATTATATTTTCTCATTTTAATTTTTTGGTTTGTGCAAATGTTTTTTTTTTATTGAAAACAACATTGGCATATACCGTATTTTTCGGACTATAAGTCGCTCCTGAGTATAAGTCGCATCAGTCCAAAAATGCGTCATGACGAGGAAAAAAACATATAAGTCGCATTGGAATATAAGTCGCATTTGTTTAGAACCAAGAGAAAACATTACCGTCTACAGCCGCGCGTTTCTGACACAACTTTGTCCGTACTCTGATAGAGAGGCGGTTGCGTTGCAAAATCATTTATATTCATCTCCTTGGCAACTACCAGGGCGTGAAGACATAACTGCACCGTTGACAAGCCTCTCCCGGCAGCGCGTTGTTCAAGCACCCATCTGTGGACTCGTTCCTCCAGCTCTGGCCATCTTGCTTTCAGCCTGCGATTAGCTTTTTTTTGTTTTAGAGTAACCTCTGCTTCACGCCAGTCCCTCACAAGTTTCTCACTCACTCCAAACTTTCTTTCTGCTGCTCGATTACCGTTTTCGGCTGCATATTTTACTACCTGCAGTTTGTAATCTGCAGAATAGGGTTTTCTTTTTGGGGGCATTTTGTTTGCGTTCAGTCTTTCTCAGTTATCTTTAAGTTAATATTTCAGTTAACAGTTTTTCAGTTGTTTAATGTTTTCAGGGGTAGGCTACAGGAGCACTGAGCAGCATAGAGCGCACTCTCGCGGCTGTAGACGGTAATGTTTTCTCTTGGTTAATTTCTCATGGTTCATGTCAAATTCATTTTGATAAATATGTCGCACCTGACTATAAGTTGCAGGACCAGCCAAACTATGAAAAAAAGTGTGACTTAAAATCCGGAAAACATGGTATACGTAGTGTTCAATTTCACACTAACATTCACACTTGGAGCTAATAATCTGTCACAATGTAACACTGTTACCTCGATTTTCCATTGCAGATAGTACTGCCTCATGCCTTAGGCGAGCGTGGCTGGTCGCGACTATGGTTTCCCCCGACTCATTTCCTGGTTGTCCTCCATAAACAACGTCAAATCAAGGAGAGGGTTAACTTCTCCTGCTCCAAGTTTCAGAAAGAACAGAGGAGACACTTTGTTTCTCTCACTATGACTCTAGAGTCGCTACTCGCTCCGAAGCCAATCGCCATGATGAGCCTACAGTAGCTACGTGGCTTGCAAGTCCAAACAAGTGTGTGCGGCCGGCCACGCCAAGACCCGCCCTTCAATCACTGCTATTGGCCAGGTGTCCAAGGTAACGTAATCCCATTTGTTCAGGTCCTATCCCCTGACCAATCCGCTACCCTAACCTTAACCAATCGAGGTGAAATGCCTAACCCCAACCAATCGAGCTGCTTCGTATGGCGGGACATGGGGCGGCCATAGTGGGATCGTTCTCTTAATACATCCATGAGTGGGATTTGTAATTTTGCCGGCCGTGTCTGTTTTGTTTCCGTTTTTTTAGTAGTAGGTAGTAGTAGTAGGTTTTTATTAGTAGTTTATCAAACCGATAACCGATATTTTGAACCTGATATGCATAAACAGTGAAAAAGAAAATGTTGAAGTGAAAATTGTTTAGATGCTTTAAGCAATTATTTAATGAATTAGAAACTTCCAACTAGGGATGGGCATTCGATTACATTTTCTTCGTCGATCGTCGGGAGAATTAATGATCAATTATCGATTAATTATTAATATTTTTATATTAAAATTCATTATTTATTTAACTTTTTATAAATTAAAAACGCAATGAAAATACAAAAATACAGCGTGTTTTTCCTCGATGAGATCTTAATTACCAGAAGAACAACTTGTGGCAGTTAAACTGGAGGTTAGGCTAAACTTGAAGATATATGCGCTGCGGTGCTCTGAAGCAGCAGAACCTGCTGCTGCCAGCCGGCCTTCTTAAACAGAGACCCTCGTTTGTTCCAAAATAATAAATAAAAAGAATCGCGTTAAATAATAACTTAACCAAAAACATAATAATACTTAGATCTGACAGGTTTTGTCAAAATGTAACTCAAAACTATCCAAGGCACGGACAAAGCCTAATAAAAAATAACCAGTAACTCACATACAACTTCTGCACCAGTCTACTGGTTTTTGTTGAGAAAAATAAGCATGTTGACATGATCTGAGGTCAGACGCGACCGCTACCTGGTGACCGTCAGTCCAGCCGCCGAAAACACCCGCCGGCCGGGATGCACAGGTACCTCCGCGCTAACTTGGCCAGCCCGGGCCGGGGAACATTATTCCGTTGTAGTGAGTTTCTACCAGTCTGGTGATGGTACGTCGTGACGGAATGTGACATGCTGGTTCCAATATCCACCTCAATGAACTTGCAGATCCCTCGGGTCATTTTCTCTGCTCGTTGTGCATCGCAGCTCCTCCGTGCTAACGCCGAGTTGATGCTAGGTTGAGACTGAGAGCAGACGCACCGCCACCGACATTAACCAGGGTCGGATGCACTTTGTGGTACATCATTTGAGTCGTGGCCGTGTTGTACTTATACATGGCGTCGCAGTGTTTGCAGTGAACTAAGTCGTTTTTTAAATCAAAATGGTCCCACGCCACACTTCGCCGTGACCTCTTCATGTTTACTTTGGAATCAAAACGTAACTCGCAGGTAACTGAGCAGCCTATGGCGCCCCCTGGTGGTAAAATGTGTAATTGCTGCTGCCACACTGGAATTAATTTCATTGCTTCAATCACACTACACAACGCAACCTGCATTAGTTTAATCGATGACAAAATAACGTGATCGACGAAATTCTTAATGATCAATCGTCGATCGTCAATTAATCATGCCCATCCCTACTTCCAACATAATACACAGTAACAGGTAGTCAGATAGTGTTGGGGGGGGACATTAAGTCTGACTCAGTGGAGAGTGAAACTGAAGCAGAGGGACAGACACAGCGCTGTAGCCGAGCCAAAATAGCATACTTTTTAATTCATTAAAACTTTATCGGACAAATAAAACACAGATATAGACAATCTGCAATCTGCAAAAATCGGGCCGATAATCGGTTTATCCCTAATAATTATGAACATGTGTGCTAATTCCTGTCCTTGTTTTTCCCTAGAAAACTGAATAATTGGCAATGTTGGGCAAGTTACTTCCAAAATGTAATACATTATAGATTACTAGTTACTGTTGAGAACTACAGTTGAGAGTAATTAGTTATATTACAATATTAGTGTCTCTGAATTGTAATGCTTTACACTACTTTTGAGTTACTTTCACCAAAATAACAGCGGAAGTTTGACTTGGCAGGTAGCTTTTGAATTTCACCACCGGATCAATACAGTCTCATCTTTTTCAACTTAAGACATCATAGATTATTCATAATATTTTGTATAATTAATATGAATATGCAAAGTAACTGAAGCTATAAAAATAGAGGTAAAACGTGCAGTAGGCAAGTAGGAGAAAATGAAAATGCTCAATTAAAAGTACCTTACAGTTGTATTGAAGTACTGCATAGTTACTTTCCACGGCTGATAAAATGCAATGGTATTTACGTATTTACGTAAAAGGAATACATTACTGTAATTGCGTTACTTTTGTATCACAATTTGTTTTCATCATGCAGATATCCTGTGTGGATGTCATACAGACGTTTGGTTGCTTATAAAGCCGACTTTTAGTCCCAGGAACTTTTCAAGGAACAAAAAGCTTCCTTCAGCCCAAATGCTGTAAGTCTGTTGATGTACGGAAAAGCAACAAAAAAGACACCACATAAAGTGACAAACGGGCATGATTATTTGTGCGACACTGCAGCAACAGTAAGCATGAAGGAGTCGAGTTGTGCTGGTGTTGATCGTGATTACTGTCTTGACCTGCAAATCAGCCAACTCTGAGCAGCAGAGCACATTCCCTTCTCCTCAGGTTAGATTTTCAGGGTGTAAGTTGTTTGGGGACTAATTAAGATCCCCTTTTGCCCTGCCTTTCACCCCATGTTTGCCATTTTTCATCAAAGCTGCAGCACTAACTGTCCCCAAACACAACAGAGCAGGTTTGTGTTCCTGGGTTATCTCTTCTCAACATGAAGTGAGGACACTCATTAAGATTCACCTCTTTCTCATCTTCCCTTATTCCCCCTCCCTCTCTGCTCCATTTCTACCCATTTTGCTCATCTGTTTTCCTTTTCATCTTCTCCTCCTCTATTCAATCCTGAAACTGATCTGAAAAATATTTGAGGAATCCAAAACTTAGTAGAAGAGCAGAATAACCGCAGTAAAGTTCAGTACGTGATTTTTGCTGCATCTGTGTGTTGTGGTATTAGCGGAGGGTTGTCCAGAAAGTCAACGGAACACTGAACTACAACCAGAAACACTGAAGGGGCATTTTTGCTGCAGTTTTTGTGTCACTGTGGTCTCACTGAAATGAATGAGGAGGTCTGTGTGTTTTGCCGCACTGCTTCTGTTTGGTAATTCACAACATCTTTAATGTAATGTTTCTGCAACCTCACCTAGCTGGGTCTGAATTCTCAGGTTATGTTTACTTTTTGGTGCTTGGTCAATAACATTTCCTTCCTTTTACTCAGATTGTGTTGTGTCTGGTGCTTCTCCTGCAGCCAGACAGATGACTGATTTGTACCAATTTGTCTGGTTTCTGTCCACATATTAAATTGGAGGAGTGAGGGGAGGGAGGAAGACAGGCGGTCCTGCGGAATAGAGAGAGAGAGAGAGAGAGAGAGAGAGAGAGAGAGAGAGAGAGAGAGAGAGAGAGAGAGAATAGAGTAAAAGAGAATCATAAAGAGAAACATCAATGACAAGAGGGGGTAGAGAGACAACAAGTTTGAGAGCAAAGTGGACAAGGGGAAATTTAGCGAAAAAGTGAGACAGACTTTTTAAAAGCAGAGACAATTTAGCAAAATCTATAACCTGAAAATAGACACCAGCGAGGCAGTGAGAGATACCGAGAGAGAAAGTGGGTGTAAAAGATAGAGGGAGGGAGCATGATGAAGTACGGGAGAGATGGAGCGAGACAGTTCGGAGAGAAAGTTCCAGAGGGCACTGGGAGGAGTGATGGAGTGGAGTTAAAGAGCGCCGAGATGAATGGCTAAAGTAATGGGGGAATATTGCAGGGATGAATGAAGGGATGGTGAGAGTGTAGTGGGGAAAGAGGTGGAAAGATGAGTAAGGATTAGAAAAAGATGAGGTGGCAGATAGATGATATTTAGGGAGACGGAGGAGACGAAGATAAAAAGAAGGTGAAGTTAATGGAGCGAGGGAGACAAGATGCAGGGTACAGGTACATCGTACCAATGCCACATACCACAGGATTCATAGCCCACAATAATCTGAAACTTATCTTATCTACCCGAAAGCACGAGAAATGAAGTTAAAGGAGTTAAAGAGACAGCCAAGAAAAGGTATAGACGTGAAGTGGAAAAGGGAGTGTTCAGACTGAAGGAAAAGAGACAGAAAGGTCAGAAATGGAGGGTCAAGAGTTGTGAAGAAAGAGAGAGAAGGATTGATAGAGTGTGGGGGTGACGTGTGAAGGAGGAGAGAAGCTGGAGGAACACATTAGAAAGAACCGGAGAGGTTGTCCATAGAAGAAGAGAGAGTTAAGAAGAGGAAATGTTAAAGGATGAGTGACGAGAGAGAACCACCCACATATAATAAAAAGCAGTAAACACTTGGCTCTTAAGTTCTGCTTGCAGCACTTTCTCTCATTAGAACTGCAGCTTTATTGCTGAGTCGCTGAAGATGAAGAGACACTTTGTGCTTATTCCACTGTTTCCTGCTGTTTTGCCCTCAGATGTATATATATAATGTCTGCTGCTGATACATGTGCTTCATTAAAAAGGGGAGCAGGTAATGGGAATACAAATGTTCCTCCTTTAAGGTACATACATGATCCAGGATGCAGCGGTGGATAGTATCTAAGGGCATTTTCACACCTGTAGTTCGTTTGCTTTGGTCCAAATCACTTGGTGAGTTAGTAAACTTGGAGCGATTTGCTCTCAGTCGGTTTGGTTTGGTTTCACACCTGAAAAAATCCAAGCATACCAAAATGCGTCATTACAAATAAGGCAAGAACATCCACTCGGATATGTCTGGGGGCGGGAGCAGGAAAGTAAATACAGGAAGAAGGTTCTGTGTTCTTGTCTGAGCTGCTATCTGTGATCTGCATTAACACTGACTGTGTGGTTATTGCTGGTGATTTCAACACTCATGTTGACAACCCTCAGGACAGAGGGACTAAAGAACTATGTTGTGTTTTTGAGAACTATGGATTGACTCAGCATGTTACAGAGCCCACCCACAATAAGGGGCACACTCTGGACTTGATTTATCTCCAAAGGTCTGAACATTTCCAAGGTTGTGGTGACTGATGTTGCTCTCTCTGATCATTCATGTGTGTTTTTTAACAGCTCAATATCTGTGAAAAAATGTGTTGAAACAGAGGTAATTAGAAAATGATACATCACTGAAAACATGAGTGAACAATTTGTTCAGCTTTTCTCCTCCACTCCCACCCCCTCAGGTGCCTCAGTAACTGAGCTTGTAGATAATTTCAATTGTAGAATATCAACTATAATTGACACCATTGTGCCCGTTAAGACCAAAACTATCTCTAGCAAGAAAAAATCTTCATGGAGAAATATCGCACCTGTAAGATCCGGAAAAAAAAGTGTCGAAAAGCTGAACATAAATGGCGAAAAACTAATCTCCAGGTTCATTATGACATCTATAAAGAAAGACTTTGCATGTATAATTTGGAACTGAGGAATACAAGGAGGTCATTCTTCTCTGAGATTATTATCAGAAACACTAATAATTTGCATGCTCTGTTTGCTACTGTCGATAGATTAACAAATCCCCCAGTACCAGTAGCATCTGAATGTTTATCCAACAAAGCCTGCAATGACTTCGCCATCTTCTTCAGTGATAAAATTCAGAAAATTATACAGTCAGTGCCTCCATATCAGGTACAGAATATATGTTGTCGCATTGTTCAAGCATAATAACTTCCCATATGACACAATTTCAAATGATTAGCCAAGATATCCTGGAGGACATCATACCAAACCTCAAAACCTCATCCTGTTGCCTGGATATCTTACCAACAGGCTTTTTAAAAAATGTTTTGGATTGTTTGATCTCAGATATTTTACAAATTGTGTCTTCAAGCGGGTATCTTCCCACAGGTCTTAAAAACAGCAGTAATCAAGCCACTCTTAAAAAAGAATAACCTTGATACGTCACTACTGGACAACTACAGGCTGATATCAAACCTCCCATTTTTAAGTAAAATTATTGAAAAAGCAGTTTCTCAGCAACTCAATCTTTTTTTGTCCCTAAACAATATTTTTGATGCCTTACAGTCGGGTTTCCGACCACACCACAGCACTGAGACAGCTCTTTTGAAAATCTTTAATGACATCCACTTGTACACAGTGCTGCATTTGACACGGTTGACCATGACATCTTACTAAACAGACTGGAAAACTGGGTAGGCCTATCTGGAAATGTACTAAAGTGGTTGAATCATATTTAAAGAATAGAAATGACTATGTTTCCATAGGTAACTGCACTTCCGAGCATACAAGTTTGACAAGGTTCCATCCTGGGTCCTCTATTGTTTAATATCTACATGCTGCCCCTAGCTAAAATTATGGAAAACAACAACGCATCTTATCACTGTTATGCGGATTCGGACACAAATTTATATAACCGTGTCGCCAACGACTGGCTAAGTGGATGGAACAAACCAACGACTGGATGTGCCAACATTTTCTAAAATTAAACGAAGACAAAATGGAGGTGATCATTTTTGGACCAAAAAAGGAACGATTGAAAGTCAGCCCTCATCTTCAGACAATAACGTTGGAAACAACAGACAACATTAACATTAAATCAGTAACAAAATCAACCTATTATCACCTCAAAAACATCAAGGCTAAAAGGACTTCTGTGTCAACAGGATTTGGAAAAACTTGTCCATGCTTTTATTTTCAGTAGACTTGACTACTGTAACGTCGTCATTACAGGCCTCCCCTCAAAATCTATTAGACAGCTGCAGCTGATTCAGAATGCTGCTGCTACAAAATACCTACAAAATAGATCACATTACTCCAGTTCTGAAGTCCCTACACCGGCTCCCTGTGCAACAAAGAATAGATTTCAAAATATTCCTGCTAGTTTATAAGTCATTAAACGGTTTAGGATCAACTTACCTTTTCATTCTGCTACAAAACTATGAGCTGCAGAGATCTTTAAGATCATCAGGGACAGGTCTGCTTGCCATCCCCAGAACCAAAACAAAAAGTGGGGAAGCTGCGTTCAGTTTCTATGGTCCTCATATCTGGAACAAACTTCCGATAAACTGCAGGTCAGCACCAACTCTAATCTCTTTTAAATCAAGGCTGAAAACCTTTCTTTTTAACTCTGCCTTCTGGTAATACTTTGCGCTCCACTATGATTTTAATCTTGTTTTTAATTTATTTTTTGTCTTAATTTGGATTTTAGCATTTGATTCTTGTATTAACTGCTTTTAATTTTGTATTCACTTGTATTTGATTTATGACTGTGTTTTGGTGATTCGTGTGGCACAGTGAGTTTTATTGCTGCTGTGCTGTAGGGGCGGAAGTCACAAAATAGTGATAATTGAAGTATAACGTGAGTCAAAAGTATATATATGTAAATATATCCACATTTTAGATGGAACAAAACTGGAACACACAAGAAAAGTGAAGCTTATAAGAATAGTGTTGATGTGGTGTTTGAAGCTGTCTGTGTTTTCTGGCTGTGAGGATCAAAAAACATTCTTGCCGTAAGTCAGTCCTGGATTTCAGTTGGGCTTAAAGAACAGAGTTGAAGGATCTGATGGGATCTTGGCAGGAAGTCAGACCGACCAGCAGGCGGGTCATTAAGTCACTCAGGGACAAGCCCATCAAAGTCTTTAACAGCTACTGCAAGTATCATAAAATCTCTTCCTGCAGCCACTTTAAACCAGAGCAATGTTTTCTTTAGCTGCAAGAAGCATCATTACTGCCTCCTCTTATTAATATAAAATCTGACATATTTGCAGCATTTTAACAAACACGACTCCTGGAGCTGCTATTGTTCATCAACCCATCAGGGCTCAGATTGGTTGTTTACTTTTTAATCATGTCATGACCTGGCTCGTCGTTTAAATAGCAAATGCACACGCGCCCATCCGTGCACCCATGGGCGTGCTGGTCTTACAGGGAGGTGTGTTCAGGTGAATTCTGGGCGTATTGCTATCTTGAGGCAGCGGGAAGTGATCGCGCCACTGACCAACAAAAACCTGGTCTGAAGTCAATAACGCAGCATTCCATTGTTATTTTAACAGCACATTAGTAAAATGCACCTAGGCTCGTGCACAGCGTGCGCACACTATGCATGTTACACACACAGGGACGCGCAGCAGCACACAGTATTGCAACGTGTCTGCTTGCACGCTTTCACTTCATGCACAAGCAGATCAGTTTCTTCTCCTGAAATCGCCACTATCATAATAGCAATGCGCCTAGGTCCAAACGCGCCTGGCTTTTAAAGGGAATGGGAGAGACACTGTGATTGGTTTATTGCATGTTATACCCAAAAAACACCTATGAATTAATGAAGACACTAAGTACAACCCTTTTGAACCATGCGCCCAGCGCACTGACCCTTTTTTACGTCGTCAAACTAGCAAAAGTGGATTCGTACACGCCCTAAACGCACCTGCGCCAGGCGCTTCACGCCGTGTGCTTACATCGTTAAAATAGGGCCCACTGTAGCAGGTGTGCAAGGTAAGATTGATTGTTGTTGTTTTGTGATTGACATGCTCAGCTATGATTGGATGATTTTCTTCCATTGCTGCTGCAGAACAAAGTTAATTTCCAGGGCGAATTGCACTTTGTTTAAATTATATCATATTGAAGTTGTTTACAGCAATGGTCTTGCCTGATATCAAACAGAATTGTCAACTCATTACACTTCGTTTCCATCTTCAGTCTGATATGGCCTCCACTCGAACCAATTTCCATGGCTCAGGGGGATTCAATTATCCAAAACCAATCACTAGAGACCAACGTGTCCGCCAGAATCTAATGTCATTTTAACTGATGCAAAGCCATACCAACATACTGGTTGTGATGGGATTTTAAGAGTTGAGCGGAGCCAAGTAAAGTAGCCCCTCCCGTAGTGCTGATTGGCCAATGGTTAGTCCCCCACAGCACGAATTGGATCGATGGCTTTGTCAACAGAGAAACCACTGTTTCATGTCATGATGCCAGATGAATTGGTCAGGTCTGTGGAGCTGGCAGATTCAAAGGTCGGGACCCAACAGGGCTGGCTTTCGAATTCAATACTTTCTAGGCACCGACCGATTTGCCTCTAAAGTATCGAGGATCGAAAAATGTCACGTCATTCAATACCCAATTTCAAAACCTAAGGAGTAAATCTAATCAGAGTCAATGAGCCAATAACCATGCAGCATTATTCTACCAAGATCTAATAATGTTTGTGATTGGCTGTCTAACGTTACGTGTCTAGGAGGCAGGCAGGAAAAACTCTACATTACGCACAGAGACTTAAATGTAATGTGTAATGTTGGAATTTTGTTTTGTTTTATAAAATTGGTATTGAAAAAATCTGTATCATTTTGGAACCGGTATCGGAGTCACGGAATCGGTACATGTATCAGACATTTTTGAACGATATCCGGCGCTAGGGCTCAGGCAAGCGATGATCTGCTTTTCCAAATGTGTTTGCATGCTTTTACATACTTATAGAGTTTGAGATACTGATACAGCTGTTCTTCTGCATGATTGGCTGTTTGTGGGTTGTCGCTGCCACATGCCAGAGGAAGTTGGCATGAAGTTGACCCTTCCTCAACATTCTCAGGTGGCGCTGCTAAGAGATTACAATCGCTGGAAGATTAGAAATGCTGGAAGGCGGGTGGCACCAGGCTGCTCTTTGGAGTTCACAATGAATGGCAGCCTGTCGTGTCACTCTATTGTCTGTCTTTGTGACACGTTGCTGGCAGAGTGATGCTGTGCTGCATCAGTGTACATCCCTGTCTTATTTCCCAGCACTGACTTCCAAAAACACTCAGGAAAAGCAGCAATTGTCGGCATGTTATTATGGGCACATTGTGAATAATGTAGCTCAACTTGTGCGCTGTGAGCATAAAATGACACACATCATAGGACACTGTGCTACCAGTGTGTTTTATTGTGAACACCTTGTGCTCAATCAAACTGACTTTGACCTCCTCCACATGCATTCATTATGTTTAAGAAAGTAGGACTCAGATGATTATTTGTGCAAAAAAAAAGGGGGTAACTCAGAATGATGATGATGTCCTGATACTCATTGACTAAACAAACACCACTGTTTAAAAAATGCAGGAGGAGAAGAGACAGGGACAGATGTGAAGAGTCAGAGAGAATTCTTTCCACTGCAGCCGAGGGGGAAAACAGGATGGGAGCAGCAAGACAAGGCAATGAGACGGAAAGAGGGGAAAGATAAGAATTATGAGGAGAAGCAAGTTCAAGTTTTTTTAGACTTTTTTTTTTTCTTTCTTCCCAAGAATGGAAACAAGAGAAATAGAGCAGAAAATGTGATAGACACAGAGAGTGAGAGATGAGGATGTTCAGGCTGGGGAGAGATTTCTGAAGAGGAGAGATAAGAAGAAAGAGGGAAATGTAGAGTGGTTACAAATAGCTACCTATCACAAAAGGAAGGTGTTAAAGCAGGCGGGAGAGGAGAGATGAGGGTAGATCGGGAGAGTTAAAAACGAGACAGTGCTCAGGCTGGAGGCAAATGAAGGTAAGGGCTAGAGAGAACCGGTAGTAGGGACAGGAAGTTACTGATAAATGGGGGGGGGGGGTTGTTGTGAAATGTTTGGTGAGTTGACGAGAGACTCCAGTCTGGTGAAGAACTTGTGGAAAGAGGGAGCGATGGAGTGAGATAGGAGCCGAGCAGGGAGTTTATCTGCATTGCTGTACCACAGTCAGTGGAGCATCGTAAAGCTGTCAGCATAAATTCTCCCTTACTATGCAGATCTTAAACAGATCTGCATTCCAGCAACTGCACATACTGTACGCCACTGCAGGATTAATCTCATCCATATAATTTAATCTTGTCCACATAATTTACGACCCTCAGCATCATCTTTTATCACTTATAGAGTCCACTGCAGGATGTGTTTTTTTCCCCCCCCAGCAGCTCTGCCTGCTCTCTCTATGAAATTGATGCCCCAGATTATTTTTTTAATAACTTAGAAGAGAACTATGACGAAGGACAACTACTTGGTGTTCATGTGAAACAGAGCGAGGCTTTAAACAAGCTCAGCAAAGCTTTCCCCTGGTTAAGTGATTATTCAGATCCCTGAGGCCAGACTGAGGAAAGGCCCTGCTTTCTTTTATCTAAACTAACAGGAACCACATTCAACAAACTGCTGTTTCTCTGCGGCAGACTCAGCAGGTCTGTGTGAGTTTCTTACTGCGTTCTTACTGGGGGAAAAAAAATCAATTAGCAAAGGGGCAGTAAGAGCACTGCAGCTTTTAAGAGTAATCACAAGGTCTAAATCTGCTTCCATTTACTAGTATTATAAGCAGCCTGTTCCAGGATTGTCAGAAAAGGACATTTTTATGCCATTTCAGACGTTTTGGATTCTCAGCTAGCACACTGCGGCCACCCAGAGCAAAACATCTGCAAATAGAATTTGCTGCACCTTTGTTGCTGCACAGCCATGATGTGTTTTACAGATAATACGTCACAACGGCCTTTAGGACGTACAAGGAAAATGCAGCATATGAGTAAAATCTTGTTTTGGGCAAATGAATCGCACGAAAATGTATACACAACAATTTGTATGAAATCTCACGTCACGTGACAGCGACCGGTCATAGCTCAGCTCAGTCTAGGGATGGGCATTCAATTAAATTTTCTTCGTCGATCGTCGGGAGATTTAATGATCAATTATCGATTAATCATTAATATTTTTATATTAAAATTCATTATTTATTTTTTATAAATTAAAAACGCAATGAAAATACAAAAATGCAGCGTGTTTTTCCTCGATGAGATCTTAATTACCAGAAGAACAACTTGTGGCAGTTAAACTGGAGGTTAGGCTAAACTTGAAGATATATGCGCTGCAGTGCTCTGAAGCAGCGGAACCTGCTGCTGCCAGCCGGCCTTCTTAAACAGAGACCCTCGTTTGTTCCAAAATAATAAATAAAAAGAATCATGTTCAAAAATAACTTAACCAAAAACATAATAATACTTAGATCTGACCGTCAGTCCAGCAGCCGAAAACACCCGCCGGCCGGGATGCACCGGTACCTCCGCGCTAACTTGGCCAGCCCGGGCCGGGGAACCTTATTCCGTTGTTCGTAGTGAGTTTCTACCGGTCTGGTGATGGTACGTCGTGACGGAATGTGACATGCTGGTTCCAATGTCCATCTCAATGAACTTACAGATCCCTCGGGTCATTTTCTCTGCTTGTTGTGCATCGCAGCTCCTCCGTGCTAACGCCGAGTTGATGCTAGGTTGAGACTGAGAGCAGGACGCCCCGCCACCGACATTAACCAGGGTCGGATGCACTTTGTGGTACATCATTTGAGTTGTGGCCGTGTTGTACTTATACACGGCGTCGCAGTGTTTGCAGTGAACTGAGAGTTTTTTAAATCAAAATGGTCCCACGCCACACTTCGCTGTGACCTCTTCATGTTTACTTTGGAATCAAAACGGAAAGGTAACTGAGCAGCCTATGGCGCCCCCGGGTGGTAAAATGTTGAATTACTGCTACCACACAGACACTGGAATTCACAACGCAACCTGACAAATCGATGACAAATTAACGTGATCAATGAAATTCTTAATGATCAATCGTCGATCGTCGATTAATCATGCCCATCGCTAGCTCAGTCCCCTGTCCAGTCTTGTCCTGGTCATTGAAGTTGCCCTCGATTTGCTGCAAATAAACCTGCCAAATTAAAATGGCAAACTGCATTGCAAAAAGCTCAGACTCGTACAAGATGCTGAGGTCACCGCGTTGCCTCCCGCCTCTTCCTCCGCGCTTAGAGTTCAATCAGCCTCATTATTGCTGAAGGAAATCATAAAGTACTCTGTAAATGATTGTATTCTCACACTTTCAGTTTTTGGGAATGACTGTTAATCTCGCAGTGACTGTAAATATCCCCTGGTAACATTTATACTTCAAAGCACCATGGAAACCAGTTGAGAGTCAGTACTTTCAGTCCACTTGACGAAGCTGGTAACTAGAGGCATTCATTTATCCGTCAGCTGTTGATAAAGGGTCCGCTGACAGCAGAGGCATCATCTTTTTCTCGTCACAAACACAACTCTTTGAAGCGACAACAATGTCAGCGGTGCAAAACATTTGCATCGCACTCAGAGATTTTGTCCATGATGATCTGGTCACAAACAAATATATTCATACCCTTAAGAACTTGCCTATTGATGTCAATAATGTTTTCAGTCTGTAAACTCTGTTGATATTCTATATTTATAACTTTATATGTGATAATTGAAGTAGCATGCTTCAGAAGAATGAGGTTTGTTTTGGTTGTTGTTGCAATTTTGTTTGGATCTTTTCACGTTTGGATTCACAACATTTTATGCATTTTTAATAGGGCTGTCAAATGATTAAAATTTTTAATCAAATTAATCAGAATTTTCAGTGGATTAATCATGATTAATCACTATTTGCAATTACACCTGAATCCTAACCATTTTTTTTCTGAAATGCATACCAAAAGATACTAGTGCTGTCAAGCAATTCAAATATTTAATCGCATTAATGTCATAGTTAACTCGCTATTAATCGCAATTAATCGCACATTTTTATCTATTCTAAATGTCCCTTGATTTCTTTTTGTCCCATTATATTTTCTCATTTTAATTCTCTTATCAGCAGGAAAAGTAGATTGGCTTGCTTTGTGACTGTTTTTTTTATTGAAAACAACATTGTCATATACGTTATGTTCAATTTCACACTAACATTCACACTTGGATCTAATAATCTGTCACATAATGTAACGCTGTTACCTCGATGTTCCATTGCAGGTAGTCCTGCAGGTAGTACTGCAGGTAGTCCTGCAGGTAGTACTGCCTCATGCCTGAGGCGAGCGTGGCTCGTCCTACTGTCTATGGGCTCATAGCGTCGTCAGCAGCATAGCCGTTGCCATAGCAACTGGTTTCCCGTGACTCATTTCCTGGTTCTCGTTCTCGTTCGTAACCAACGTAAAATCAAGGAGAGGGTTTTCCTGCTGCAGGTTTCCCACCGTGGTCAGAAAGAACAGAGGAGACACTTTGTTTCTCTCACTGACTGTAGAGTCACTACTCGCTCGCTCTGAAGATAATCGCCGTCACGAGCCTACTAGCTACGCGGCTAGCAAGCTAAAACCATACTGTCTTTGGCTCAAACCGGCCGCGGCGGCCGCGGCTTGTGTCTGTTTTGTTTCCGGTCTGCGAAATTACAAGACCCGCCCTTCAATCACTACTATTGGCCAAGCGTCCAAGGTAATGTAACCCCATTAGTTCAGGTCCTATCCCCTGACCAATCCACTATCCTAACTACTCGCGGTGAAATGCCTAAACCAAACCAATCAGCTGCTTTGTAGGGCGGGACATGGCGTGGCCATAGACAGTTAAAGAAGTGGACTAACAGATCCCGTTGCTCTCTATGCGTTACTCGTGCGTTAAAAAAATTACCGGCATTAAAATGGGTTTGCGTTAACGCCGTTAATAACGCGTTAAACTGACAGCCCTAATTTTTAAAAAGGTGTTTGATAACCTTGGCGTCAGTAGTGTTATTAGCTAGTCTGCTATTAACTAACTATTCAAACCAACAGCTTCAGTCATTAGCTCTTTCTTCTGACACACACATGCAGATCAATATTTTTCTCCCTTTTATTTTGACAGCTCCCCCACTGCTGGAAAATGAATCCCACACTGCGTAGGAAGCAATCAAAATGCATCATCCGTCAAAGCTTACTCCCAACATGAACAAATGTGGGCTAATTAAGGTGCAATAAGTCAACACGATAAAACCTACACAAATAAACACTAATGTGCAAACAAGCAGAGCTTCTAAACGTTCTCCAGGAGGCAGTGGTTCATGGGGATTACATGTATTAGTAAAGGCTTATCTTCATGGTACATGTCCGTATACGCGTTGTTTTCACAGATGGGATTGCTCCGCTTCCCAGCATTGCACGCTAGCGAGCTCGCCACCAGTTTCTCTTCACTGACCAGTGACAAGCAAATAAACTGTCTCCACAGACAGCCACACGTGATGCGTTCGTCCAATCAGCTGCAGCCACTTCAGCTGATTGGACGAACGCATCACGTGTGGCTGTCTGCTCTGGGATTTTAAAACCAGCCATAATGGCGGCTCAATTATGATACGATCTCTTATTTTACGAAAAATAGTTCACCAAATGTGTTTCTGAAAACATTTTAAGCGAGAAATAGGCCATGCAGTTGCTTAAACTGGCTTTATTTCAGCTCGACAAAGGTCAGTTTAAAAGATTTCTGTCAGCTTTTAAGAGGCGCCGAGCCGGCTGCTCTTCATTTGCATAAGGTTGGCTGCAATGACGAGGGGGTGACTCAACGCCCCACTTCTCCAAAGTCCCTTCGACGCTACCAGAATGCATTGCACGGCTGCTCCCACAGAAATGAATGAGAAGCGGGGAAATGACACTGACAATGGACACACACCATTAGTCTGAATGCACGTTAGTGTGCTAAATGTATATGGACTCAGTAATCGGCACTGCTTCAACTGTCTGCACATCCATCACCGTCAGTTCAGTCTCAGGTTGGAGTGGTTTATCGCTGGTAGAAATACACATCCTGAGCTCCTGCTGTCTGCAGGTTCTCTGAAAGTCTTTAAATGTCATAAACAATTAGGTGAAGTTGAGTGTTTTTGTCGATCTTAAACTTAAACTTAGAAGTCTGAAAATGTTATTTTAAGATTTCAGCCTGTCCACACTCAGATTTGGGTGAAAATGTATTGTTGTTGTTTATTATCCCTCTATGTACGTCATCATGCTGGGACAAAGATAAGGAGGTTTACATCAATCAACCTAAAGGGACAGTTCATCGTTCAGTGCCATGCAGACACTTTCATTTGCTGTGGTTTTGTGATCTCGGCTGCTCGGATTTCTACCAGCTGGAGTTTGTTTGTGTACTTACAGCATTGAAAAATAACCTTGTCATGCACAGACATTGAGTTGTCATTACTTAGAATCTCCATTGGGGGGGACAACAGAAACCACGCATTATATCTTTAAAAGTATGCAGAATAAGCGATTAGCCATTCCTGTTTGCAACGTACCCATGTATGCACAAACAACTATCATGGTGTAACACAGAATCTAAAAACATGTGTATCATGTCTGTGTGTTCAGATTTGACTGAGGTATGTGCCAGCTTCAACGCAAATGTTGAGCTGTTTTGTTGTTTCAATGCCGTCTCTTTCTTTCTCTTTCATGACTTTGTGAGAGCTTTAAGCAAACAATAGTTCACTTTACTTTCTCATGAGATAGTCTTCATTTGCCTCAATTTATTGCAGCACGGTTGATTTTCCTCTTCCTGGTCCTCCTTAGTAACTCTCATTTCTTTGTCTTTCTTTCTTTCTTTCTTTCTTTCTTTCTTTCTTTCAGACCGGCCATATGAATCCCATGACACAGTTGTACTACAAGAAGGTGAGTCGAACACAAATGCAGTCACACAATGTCGTCACTTCCATAAAGTCCCTGCAGGTTTATCCAAACCCTAAAACCAGATAAAAAAAAGTCAAAGTATCTTTATTAGTCTCCCCAAGGATAAATTTGTTTTGGACACTGGGAGAAATTGCTGCAAGAGTTACTGTACAACAGAGACACACAACAAGCACAGGGTTAAAACAATTAAAAGTACAGTAAACATTTGGGCTACTCAAAGAGCTATGCAAATTGCAAATCACCATTTTCTATACGTGTGCAAAAAAGCCATCCTTCCTCCATTCTTCTGTTCTCCCATACATGCCTTACACAAACTAATTCCTACTTCCATAAGCATCCATGCATTCAGTCATAAATAAACATTAATTTATCCATTCATAAATATCCATACATTCAGTTATACATATGCATTCATTCTTCCATTCATAGCCATACATGCATTCAGTCACAGATATACCTTAACGAATTCATAGTCATACGTTCATCGCTGCTCATTAATGAGCAAATGTTATCGCTTAAACGGCCCCTTTGACAATGTGAGGCTTTGACTCATTGTCCTCAGGTCTAAAACTCGCCACACACTCATAAAACAAGTCTGTCAGTCTATCCATCGTCCAACACCAAATTCATATTTTCAACAACAGCCTGCTGTTTTATGTATCTCGCTGATGATGGATGATGTTGACTCAGTTTCGAAAGCTTGACTTATGAAGTAAAATATCCACCACTGCATTAAAATTGCAGAGATGACAGAGACATTCATATTTGCAAACAGAAAAAACAAACATGAGCCACATGGCTCTGGGGACGGCAATCTGTGTCTGGAAAACACATCTCTGAGAGAGAGCTACTGATTCAAATCCAAAGTTTCAAGTAACTTTAACCCGATGCAGATGGATGACACGTACATGTCCAGATCCTGAGGTTTTCCTCACACATTCCCGCTTAATCGAAAGTGATTGAGCCGTTTACCTCGACTTGTCACACCCCGTAAAAAAACTGACTTTAAACAACGATCTCACTCATTAAATACATGCTCTTTGATGAAGCAGCTCTGCTCATTTTCCCCTGAAGTCTAATATAATATTTAATACAAGTGTAATAATACCTTCTGACATGACCAAAGATGCTCCTTATCCCTAAACATATGAGAATTCTGAGGAATGTTTCTAGACTACTTAATGACAGTCTACACATTCAAAACAAGTACCTATAATTAATAAATACATATATAATACATATTACTGTGTTTCCCCCCAGAAAAGTTGTTTAGCCCGGTGGCAAGTGTCTTTTTTTTTCAACGAGGGCCCGGAGTCACAGCCTGATGGCAGCATTAATGTAGAGCCCAGTTAGTTTCTGTGATAACAGAATCATAGACAGATCGTGAAATTGAGGATTTCAAAGCTTTAGAAACAGATTCCATAGGGCCCAACAATAAGTCAGTGCTTAAAATCTAATTGGAGATTTCACAATATGACTGCATCTACATTTCCAACCAAGCTGCCCCACTGTAACTGTAAAAGGCTTAATAATACAGTACAAAAGAATTTGCAGTGGCTTAGGCCCGGTGGGTGGGCAACAGGTAAAAGAAGTTATTAGCTAATCACAGCTAGGATTGTTTCTTTGCTTATGTGTATGGTTTTTTGTTAGAGCTGCAACGATTAATCGTTTAATCAATTAGTTAATTAGTCAACTCTTAAATCAATCGCCAACTATAATTGATTAGTCGGTTTGAGTAATTTTCTAAGACAAAAGTCAAAATTCTCTGATTACAGCCTCTTAAATGTGAATATGTTCTAGTTTCTTCTCTCCTCTGTGACAGTAAACTGAACATCTTTGAGTTGTGGACAAAACAAGACATTTGAGGACGTCATCTCGGGCTTTTGGGAAACACTGATCCACATTTTTCACCATTTTCTGACATTTTAGAGACCAAACAACTAATCGATTAATCGAGAAAAAAATCAACACATCAATTGACTATGAAAATAATCATTAGTTGCAGCCCTAGTTTTTTTGTATTTTTACAGACTTGATTCTCCGTATTTGACAGTTTTTTGTGTTGGCATTGTTTGTGTTTGATTAGGCGACGTACTCGCCGTACCGCGACCGCATCCCGCTTCAGATCGTCCGGGCAGAGGTGGAGCTGTCCGCAGAGGAGAGGGCCTACCTCACAGCTGTGGAGAAAGGTATAGCAGTATAACGGTTCCCTCTAAACCTTCATTCTGCTGATCCCCTCACCTGCGACATGATGCTGAGTCATGAGTCGGTGGCTGAGCAGTGGCAGCAGCTGGTCAGTCAGACTTTGCTGCAGCCAGCGGTTCACAGGTGTCATCTCTGCGACAGATTGGTTGTTGCAGCAGACATAACACATGCTTCCTGTTTAGTTTGGGGCGACATGATCCACATTAATGTTGGATCAAAAAGCCTGCTTTTACATTAATACATGAGTATTAATAATCTAATGGTTTAATATATAATAGTATAACAGTCACAGGGGACATTTTTATACTTTTATGCTTCAACTACATTTTCCTGATTATACTAACATATTTTTAATTAAAGGGTATTTTTCAACCTGGACCCTGTTTTCCCATCCATTGGTGTCTTAAGTGAGTTGAGATTGAGTGAGAACACT
>CM042445.1:23591333-23721333 GCA_023631565.1 Gymnocephalus cernua
AGACGAGAGTGATAAAACATGGAAAGGAGGGTGAAATCGTTGCCTTGAGCATACAAAAATCTAAAAGAAAGGAGATTTGCGTGAATTATGGAGGGGGAGGGAAAGAAAGATGGTGAAACTGAAACAAATCCAAATAAACATAGGAAAAGAGTGCAGGACACGGAGAGAGAGAGAGAAGAGAGGAATAAGAAAAGAGGGAGTGAGGAGTGTCAAAGAGAGGAAGATGCAGATGAGGAAAGGTTTTTCAGCCTCGCTCTCACACTTTCCTTTGATGTGTGAAGTGTGTGAAAAAAAGGATGAAGTGTGTGTGTGTGTGTGTGTGTGTGTGTGTGTGTGTGTGTGTGTGTGTGTGTGTGTGTGTGTGTGTGTGTGTGTGTGTGTGTGTGTTGCAGTCAAAGATAATTACTGGTTGTTTTGATCTGCGTGTGTTTGTGTGCAATTTTATCAGCGGATCCGTGGATATAAAACATGCATGTTTGCATACGTTTAGCAGTCCGTTTTATTTATTTGTATATACATTTGTATTTCCTCCATTTGTTTTTACAAAAAACCTGAATAGTATACAATAAATCAGAAATTAAATGAAAATGAAATCACAACAACATGATTGGCAGCCCGACCTTCTGTAGTTTCACTGTTTATTGATGTATTTAATCTGACTTTGAAGGGACTCTGGTTGATCTGCAGTTACAGTAAATCGACTACTCAAGCTCCTTTGTGGGTTTTTCCTCATATTTCTGCATAACAAGGCCCGCTATGCCCTCTGTGGTGCACTACAGAGCCCATTTCACTTCTGGGAAGAGAACATGCGGCGGTGGTTAAGGAAGTAAAGCAGGCTGCAGCGCTGGTGGTTTGATCCCTCATGTCCCAAATGTCAAAATGTGCTTGAGCATAAAATGTTTTCCCCATATTTTCCCCTGTTGGTTTCATCGCAGCTCTGAGGTGACTAGTTGATTGTGTTGTCTTCCTGTCGACCAATGCAACGTGTTGTCCTCCCGGGTAAAATTTTATAAAAGTAACCCGTTTTTAGCTGATTTTTTCGAGGTTTCTGCCACTTTTTTCTGCGCTTTTTTTATTTCCACCGGATTGTTTTTTCCATCAACTTATTACCACTAGTTTACACATATTTGGAATTCATAACCAATAAAACTCATTCACATGAAATTATACCTAATCTTTTGAGTAAAAAAAATCTAAAATCATTAATTATTTTGAATAGTTATGATTGAATGGCTAATCACAGACTGTCAAAGTTTAGTCAGGATACTGTTTAGAAACCATTTAATTGTTTTTTGAAATGCAATAAAAATGGAATAAAACACCCAAAATTCAATGAAAGTAATGAACTGATCCTAATCCTTTTACCATCCGTGTTATTTTTGGGCAATTTGGTTGACCCAGATTTGTGATGTAGAAATTTGAAAATGGCCCGAGGACAACAGGAAGGTTAAGAGGCAAATTAGATAGCGCTTTTGGATGTCACAGGATAATTGTTTAGCAGTCGTATTCTCACAACTGTGAAAAACTGTGTTCTGTATGACTTTCAAAAGAAGATGACAAAAAAAATACTTTTTTCCATTTATCTGCTTGTTTGAGTTTAAATTGATATGGAGCAAAACTGAGCAGCAGAATATGATGGGGCTGCCCCCTCTTACATTAGATTCAACTTTATTGTCATTGTGCAGTGTACAAGTACAAAGACAACGAAATGCAGTTTACATCCAACCAGAAGTGCAAAAAAAGCAGACAGGACAAGAAATATATTGCAGTGTTATAAGAGCAGAATTAATATGGCTATGTAATATGAACAATGTATGAACAACATGTACAGATATGTGCAATGTAGTAGCAGTGACATTCTAATAGTAGTACAAATAATATAGATATATGCAATGTGTTGACAGAATATATAATAAAACATAATAAATATGGATGTTCTGTGTGAGCCATATAGACAGATATGTACAGTATGTACAGCTATGTGCAGTGTGGTAACATTATAAGAGCAGTAGAGTAAGTATATGTGCAGGATGAATAGTATGAATTAGGATGCAGAGCTAGAGTTCAGTAGGGTGACAGCCGCAGGAAAGAAGCTTCCTCTGAACCGGCTGGTACGGGTGTGGAGACCTGAGACGGCGATTAGTCGGCTAATCTGTCGTTCCAGTTTTAGTCGACTAAGATTTCTTTAGTCGATTAGTCATTTTTTATGCTTTTTTTTCTCACTTAATGACTTAATTAAAGAAACTTTTGAGCCCATCTCTGGTAAACACAAGATTTAAAGTGCATGATTCTTTGTGGAGAAAGTCAGCTTTACAGATCTGTCGATTAAATCAACTAATTGATTAGTCGCCAAATTTGTACGAGTAGTCGACTAAGAATGTATTGAATGGAGGACAGCTCTACTGGTATCTGAGACTATCACTGATGACCAGTGAAAGTTAAATTACTAATACCACACTGTGAAAACACTCCACTACAAGTCAAAGTGTTCAAAAAGCATTCAACACCTGACTTAAGTGAAATTACTCATATGTGCAGTAAAATGTTCCCTGTGTTTTCCATGTTTCTGGATTAATATTCCTGCTGCATTAATGTGTATGTTGCATGTTTAAGGTTGTGCTCATTTGAACTCCTTTATATACTGTTGGTTAGTTTAATCTATCTAATCAGCGATGCATCATATTCTATAAGATCATCATATGTTTGTAGTGTTGCTGTCCTGTGAGAACCACGTATCTTTGAAAAGTCTTCCTGGTTTCAGCTTTGTGACGATGCATTTTCCAGCAGATGTTTTTAGATACAGTATTGGATTTCCACGCCTTTGTTTTGAAAAACCTCAGATGTAACATATAGTACAAAAAACCGTAACACCAACAAATGTGAGGGTTTTTCTGTTTTTCAGTCCTAGTGGGAATGTGTTCTGAATGGTCCTCATCACCAGCAGCAGCAGCAGGACAGGCAGGGATATTTTGAAGCATGAACAGATAAAAGCATTTGAAGCAGATCTACTTTCAAATTATAAAATCAAAACTATGTAGGCCATTTTAGTGTGTGTGTGTGTGTGTGTGTGTGTGTGTGTGTGTGTGTGTGTGTGTGTGTTCTCTCCTTGTCTCTTCAATCAGCATGTGATGGCAGCTGCTCTCACACTCCTTATCACGCCAGGAAGAAAAAAAAAAGAGAGTGACAAGGAGAGAGAGATCAGATGAGGAAAAAAATGTTTTGAGAGAGAGAGAGAGAGAGAGAGAGCGAGAGAGAGAGAGAGAGAGTGAGAGAGAGAGAGGGGATGGAAAATGAGGAGAGGAAGCTGGTAGAAAAACAAAGATGGCAGGTTAGACAAGTAGAAGATGGAAGGAAACAATGAAGAACAGAGGGTGTAAAGGAAGAAAAGAAGATGGGATTCAGAGAAGGTGAGGAGCAGAAGATAGACAGAGACTGAGAGAGTGAAGACAAGCACTCTGCTTGGTTCTCCCTCTGAGAGATGAAAGAGAGTCCAGGTGTGTGTGTGTGTGTGCGTGCGTGTGTCTGTGCGTGCTTGTTCCACTCCTCCCTCTTCCTCTCTCCTTCCCCCCTCTTCCTCACCTCTGCTCCTCACACTCCTTCTGATGTCTTGGAGTTTAGTGTCTGTGAATCATACACTCAATTATATGTATTCGTCTGCATTTTTTGTGTGAAATTCTATAGTTTTACCTCTTACGTTCACTAAAATATTGAAATTAAGTGAACTGAAAAAAAGGATATCATAGACACATGCAAAAACTTGGGAGATCCACTGCTGCATATATTAATATATTTGTTGAAATGAAATCCAAATGTCAAAACTATTTTAACTAAAGATTAAAACCAGCAAAACCACTGGCCTCTAAACTCTCTTACTGTGGTCTATCCATTATCCTCTGTAGGAACAGACCACCTGGGTCTCTCTCACGACACCAGCTGTGCGGACTCGCGTCAATGAGGGATGTAATGAGTTTTTTTGGAGAGGATGTAACTAATTGTACCTTTGCAGCAGGAACCTTCCTTTGTCGAATGCATTACACTAATATAATTAGTTTTAATCTGATTCAAATGAGTTTAATTTGATTCATTTGGCTAAAGTGTCTTTTGCTTTGAGTCGTTCCACTTAAAAGTGTAACATTGCCACATGTTGCTGAGCTGAATCATGGCTTTTTAACTGCACAACAAAAGCTCATTAGAGTTTAGTTTTTCTGTCCGTTTCCACTCCAAGCCTGGCAAGAAGGGTAAAACCAAACTATCAAGCTGATTTTGGATAATGTATTATTAGATATCAGCAGAGGTGGAAAAAGTAAAAGTACCAATACTTTGATGAAAATGTACTCAAGTAAAAGTAATAAGTAGTTCATTTAAAATGTACTTTAAGTAAAAGATACTTAGTTACATTAAAGCTACATTGTGTAAGAATTACTCCCATCTAGCGTTGAGATCATGTATCGCAATCAACTCTCTCTCGCCACGCAGTTGAAAGTACGTATTGCAGCTACAGTAGCCGTCACGCTTCAAAAAGCGAAAATGTACTAAAGGCCGTCAATCTGTCGTGGTTGTTGGGAGTGCATGTGGGATTTGCAGGTCTCCAATGTCTCTCTTTTTTTCTGATGACGCCGTTTCTTTTCAATATCTGTTTTCTTATTCTGGGCGAAGAAGAAGACTCCTGTTCCTGAAATTTGGATTTTGAATGAGTGTGGTCCTCCGTGTTTCCTTCTTCAAACTTGGAAGCGACGCTACCCATTAGCAGCAGCTGGGAGTCTAAAACGTGAAAGGCGGAGCAGTATGCCCTGTATGTCCCTTACCATCTAACGTATTTCAAGATGGCGCATGAATATGGGGCGTTGACCACATTTCATGCAAACGCAAATGTAAAATTTCAAGCCAATAGGAATACTTGAAATTGATGGTGGTGGTCAATATTCATAAAAAAAGACAAGTTTGTGAAGGGCAATACAGATTTTTATAATGAACAACTGCAAACGTTACACACTGGGTCTTTAAAAAAAACTGTAAAACGGGGCGGGGGGATTTAGCCTACATACGTTGTCCTACAGGTTGCTAGTGCTAGACAAAAATTAGCAATGCCACGAAACATGTTGTTTTGCTAATCGACAATTAGTCATGAAAACTTGGTTTGAAGTACCAATGTACAAATACTTACCAATCACGCTTCTGCAGATTAGATGTGGAGTTATTGAATGCTGCCAGTTCAGTCACCTTTGGCAGGCACATCTGGCATTGCATGATGATACTATTGGCACTCTTGAATTCTCTCAAATGTGGCCAAGGATTTTCATCATTTTGGGCAGCAGAATTCATTGTTTCAGCTAGCATTTCTACTGAAACAGTCTCCTCTCCATCTCATTCTCAATCTCCTACAGAAAGACTTGGTGCCTGGTCGGCAGCCTAGATGCTGATCATTCGTCCCTGTAGTGGTTCTGGGCGTGAGTTTTTTTCTTTTCGGTTTTCGTTTGTCCGTAATGGATGGGATTTGTAATGTAGCGAAATACAATGCTTCACTCAAAACGTAATCAAGTACATTTTAAATTACCGATTTTAAAACCTACTTGAAAAATATACAACAAAACTACTCAATACAGTAACGTGAGTAAATGTATTTCGTTAACTTTCTACCTCTGGATATCAGCCAGTCATTGTCCTCCACCTGTCATATGATATATGATCATTTTTCTAAAAGAGTTTTTCTTGTTCTTCAGGTTCCCTCGCTGATGATGGACAGTCAGTTTTCAGAGTTCACCCCGGACATAACTCCCATCATGCTCGCTGCTCACACCAACAACTACGAGATCATCAAGCTCCTCGTCCAGCGGAAGGTGATATTTTTATTTTCTGTCCCCAGAAGTAATAGAAATAGCAAGAGTAGGTATGTACTGAATTTCCTTTTTGATTGAGTAGCTAAGTGTAGCATTACATGTTAGCTGTGGCGATTCATCTTTAATGATGTTGTTGTTCTGTACAGGTCACCATTCCCAGACCACACCAGATACGATGCGACTGTGTCGAGTGTGTATCCAGTTCAGAGGTGAGTAATTATATCTCTGGATATGCATGGTTTGGTTTACATAAAATCAATAATATACAGTAATTACTCCCAATCTGTACCTCCAGCGCTGACATTTATGTTCCTAAATGATTAGATACTTTTAATTTCCTCTGCCATGAATAAGCACCCTCTCTCCTGTGTTTCCATCTCATAAACAAATCGAATAAATACTAATATAAATATATATATATAAAATATAAATACTTCCTAATAAATCTTTCTTCTGTAGTGTAAAATGATTTGCTCATTTTCTTTTTGTTATGTAATCATACTAAAGAACATTTTTATGTATTCTAAGTAAGGAAAAAAGGCTGGGAATCTTCTGGTACTTGACAGTTTTTGGGTTCAACACACTGAGAATCGATTCAAAGTATATGTTTACAATATATGTTTCTGTTGCACATGAATACAAAAGTGACAACTTAAATGTGATATTTTCTTTAGCTCACCAAAACATAACAGCAGCCCAAGAACATGTACAGTAACATAAACAAGTATTGTAACTAAACACCATTGAAGTCTAAAACACAACACAGTGGTACAACTTACGGATAGAAAATATCAGTAAAATTCTTTATTGGTCCCCTTAAGGGCAATTTGATGCAAGCAGTTTGCAAACACAAGTACGCACAAATAAATAATTTACACACATAAACAGATCTAGTTATATAAATATCACAATATTAGAAAGAGCTGAAATACACAAGGGTAACCGTGAGGAAATTCAGTTTTTACAGGCATTTGTCAATCCAGAGCTGACTAACAACATCAACACCACAAAGACACATCACAGGTTGTTGTATTTAAAAAGGTTTCAAAGTGCAAGTACATGTATCTACCTACACACAATGTAAACTGACCATAAAGCATTTAAACTTGAAATACCATACTGTGGAGAAAGAATTGTGCTTCGGATTTGTAATTTAAAAAGCATATCGTCGCCGTTGGGTGAAAACCTTGTATGTCCAGATCAATGGTTTTGTTTATCGGTGTTTTAAGCCCCCAACATCTTAACGTGCTCATATTATTCTCATTTTCAGGTTGGGGTGGGGCTTTGGGCTTTTTCACTTTGTAAACCTATAACGTGCACAAAAAAGATATATAACACAATAAAGGAAAGGGGAAAAGCCAAAAAGCATAATATGAGCACTTTAAAACACCGATAACCATTGCCTAGGATTAGGCAATGGTTATCGCAGGGTTCGGTGCCTTGAAGTCAACGGTCGCAGCGCTGCCTGGAAGGAGACGTTGGGGGCTTCAAACACCATTGGGCCGTTGTTTGTCAGGGAAAGAAAGAAGGCTAATTTGATAACATTTTACTGAGCTATTTACTGTACCTCAGACGAAATCCGACAAAATGGCCTCACCATTGTTTAAATGCTTGTTAAACTTACAGACAGACGTTAAGGTTGACCAACAGCATTGATTTATGAAAACAAATTAGGATGATGAAATATGGAGATATACGTTTTCTGCCTGACGGCGACGATATATTGTACTTGGAATAAAAGACTTTTGGTCGCCAAAGGCATCCTATAGACTACTGCCTCCAAGAGTACAGAGTCTCAAACTTAGAAAATAAATAAATACGTTGGGAACCACTGTACTAAACTACTAACTGTATCTAAAGTAAAAGTAGCTCCATCTCGAGCAGCTACAACAGTACAATACTGCCGATGCATTGATGCATCAGTACTAATGATATCATTTACTACATCAGTCATGAGGGCTAGTTTTCTGCTAAATAAGTACGTTTACTTTCAAAACTTGATGATAATATTTCTTATTTTATATATATATAGTAGGCTATTTTAACAAGTAAAGAAAGGAGATACATCAGTATTTTTTCCCTTGTTTGTCTCTCTGTGCCTGTTTCTGTAGGTCGACAGTCTTCGACATTCCAGGTCTCGACTCAACATCTACAAGGCTCTGGCCTCGCCCTCCCTCATCGCGCTTTCCAGTGAAGATCCCATCCTCACTGCCTTCAGACTGGGCTGGGAACTCAAAGAGCTCAGCAAGGTATGGATATCAATGCCTTTTGAGTTTGTGTGTTCACTGCCCAAGGACTTTTGTTACAGATTTAGTAGTTTATATCCACGACGTTCCCCTCCCGGGATTGCTCTCGTTCTGCCGGAAATTCCGCCATATGTCCTTCTTTTCTGACGGATGTCCGTTACCTTTCGCTTTCTTTGTGTTGTAATTTTAAATTCCGGTGGATTTCTGAGGACTCTGGTTAACTGCTCCTCAGATCTCTGCAGGGTAAATCCAGACAGCTAGCTAGACTATCTGTCCAATCTGAGTTTTCTGTTGCACGTCTAAAACAACTTTTGAACGAACGATTGTGATTAGTGTAAAGAAATGCCAATAAACCAGAGCACGTTTTTCTCCCATCCCGGAATGCTGTGTGGACTAGCCAGACCCTCTTCAACAGTGCTGTGGAGGAAGTTCTGGCAATGCGAGACTACAGGTCTTACAGAAGAAATTGTTTGCAAGAATTCTTCTTGGTGGAGGAAAAGGTTTAGTCTGCTGTAGAGTCAGCTAAGTGCTTGGACCAGTATAGGCCTCATCATTTCTGCCAGTTTTTATTTCTGCAATAAACAGTTTAGTATCACATTAAATGAGACTTAAAGTGTCAAAATAAAGTGTTGCTCCCCCCAGGAGCTTTCAGTCCTCCTTGGCATCGATTCTCAGAAGACCCAAGTGAACTCCACTGGAGGGACGCCAACGTGATGGGCTGTTAGAGCCTCTGTGGAAGCAGCGGCACCCAATATCATTTATGTTACCCATTTAACTCGTGAGTGTCCGTTACTTGTGCTACTAAAAGTTACTGCTTCTATTTTATAGCGCGCTTTCCCTCACACCTATTCAGGATCTCTCTAGTAATTCCTTCAGCCTAAGAATGTGTTTTATCTTGGGTAACAATACCTTTATTTTTGAAGCACAAGAAGCTGTAGCAGCAGTGCGAATTCCACAGAGATGGGGACAGTATTGAGCTGTTAAAGTCAAAGTTATGGACAGTGTTAGACCCATTGTGAATACTTAGTAACAGGGTTTCCTACCAGTCTCTCTCACAACCTGTACTGTCCTTCCTCCTCTCAGGTGGAGAACGAGTTTCGTCAGGAGTACGAGGAGCTGTCGCAGCAGTGCAAGCGGTTCGCCAAAGACCTTCTGGACCAGGCCAGGAGTTCTAGAGAGCTGGAAACCATCCTGAACCACAGAGACAACGACCAGAGCGAGGAACTGGACCCCAGGCAGTGCCACGACCTGGCCAAGCTCAAACTAGCCATCAAATACCACCAAAAAGAGGTAGGGACTCCTCCTCGATAGTAACTGGAGAGGGGTACAGATAGCCTGGTTGACACCAGACCCTTCTCAGTTGTAACAGAGTGGGTCTGGGCAAGCTTCATTCACAGCGCATTTCCAAAGGGGCGTCACCAATGGACGCTGCTCAAATGCCTCAGGGTGCAATTGGATAGTCCTTCAACCAATCAGACCAACGATCCGGGTGACGTAGCAGCGACAGCGGCATCAACGGGTTGCTGTGCTTCGGTGGCCGTCTTGTTGAATGTAAACGAGAAGCTGCTTGCCGTTGCTGCGCTGTCGTCATCGTGTAAGCCCGCCTCAACGGTTGTGATTGGTGCCTCGATTTTAAAAAATTGGAAATGGGCTTGAATGGGCTCTTGGCCAGACTGACTTGCGGAGCAAATCTCAAATTTGCCGGAAGTTCGTCAGGGTTTTCCCAGGCTAGGGTACAGATCCTTTATTTTTATTTTTTTTAATCTTTCGGCTCTTAAAAGTTTCTTTTATACGAGGCCAGAAATACCCAGTTTTTCAAACAACAAGTTGACCTTTTGAAGGAGCAAGCATATTCACCTGAAAACAGAGATGTTGTGTGCGTGTGCTTGTGCGTGTGTGTGTGTGTGTGCGTGCGTGCGTGCGTGCGTGCGTGTGGATGTAGCTCATATTATTAATGTATGTGTGTGCACCTTCCCTGGTGTCAAGGTTGGTTATCAAATACCAGCAGAACACCCTTGCAGGACGGCTCTAGGGATGGAAGTGTTGACATGTCAGTACAACATTTTAATCCAGAGAGAAATATTGGGGAAACCTTTGGATGGCATACTAACATTTATATTACTTTATTTATTCAGGAAGAATTTTTTTAGACTTTAGTGATGCCCTGATTTTGCATGTTAAAGAGGTTAAAGGAGACCTATTTAGCTCATTGTCACGTTCATATTTGTGTTTCTACTTGAACATGTCTACAAAAAACACATTATTATTCTCATACTGCCCATGGCTGATGCACCTGTATTCACCTTCTGTCTGAGACGCTCTGTTGCAGCACCTGTCTCTTTAAGCCCCCCTCCCAAAAAAGCCCTGTATGCTGTGATTGGCCAGCGTTTCTGGGTCTCTGCGTCTGTGCTACGCTCTCGCTGTCTCTGTACTGTCCGTTGCAGCAGGGGACAGACTGTGACGTAGTTTAGCAGCACTTTGTGCCATGAAAAATCACCAATAAAGGGTTCTAAACCAAAAACTACACAGTCGAAAATATTTATATAATTTCTCCATATGTGACCATTTGTAATATCAGTCAAATATAAGTAAATATTTATAATATTTGATAATGGACTAGAGCCATCTGCCCTAGTTACATCTGTCAAAATACAAACTCCTGCAGTATTTCCTTGTCTTTGCGGAATTGTGAGACTCGTCAGAGGAGAGTCAGAACACAACAGGATGTACACAACAGAAACAGAGTGTGGGAAGCAGAGGGAGGGCTGGGGAAATGGAGGGTGAAAGGTGAATGGAGGGATGTGGCTGAGTGAGATAATGAGCTGTGTGAAAACTATGAGCAGAAACAAAGTAAGCAAAGAGAAAGAGGGAGAGATTTAATGGGACAGAAAGAGAGAGGAATAAAGAGCTGGAGGGATCAAGGAAGCGCATGAGCAATAAAGAGATTGAGATTTGATGAGATAGAGTTAGAGAAAGAGTTAGAAAACCCCAAGGCGATCTCTGTCTCTGTCTCTCTCTCTCTCTCTCTCTCTCTCTCTCTCTCTCTCTGTCCGTCCTCGTGTCTATCGCCTGCTGTTTCCAGCTTTCTGCTAAAAAAACAGGATACTACCAGACAGATGAAAGCTGGAGTGGAAGGACAGAGCGAGGGGAGGAGAGGAGGGATGACAGCAGCCACGGGATGATGCGTAGATGGATTGAGGGGGACAGGGAGACATCAGAGCAGGAAGTGAAGTCTCTGGAGTAGGAGAGTTGACAGAGGTGAAGGTCTGAAGGCGAAAGACAGAGTGCCAGACACAGTGGTGACATGTTTTTTCTCCTCAGGAAGAGATCTCGGGTAAAGATTTTAGTGAGATGTTTTTTTTTTTCTTACACAGAAACTTTGTGGTTCTTAAGTGCAAGCAGAAAGTACAAAATAAAATAGATGCACACACAAGGCTACACTTTGCTTCATCTATACGTGCGCAAATGCTTGTTGGAAGATGATTCTGATAAACAAAGAGAACAGGATGAGTGAATGACTCTTTCACCCTTGAAGGCGTGTTGATGGGGCAAAATATTCAGTATGATGGAGGGAGGGATTAACGGGACGATGTCGGGAAGTGAAGTTCTTTTCCAGGCTGAAGGATTTAGGAGGATGGAGGGAAGACAGAACAGTGACGTAGTTGTCTGCCCAGGCAGGAGTGGTGACGTAGGTGAAGATTCAGGATGAACTTTATGTTCCTGGTATGGTGGACAGAGGCTAAAGAAGCGGGGGAAAGTAAAGGATTGATGAAAAAATAAAAGGCGTCTTTCTTGAATAGTTACGAGGAAGAACATGGAGCTAAATTAGATGTGTGTTAGAGATGGAGAGATGCTTTCTTGCCCTTGTGTATCATGTATTAACATCTCACAGTCAGTGAGCAGTACATTTACTTTAATGCTGTATTCAAAAGGGTGGTTTGGATCTTTTGAAGTGGGATTTTATGAGCTACTTCTCTATGTGTCCGCTTTATTTAGAATATTGTGTGGCTTTGCTGAATCCTAACTAACCCTTATAAACACCAAAGTCACACAATATCACAAACTAAGTAACCAATGGAGGCAGCTGTAGATCAACAAAACCTGTGTTCTGCAAAGTAAAATGACTGTTTTTTTCAAAGGAGTCTGGTGGCTTTGCAGAGAGCAGAGATAACAGCTTCAGTTCCCCGTCATAAAGGGCTGTCTGACAGCAAGGGAAAGCTGTGAAAATAGTGTAAATAAAGCGTAGACTTACATTTTTTGAGGTAAAATAAATGTAGCTTTTTTGAGGTACTTTAAGTATTTTAATCCCATGCCACTTTCTGCTTCTACTCCACTACATCTCAGAGGGACATATTGTACTTTGTACTTCCACTACATTCATTTGACAGCTAGTTGATGAATCGTTTGACAGAAATCATTTGGCAGCTATTTAAAAAAAAAACTTTTATCATGTAAAAACATTTCATGATTCCAGCTTCTCAAATGTGAAGGTTTGCTGCTTTTCCTTTTAATGTTTATAATTGTCATGCATCAATAATAATGTTGAGGTTTGGACTGTTGGTTGGACAAAACAAACATTATGAAGGTGTCACTTTGGCTTCTGGGTAATTTTGATGCCATTTCTCACTATTATTATTATCTATTTTCTTACAAACCAAACAATCAAATCCTTTGTAAATTGTTTGAAAAAGTCTTTGATCCAAATAATTCTCTGGTGCCAATCTCATATTATTCCAACATTACATGTTGATATTTTCTTCACTAATTTGCGATACACTAATTAAAAATCCATCATGTTTTCTTGCGATGTGACTCAGAGAAACTTGACTCCTGTCTGCCTGCCTGCCTGCTCTGAAGTGGGCTGCCATCGACTACACCGTCCTGGCAGGTATAATCGGCTGCCGCTCTAGCAGAGTAGTCCTTTGAGTAAGACTCAGACAGAAAATAGAAAAGTCTTATTATTTTTCAAACATCCCGTGGCGTCCTGGAGACTCCAGGAGCGACTCTCAGCCTCTAAAAAGAGACATATTCTCAAATTAAGAGCGAGGAGACAGAAAGAGGAAATAAGGAGTGCAATGAGAAGATGTAAGGAGTTTGAAAGCAGGGGGCGAGAGAGAAAGAAAGCGAGAGAGAGAGCTGTCAGTGGTTAATACGACATTTTTGAATTGTCGACAAGTGAGAGGAGATGAAGGGTAAGCTGGAGAGAGAAAGATGAAGTGATGAAGATGTATGTCTTCACTGAAATAGCTGCTAGATGGTGTTTTAAGCCTCCAACGTCGCCTTCCAGGCAGCTAACCCTAACCCTAAACATAATCATTGCCGCGCTGCCTGGAAGGCGACGTTGGGGGCTTAAAACACCAAACACCGAAATAGCTGATAGGCCTGTAACAATTATTACATAATTGTCAAATTGACTTCTTTTTTTTACATAATCGCCGTTTCTTTGTTTAGCCGCAATTCATTGCTAAATTGTAATTGGACTAAATATCAGTATTATTATTTCAATTGTTAGTTGTTGCCACTTGACCCCATCCACAAATACGCAAATACTTTTTAAGTACCGATCGAATTGCCTCCATAGTGTTAAGTATCAAAAAATGCCTCGCCATTCAATACCAAATTTGAATACCTAAGGAGTAAATCTTATCAACGTCAGTGAGCCAATAAGCACGCAGCATGCTGCTACCAATAACTAATAACGCTACCGTTACACTTTGCATGCAGGAAGAACTCACGTGTGTGTGCTGTTGTATTTTGAGAGGCTTGACTACAGTGTGCGTCCCGTATGTAAACGGAGCTACCGTAATGTCAAATGTTGTAATTTCTATTTGTTAAAATGGATTTCATAAAATTGCTAACACAAAAAGTTTCGTTCAGGAATCGGTATAAAATTCATAGTATTGGTATCAAAATTGGTTGAACTATACCCAGCCTTGACCAACATTGAACTAAATGTAATATAGTGTAGAAATGGTACCGCGTTACTTTTGTACTACGTTACTTTTGTACTACGTTACTTTTGTACTACGTTACTTTTGTACTTGCTCTTCCCATTATTCAAGCCAAATATTTTTACTTACCTTTGTATGCAGTATTTGTATAAGTATAGTCCTGTAGTCCTTGTAGTATTATTCTGAAATACACCTGCATCTGGTGTTATGCAGGTTTTTTTTTTTTTTTTAAATACATTTGTCCTTTGATACAACTCTAAAATGAAATCTTAGAATATTCAGGACCAAAATAAGCAACTTTCATCACTCTTTCATTACAGTAACTGTGCAAATCATACTGTCTGTTTTGCCTTTTTGTACGTACACATATCCAAATCTTGGTTGCATTAAAAACTTCCACACAAAAGTGTAGTGTGCAAACTACAGATGCCTCGACAATCTTGTTTTGGCAGCACTGTCTCATAATAAAAGTCAGTGAAGTGACACAGACGCAAAGATGAAAACTGAAAGATGAACAGAGAATGGAGGAGGACACACAAACACAGATAGACAAAGTGTGTGTGTGTGTGTGTGTGTGTGTGTGTGTGTGTGTGTGTGTGTGTGTGTGTGTGTGTGTGTTTTTCATGGGAAACTGAGACCTGCATATCAGTTGTGTTCAATTCAATTTTATTTATAGTATCGAATCATAACAGGAGTTATCTCAAGACACTTTACAGATAGAGTAGGTCTAGACCACACTATAATTTACAAAAAAAACAAGAAATCCCCCCAAGAGCAAGCACTCAGTGCAACAGTGGCGAGGAAAAACTCCCTTTTAGGAAGAAACCTCGGACAGACCCAGGCTCTTGGTAGGTGGTGTCTGACGTGCCGGTTGGGGTGTTATGAACAGTGGCAATAACAATCACAGTATAGATAATGAAACAGTGACTAGAAATAGTGGTTGTAGACGCGCAGGGAGCAGCACGGCATAGCAGGGTATTTCAGTAGAACCATGATTTTGGTGCCATCTTAATCCCGGGATTTTATCCTGGGTGAAAAGAAACAGAAAGACTGCGGGGAGCAAGCTCCCCAGAGCTAGGTTAGTAACAAGCATTTCTGGGACAGAGAAGCAGGTGGGCCGGGCTAGGCAGATGCTGCAACTCCTTACTCCCTAACTATAAGCTTTATCAAAGAGGAGAGTCTTAAGTTTACTCTTGAATGTGGAGACAGTATCTTCCTCCCGGACCCAGACTGGGAGCTGGTTCCATAGGAGTGGAGCCTGATAGCTAAAGGCTCTGGTTCCCGTTGTACTTTTAGAGACTCTAGGAACCACAAGTAACTCTGCATTCTGGGAGTACAGTGCTCTAGTGGGACAGTAAGGTACTATGAGCTCTTCAAGATATGATGGTGCTTGACCATTTAGAGCTTTGTAGGTCAGGAGGATTTTAAATTCAATCCTGAATTTTACAGGAAGCCAATGCAGAGAAGCTAATACAGGATAAATATGATCTCTTTTCTTAGTTCTTGTCAGAGCACGCGCTGCAGCTTTCTGGATCAGCTGGAGAGTCTTAAGGGACTTATTTGAGCATCCTGGTAAGGAATTACAATAGTCCAGCCTGGAAGTAACGAATGCATGGACTAGTTTTTCAGCATCGTTCTGAGACAGGATGTTCCTAATTTTGGCAATGTTACGAAGGTGAAAAAAGGCTGTTCTTGAGGTTTGTGTTAAGTGGGCGCTGAAGGATATATCCTGATCAAAAATAACTCCTAGATTTCTGACAGTAGTGCTGGAGGCCAGGGCAATACCATCCAAGGTAGCTATATCTTTAGATATTAAGTTTCAAAGTTGTTTAGATCCCAGCACAATCACCTCAGTTTTGCTTGAGTTTAGCATCAGAAAATTGTGGGTCATCCATGATTTTATATCTTTGATGCATGCTTGAAGTTTAGCTGACTGATTTCATCTGGTTTAATTGATAAGTATAATTGGGTGTCATCTGCATAACAGTGAAAGTTAATTGAGTGTTTCCTAATAATATTGCCTAGAGGAAGCATATATAAGGAGAATAGAATTGGTCCAAGCACTGAGCCTTGTGGAATGCCATGGTTAACTTTAGCGTTCTTGGAGGATTTGTCATTAACATTAACAAATTGAGATCGATCAGAGAAATAGGACTTAAACCAGCTCAGTGCGATTCCTTTAATACCAACTAAGGACTAAGGATGGTATGGTCAGTAGTGTCAAAGGCAGCACTAAGATCTAGTAAGACAAGTATGGAGACAAGTCCTTTGTCTGAAACAGAAGGTCATTAGTAATTTTCACCAGTGCCGTCTCTGTGCTATGATGCTTTCTAAATCCTGACTGAAAGTCCTCAAATAAACTATTGCTATGTAGGAAATCACGTAACTGATTAACAACTACCTTCTCAAGGGATTTGGAGAGGAAGGGAAGATTAGATATAGGTCTATAGTTGGCTAAGACCTCAGGATCTAGGTTGGTTTTTTTCAGAATAGGTTTTATCACAGCTACTTTAAATGACTGTGGTACATAACCTGTTAATAAAGACATATTAATCATATCTAATAATGAAATGTTAACCAGTGGTAGCGCTTCTTTAAGTAGCCTTGTTGGGATGGGGTCTAAGAGACAGGTAGATGGCTTAGCTGAAGAGACCTTTAACATTAATTGTTGAAGGTTTATAGGCAAGGAAAGGCAGCTTTATTTGTATAGCACTTTTCAGCAACAGGGCAATTCAAAGTGCTTTACATGAAGATAATTAAAATACAAGAATAAAAATTACAGTGCAGTATAAGAAATTAAACATTAAAGAGCAGTTGAAAACAGTTAAAAATATAAAAGCAGATAAAATAAGCAACGAAAGTATAAGAAATGGACAATTATTTAACGAAAGGCAACATCAAAAAGAAAGGTCTTCAGCCTTGATTTAAAAGAACTGAGAGTTGCAGCGGACCTGCAATTTTCTGGAAGTTGGTTCCAGATATGTGGAGCATAGAAACTAAATGCTGCTTCTCCCTGTCAGGGGCGTAGCAAGCGTTTCAAAAGTGAGGGGGATGGATGTGATTTGTTTATTAACAATAAAAACGATGGATACAATGACAGAGGGGTACAAAATGTATAACATACAAGATATAAAAAGTTTCCCATTTAAATGAGTGATACTAGAAAAGTATAAAAACACACTCGGAACTAGGGCTGCACAACATATCGTTTTTTTATCGTCATCGCAATATCAACCGGCGCAATATACACATCGGAAAGTCTGTGACATATCGCTATAGACACAAAACTGATTTCTTTTTGTTTTAGGTGAAAGAAAATATGAGTAGAAAACTGCACATTCAAATGTAATGGTCATTCTTTTTTAGTGCTGCCTTTATATTCAAGTCAATGTTCAATTTGTTCAATAAAAGAACGTTAGAAATTATTTCATTTCATTTGTTTTAAATTCAACAAGCAATGTGTTGTATTTGAGCAGAATACTAATCAGTCCCTCCAGAAAAACGCGATTATGCGATCGCAGAATTCAATGCATAATCAGCCAAAGTCCGCATATTCATGCGGGGGCCGCATTTTTTTAAAAACGCCGCACTTTCGCCGCATAAATTGCCGATTTCCGCGCAAAATATGCGGGGCTTGCATGATTTCATAATCCCCGCATTTTCGTTGCAAAAAAGTCACATATATCTAGGGTTGGGTACCGAAACTCGGTGCCAATGGGCCCCCGGATCCGACGTAAACGGTAGTAATTAACGAGACCGAATAAGAACGAAGATTTCGGTGCCTTATTTCGGTGCCTGACTTTACACTACACTGGACAGCAGGTAACGTTAGCCTACCGTTAGCTAGCAGCGTGATTAAACACGGTTAAAATGCTGACAGGTGACGTTAAACAGTGTAAAGTGTGACTGTATATCAACAGTCTGCTCTGCAGCGCAGCAGCTGCCGACGTCGGAGACGCACAGATGGTGCATTCACGGACACTGGTAATTGTTTGGTTTTGGTTGGTTATTGTAAAATACCCTTTTCCCATCTGGTTGCTGTTTTTGTCGTCCAACAGCAATTTACTGGTGAAATAAGTTATTGTTTATTATAAGTTATAGTTATTACATTACTATTAAATCATTTAATTTTGACCATATGGCCTTAGTAATAAACAACGTGTCCTTAATGTCACCGACTGTTGTTTAGTCGGCCTATCCTTCTTGTTTCTTCTTTTTAAAAAACTTTCTTAAAAAGTATCGGTTCAGGCACCGTTTTAAAAGTACCGATTTAGCGCCAGTATCAGAAAAAAAACCAAACAATACCCAACCCTACATATATCTCAGCAGAAAGTTCAAAAATGTTGCGTTTACTTCACACAAGAGCAGCCATTTTCCCCTGTTGCCATGGGAACGTTATGAAGTGACGTAATTTTTGGCAGTTTTTCCAAGTTCCCGCAAGTTCCCGCAGTTTTTGCAAGTTCCCGCAATTTTTGCAAGTTCCCGCAATTTCATCGCATAAAATGGCATAAATATCTCGCATATTCCATCGCATTTTTTAAGAAAACGTGCCGCATAATCAAGGATTTTTGCCCGCAACAATCACGAAAAAACTCCGCGTTTTTCTGGAGGGACTGACTAATATAGACCTCTTTCACAAACTGTAACATTCATTTCATTGCTCACCTGTGAACCTTCCTGTGCTCTCTCTGAAACTGATGCCTCCAGCAACTTCCTCTCCTAAAGTGGTAATAATGGGCAGTGGTAAAGGAATAGGGCCAAACAGGTACAGCTATGGCACTAGCAAACCTCAGTGAATATTGAAAAGTAATATCATGAAATAAATGCAAACAATATCTAATGGAAATAGGCTACTGCTGTTTAATGTCAACATTTTTCAACGTTCAGCTTTCAACTTCACTTACAGGATTTCTCTTGAAAAAAGTGTCAATCTTCTCCTGCCTCTTTCTTTCTGCATCTTGATACTGCAAACCCCATCTCTGCAATAATAATACTGGTTTAATACACTCAATAATCAATACTGGTTTAAAGCAATTCTTCCTGCCTCTATGTATTAATGCTCATGGGTAGCCTAATGGGTTCCATTCAGACCTTTACATTAAGTCTTTTACTGTTATATGTCAACAAGACATTTTCACCTGGCTATGCCCAGTGTTTAGATCTGTTGTGCTATTTACCAGGCAAATTAGCACATACGTAATTATATTATGATCCGTTTATTATGAATGCTATAACGTTGCTAATGTTACGGAACGTTATACTTCTTACATGGGAAACTACTCGTACATATTAGCTTTCATTTAACGTTGCTAGTGAAGTTAAAAAGGTGCAGTTACCTCCCATCCTGTAGTTACAACTGATAAACACATCATTTTCTAAATCTCTGCTACGCATATAGCTACAGTAACGGCATATAAAAAGAGATGAACATGCCACCGTACATTAAACTTTACGAACACAAATGGCAAAAGACAACCTAGCTAACTAGCTAAAAGCCTAATGTTAAATGATAGGTTCTGTTAGCTAACGTTAGCTCGGGTTGTATCTACCTAGCTACCTAATTACGATAGCAATTTGTACCAGCATTAAAGAGTTAAGCTTTACATTGATGTAACACATTAACGGTGATAACAAATGTACGGCAAACACTAAAGATACTTACATTACCTTACCCTATTCCTTAAAATTACTGGACGCGGTCTGTTAAGACCGGTGGCAAAATTACGAATCCCACTATGGCAACGCCATGACCCGCCCTCCGAAGCATCTGATTGGTTGGGGTTAGGCATTTCACCTCGAGTGGTTATGGTTAGGATAGCGGATTGGTCAGGGGATAGGACCTGAACAAATGGGGTCACTTTACCTTGGACGCCTGGCCAATAGTAGTGATTGAAGGGCGGGTCTTAGCGTTGCCATAGTGGGAACACACCGTTGCCATGAAAAACAGAGCGTTGCTATGGACGCAATCGCTACACACAGCCTACGACGTAGCTACGGTGGCAGTTTGACTGCGGAAAAACTGCAGAAAAAGTGTGGGTGTTCAACCCTCTCACCGGGAAAAGTGTGGGTGTTAAAACACCCACATCCCCCACGGGTGCGACGCGCCTGCTCCCTGTTTAGTTCTGACTCTGGGGACAGAAAGCAGACTTGTCCCAGACGACCTGAGAGGTCTGGGTGGTTTGTAGTTTACTAGCTGGTCAGAAATGTATTTTGGACCTAAACCGTTTAATGATTTATAAACTAGCAAAAGTATTTTAAAATCAACTCTCTGAGGCACAGGAAGCCAGTGTAAAGACTTCAGAAATGGAGTGATGTGATCCACTTTCTTGGTCTCAGTGAGAACTCTAGCAGCAGCGTTCTGAATCAGCTGCAGCTGTTTGATTGATTTTTTAGGGAGACCTGTAAAGACACCATTACAGTAGTCAAGTCTACTGAAGATAAAAGCATGGACAGGTTTTCCAAGTCCTGCTGAGACATAAGTCGCTTAACCCTTGATATATTCTCAAGGTGGTAATAGGATGACTTTGTAATTGTCTTAATGTGGCTGTTGAAATTCAGGTCTGAGTTGATAATTACACCAAGATTTCTGGCTTTGTCTGTTGTTTTTAACATTGTCGTTTGAAGCTGAGCGCTGACTTTTAATCGTTCCTCTTCTGCTCCAAAAACAACCACCTCAGTTTTTTCTTCATTTAATTTAAGAAAGTTCTGGCACATCCAGTCGTTAATTTGTTCAGTGCACTTAGTCAGTGTTTGTATTGAACTATAGTCTCCTGGCGATAAGGTTATGTAAATTTGTGTGTCGTCCGCATAACTGTGGTAACTTATTTAGTTGTTTTCCATAATCTGAGCATGTAGATGTTAAACAGAAGAGGCCCCAGAACGGAGCTTTGGGGAACTCCGCACATCATATTTGAATGCTCAGATGTATAATTACCTATAGATACAAAGTAGTCCCTATTCTTTAAATAGGATTCAAACCAGTTTAGGACTGAGCCAGAAAGGCCAACCCAGTTTTCCAGTCGGTGTAGTAATATGTCATGGTCGACCGTGTCAAATGCGGCACTGAGATCAAGTAATACTAAGACTGCAGTTTTGCCACTATCTGTGTTTAAGTGGATGTCATTAAATACTTTAACAAGAGCTGTCTCAGTGCTGTGGTGTGGTCGAAAACCCGACTGGTATGGCATCAAAACCATTGTTTAGTGACAAGAAAAGGTTGAGTTGTTGAAAAAAACGCTTTTTCAGTGATTTTACTTAAGAATGGAAGGTTAGATATCGGCCTATTGTTGCTCAGTAGTGCCGTGTCTAGATTGTTCTTTTTTAAAAGTGGCTTGATGACTGCAGTTTTCAGGGCCTTTGGGAAGATACCTGAGAGTAGAGACGTGTTTACAATCTGTAAAAGATCAGAAGACATACAATTTGAAACATTTTCGAAAAAAGGCCTGTTGGTAGAATATCAAGGCAACAGGAGGAGGTTTTCAGATGTTGTATAATGTCCTCCAGGTTTTTATGGTTGATCATATGAAATTGTGTGATATTGGAATTTGTTTTGCCTGGACAGTGTGGCAACACATATGCCGTACTTGATATGGAGGCACTGACAGTTAGTCTAATTTTCTGAATTATGTCTTCGAAAAAGGAGGCAAAATCATTGCAGGCCTTGGTAGATAAAAGTTCAGATGCTACTGGTACTGGAGGGTTTGTTAACCTATCAACAGTAGCAAACAGAGCACGTGAATTATTATTGTTTCTGGCGATAATGTCAGAGAAGAAGGACCGCCTAGCATTCCTCAGTTCCAAATTATAAATGCGAAGTCTGTCTTTATAGGTGTTATAGTGGACCTAGAGATTAGTTTTTCGCCACCTGTGTTCAGCTTTTCGACACTCGGTTTTTTCTGTTCTTACCCGTATGACATTTCTCCATGGAGATCCTTTCTTACTAGAGACAGCTTTGACCTTAGTGGGAACAATGGCATCAATAACATTTGTAATTTTAAAATTGAAATTATCTAAAAGCTCATTGACTGAGACCCCAGAGAGGGCGGGTGTGGAGGAGAAAAGCTGAATGAATGTTTCACTGGTGTTTTCAGTGATATACCGTTTTCTGATTACCTTAGTTTGGACACTTTTGGGCACCGAGATAGTGCCGTTAAAGAAAACACATGAATGATTAGAGAGAGCAATGTCAGTCACCACAACCTTGGAAATGTTCAAACCCTTGAAGATAATCAAGTCCAGAGTGTGCCCCTTGTTGTGTGTGGGTTCCGTCACATGCTGAGTCAGTCCATAGTTCTCAAAAACACAACACAGTTCTTTGGTCCCTCTATCCAGGGCCGGTTGAAGGAATTTGGGGGCCCCGAGCAAAATGGACATGGAGCGCCCCACCCCCCCCACCCCCCACCCCCCCAACCCCCTGCACGCACGCAAAGCCTACAGGAACCACAGCATAGCCATAAAGTTCACCCACACTTTACATAAATAAAAACAGGTTTACAGTGCATAAACTGCTGTTGCATAAACTGTGCACCTAGAAATTTGACAGGCACTACTGTATATTAAAAATTCTGAAATGTCCATGGGCAAAAGTGACTGTAATTACACAGTTTGGTGGGAATTCAATAGTGATTTGCACTGTTTTTTTCTAACAATATGACAGCACACACTTATCAGTTTAAACTCCGGGCTGTGCAGGATATCAGCTATAATGTGGTGGTACCTTGTGCTATAGAGGAAACATCAGCACTGAGAAGTGATGCATCTGTTAATGTTGAGGATGAAGTTGATGGTGTAGCTGGGAAAATAATTGAAAAAAAATCTGAAATTACCTCTGAAGTACGTTTTACCATTTCACTGTTAGCATATTGAAAGAGGTCACTATTAACAGCTCAGCTTAGTGAGAGAAATTCACTCTACCTTCATCAGTGGAGGTATCCTTAGGAAGAGCCTGAGGGCTGAGACATTTAAGCAAAGCACCTTGAGGGAGAAAGAAAAGATGGTAACACTTTATAATAACAATCGTTAATAGATGGTAAATTGATAGTTAATTAATCTTTAATCTTTGTCTGATTTTAGGACTATACATGATAAAAACTCTGAGAATTCAGATAAAAATTCTGAATACGGACCTGGAGCTCGGTAAACAACAACGAATATAATTGGCTGTACTGTTTTCCATGTTGGATGTTGAAGATTAAGAACTAGGCTTTCAAACGAGTTATAATTTAGTTTAGGTTTAGGATTAATTAACAGGCTTGAATCAAATATGGCTGCAACTCCCCCTCCTCGGCCTGATCCTCTAGGAATTTGAGTATTATTATGACTGGGAGGAGTGGCTTCATTTAAACTAACATATTCTTCATGGCACAGCCAGGTTTCGGTAAGACAGAATAGATCAATTTGATTATCTGATATCAATTTGTTTATTAATACTGCTTTAGAAGACAAAGATCTAATATTTAATATTCCACATCTAATTTTCCTATTCTGTTCCATCATTGCAGATGTTGTTTTAATTCCAATTAGGTTGTTAAGTATGGCTCCTCTTTTATTAATCTTTGATTTAACCGATCTGAGTCGGGGGACATACACTGTGGTTATTAGACTATGAGAGGGCGGCTGCTCTAACGGAGGCACAGAGGAACGCGTTGCACTGCACCTCTGATTACTAATATCTACCTTGGGTTGTCATGGTTTATGACCGATAATAAACTCGGTCAGATTTTTTTATATGAGAGCGGCTCCATCCCAAGAGGGATGAATGCCGTCTCTCTTAATCAGACTAGGCTTTCCCCAGAACGCCCCCCAGTTATCGATGTAGCCCACATCATTAGCTGGGCACAATTCCTTCAACCAGCGGTTGATATGCGGCTGTATTTTTCATCGCTGATCAGGTTTGGCAGGGGTCCAGAGAAAACTACTGAGTCCGAAAAAGTCTTTGCATATGCACAAAGTGACTCAACATTAATTTTAGTGAGCTCCGATTTACATAATCGGGTATCATTGCCACCTACGTGGAGTATGATCTTACTGTATTTACTGTTATTTTTATTTTTAGCCAGCAGCTTTAGATAAGATTCTATATCGCCCACTCTGGCCCCGGGGACGCACACAACCGCAGCCTCTGGAGCCGTCATCCTAACGTTTCGCAGTATAGAGCTCCCAATAACCAGAATTGGCTTCTCAGCAGTTGTATCACTGAGTGGGGAGAACCTGTTAGAAAGTTGAGGATGCCCCGATTTTGAGTGACCACCGCTATGTGCACCCCCCGGATTACAGTTAGTGCTATGCTTCCTTCGGACAGTCACCCAACTGCCTGACTGCTTGGGGTCTGCCGGTGGACTGCTAGCAGAAGCTACAGTATGTTGGCCCGCACTAGCTACACTAAGCTGGCTAGCTACCGAAGAATACGACTTTGATTCCATAGTATGGAGTCGTGCTTCAAACTCACTAAGCCTCGCCTCCAGAACAGCGAATAAACTACATGTATTACATGTGTCATTATCACTAAAGGAGGCAGAGGAATAGCTGAACATTTGACACACAAAGCAAGAGAGAACAGGAGATGGAGAGGAATTGGCCATTGCTAATGGCTAAGCTAAAGTAGCTAACAGCGTTTTAATAATCGTGAGATCAGCGTGGCAGTCGTTGTAAGGGAAGATAGCTATAGCTAGCTACGTGCTTGAGTGTAACTGGTGTAGTTTAAATGCAATCCAGGCAAATAACCGCTAAATTAAACAGATGCTATGCTTATGCCCCGTTGATGCAGGCTCTAAGCAAGCAAGGTTTGTTTTTAAATTAATGTAATCCAGGCAAATAGCCGCTAAATTTAACAGATGCTATGCTTATGCCCCGTTGATGCGGGCTCTAAGCGAAGCAAGTGTAGGCCTAGCTAGTTAGTTTAAGTGCAATCCAGGCAAATAACCGCTAAATTAAACAAATGCTTAGCTATGCTTATGCCCTCTAAGCAAGCAAGGTTTGTTTTAAATGAATGTAATCCAGGCAAATAGCCGCTAAATTAGACAATAAAGCAGAGTTGAGTAAGTTTTGTTGGAGCAGCAAACAAGCGTCCGTAACACAACACAAAAACACCGGAAATGAGGCAATTACTGTAAACGTCAACACGTCAGTACACAGAACAGATCAGACCTCTGAGGACAAAAAACATCTGTATCTCTGTATCCAGGTGTTGTGTGTGTTTTGTATGACAGAGGTCAAAGTGGCATACAATAAGTGTTATCACCAACACCAGGCTTTTAGAGCAAATTGTATAACACACACACACACACACACACACACACACACACACACACACACACACACACACACACATAGCTGTATGCATACATACTGTATGCATGCTCATGCACGTGTCCACACATGGGCACACATTCATACATTATTAAGCAATTGTGCAGTCAATTGTTGCGTATTGTAATTTGTGTTTTGATAATGCTGATTTTCTAGGTTGGTTTGATAATTCTAAAGCTGTACTACCATCAACTTCAATTTATTTTCTTTTTGTCCACCTGAGAACAGCTCCTCATGCATCAACAGCACTGCATTTTAAGTATGTTTGATGTTGTCCACGTTAAACATACTACAGACTTAAACCCACTAGCATTTAGTTTGAAGCACCGCTGCAGCCTCACTGAGCATGTTAGTTGGTTAAAGGATGAGCTCTTCCTCTCTGTGTTCTTGTGTATTGTCCGTGCGTACAGTTTGACCTTTTGAACAAAACCACCCATTTTTGTAATACGTGTGCCTGAGCAGTAGCACATACTTTTAGCTTGTTGCTAATGAAGGCAAAATACCAAACCAGACGGACACTTACAACTCCGCCAGAGGGGTCTCATACATATTACATGACAACCTTCTATTGAACATGACAAACTATTTATGCACACAGTGGTACATATGACTGCATACATGTGTGTATTTCTGCGAGAGTATGTGTGTGTGTGTGTGTGTGTGTGCGTGTGCGTGTGCGTGTGTGTCTGTGTGTGTGTGTGTGTGTGTGTGTGTGTGTGTGTGTGTGTGTGTGTGTGTGTGCATGCATGCGTGCGTGTATGTGCAAGCACATCCTCGTCAGCATTCTCCAATGTGATCAATGCAAATTGCATCTCCAATATACTCTCCATGTCTCTCTGGGATCAATTCATGCTGCCGGACACACACACACACACACACACACACACACACACACACACACACACACACACACACACACACACACACACACACACACACACAGTCCAGCTCAGCATTCCACACACTCCTCGTTGGCTCCGTCTTCCCCTTCATCCTCCTCTCATTCTTTTCTTCCCTCTTTCCATTGTGCCTTTTTAACCTTGTGTCTCTTCCATCCACTTCCCATCCATCCGTAAAATTCCTCCATCCCCTTAGTATTTATCCTTCCTCTTCTCCTTCTTCCTCCTCTTGTGTCCTCCTCACCTACCTACTTCCTCTCCTCTTGTTTCTTCTCTTCCTCTCTTCCCCTTTACCGTTTCCTCTTCTCTTCTTAATTTCCCCCATCTCTTTTCATCTGGTTCACTCTCCTCTTTCTTGTTTACTGTTCTCATTTCATTGGTCCTCTCCTTGCTTCCTCTCTTCTTCTCCTCCCCTCTCTTCTCGTTTTGTTTCCTCTCCATTTCCGCTTTTCTCCTCTTATTACCTCTCCTCTATTTTTGTTCCCTTTATTTCTTCTTATTTCCTCTCTTTTCTTTTTTTCTCTCCTTGTTTCCTCTCCTCCTCTCGTCTCTTTTTTGATTCCCCACAGTTTTTATTCAGTAATACAATAAGATATTAATGACATCAGGATAACTGTGATAGACTTGTCCAAAGAGGCCTTTAAATGCACTTGATCGTCAACACTTATCGTTTCGGGAGAGTTTGGGAAGGGAAAAGTATTATTTTATGCACAGTAGGCCTGATATGAAAGTGGATTCTTGCCACATGTTATTTTCTTCTCCTGTGAAAGCCTTTCTGTGTGCCCAAAGAAATTATTTAGTTCTCTTCTCGAGTGAGGATCAGGTCTCAGATGTACGCGTTTGGTTCAGTGAGGTCGCATCTCATGGTTTGGGTTCAGGTCTCAGGTTGATGTTTGTGCAGATCTCTGCATCCCAATCAAACAGAGGGAAGACTCATGCCCATACTTAGACCACACTGTATTATTTATGCTGAGAATAAACATACTGAGGCTTTAACGCCCAGCCATTCACTTCAAACACCTTTAATAATTAAGGCTGCCATTTAAATGGGAATTGTGTCATCATGGATCATTGGTGTTTATTAGCACTGAGGCAAGAGCGCAGTGACAAGTTAAACACCTGCATGGATACACACACCAGTGCACACACAAATGCTACCAGATACACATAAACACAAACGCACACATAAATACATAAATGTAGTTTCATTAATTGAAGCTGAAACACACAAACGCATACATGCTGCAGTACGATTGCCCCAGGGCCTGATGGTGTAACGATCAGCTATATCGGAACCTGTGACCAATCCCGAGAGAGAGAAGTGAAAGAGAGGCGAGATAGAGAGGAAGGAGCAGCGAAGGGCAGAGGTGATAAAGAAGTGATGACAGCAGCACAATGAAGAACGGATGGCTGAGAGAGTATGTGAGGGATGAAGGAGATGGAGAGATGAGAACAGACATGCAAGCAAGGAAAAAGACAGGAGTAATGAAGAAGTGAAGAGGACAAAAAAGTAAATTTATGATGCATCATCACAAGGTTAGACGCTCAACGTCGATTTGAAGAGTTTGAACTAAAGTATCTCGACCCTCATCCAATCCTTGCCTGATCTTGGACAGATTGTAACCTGATTTTAGCCCAATCCCGGCCCAGTACTCGCCTGGAAATCCAGACCCAAATGTGAAAGATTAAGGGTCTGGTGTTGAGTAATGAAAATGGCCCAACTCGAGTCGCGGCACCAAGCATGCATTTGAAAATCTCACTGCACGCAATTGGATACCACTACGACCAATCACAACAATACACAGGGTGATGTATCCAGAGCCCCATACGCTTAGCTACCAGCGGAGCTAACTGGTAGATTAAACTGTCGTCATCTGTTTAGCTCGCCTCTGGCCCGCCTATATCAGATACGGGCGCCGATGTGATTGGTGCAGCTCGGCTACAAGGGCATAGTTAATGAGTATCATTACTCAATGCCAGAGTGACTCACTGAGCAAATTCAAATTGTGCTCTCGCGAGAACTCTGGATTTCCAGGGTAGCCCAATACTAGCCTGATCCTAAACTTATTCTGGCCTGATGCTGACCTGATGTTGGCACAAAAAGTAACCTGATCCGAACCCGACTTCAAACTGTGAGGAGAGCAATGAACGCAAGACATCTAGAGAGAAAAGCAGAGAGAAAGAGATGGATTTTCCTCACCGTGTTACTTGGCACTGTTAAGTACTGCTTGTGTGTAAGAGTGTGTGTGTTAATCCGTCCAACACTGCTGACAGAGAGGGAGAGCTTGGAGACTCTCCAAATCAACCCAAATAATTCACTTTCCTCTGTTCCTGCTGCAGAGAGCAAGAGAATAGGGGAGAGAAAGAAAAGGGATGGAGATGCTGAGTTTCCATTTATAACAGAGGGAATTACAAAAACGTGCCCAATAAAGAGTCTTAAAGTTATTTTTCAATAAAGAAATCATGCAGTTATGAAGAGATGAAATCAGATTTTACTGTTATCAACCGGACTAAATGATTTAGTTTGATTGCACACATTTGAAAAAGTGACATTTACTTCAGTGATTTTGCATATTTTTGCCCATCACGTGTGTTTCACACTGCTACTGACAATCTTCCAGAAAATTACATAATACAACTGAAAATCTGCAGCATGCATTCAGAAATATTAGGCAGTATTTGCACATAAAAGAGAAGATATAACCAGAGATAAAGCAATGATTTTATGGTCCTGTCTAAAACGTACTATTTACTTTTTGAATTAAAGTCTCCACAATGTTTTTAAGGTAAGGTGTTCAGTACATTTATCTTATTTGTTCTCATCTATGAAGAAAGGCATGAATATTACACTGAAGTGAAATACAAAAACAAACACTGATCCATACCATAAATACTCTCCATTTCGTCTAGCTGATGTGTTCATTGCTGACATTTAGGAAGCGCCAAGCTGAAGGAAACTCAGCTGAAACACTTCTGTGACCTTATAAATGTTAGCAAGGTTTCATTTGACGGAAACGCAACAGGAAGCGGAGAGCAGATGATAAATCATGCAGGAGGTGAGGATGAAAGAGAGATGGAGTGATAGACAGACTGGTGCTTATGAGCTAACATGGCAGGTGGAGGAAAGACGTGAAGAAACAAAACCAGAGCGAGGTGGAGAGGTGGAACAGAGGAAACCAGCACAGAAATAGAGTCAGCTAAAGAACGAGTGAGTCACAAAGAGCGGGGCGGTGGAATGTAGCTTTCCTTGTTTGCTCGATTTTTTACTTCCCCTCATGTGTCTCGTTCTTTTAGATAACCTGCAGGGAGAACGATGGAGACATTTCAGGGAAAGAAAGGTAGAGAGGGAGAGAGAGAGTGAAAACAGGAGAAGATAAGTGAAGGATTTTTATGTAAGAGGTGCAAACAGAAAATGGGCGAGGAAAGAAGAGACAGGAAGGAAGCGTTGCCAGTGACCAAGTAGGAAGAGAGTTTGAGAACACAAACAGGATTGTTTTGGAAGAGATGTTTGTGTGACATTTTGATAAATGACAGCAATCAGAGAGAGATGGTGAGGGAAAAGAAAGAGTTATTAAAACAATTTTACGACGGGGGATAGGGGAAAAAAGGACCGCAGGTTGGAACTGAACCAGCGGCCGCTGCATTAAGGACTGAGCCTGCGTACATGGGGCACACGCTCAACCAGTTGAGCCATCCAGGCGTCCCAAAACTGTCTTAATTCTCTTTTTCTTTTTTCTGGATGATTTTTTTGGGCATTTTAGGCCTTTAATTGACAGGACAGCTGAAGACATGAAAGGGGGGAGAGAGGAAGAATGACATGCATCAAAGGGCCGCAGGTCGGAGTCCAACTCCTGCGTCGAGGACTAAACCTCTATATATGGGCGCCCACTCTACCAACTGAGCTATCCGGGCGCCCAAAACTGTCTTCATTTTAATGATAATTTAGGCTGATAATCAACATGAAATGCTATTTTGTCACTGAAAAATATGTTTTTTTTGTGTGATTTGGTTGATCTGACACACTCTCTTCCATGTTATCAGGGTTGACTTTGCAGTTTTTGCTTTTGAACATTTCCCAACAAGGACAGCCACGAAAAGTCGTTCTTCTTTCCATGTCTTTTTTTCCTCATTTGTTCTCCTCTTACCGTCCAGCCTCTCCCTCTGTTTTCTTTCCTCTCTTTTATTAATCCAGCCACTGAACATTACAGTTTTTTACGATTGTTTACACACTAAAATAAAAATTTCCACACAATTTGCAAAATTCTACTCCAATGAGCAAAACACCTCCACAGATTTGCACAACATTACACACAATGTCTGCTTCACCCTTTTTGCAAAACATTACACACAGTGATTTGTAAAACTCTACACACATTTTCACACCTTAGACACAGATAAGGATTGTGAGGTTACTTTCTTGTCATTACAAAGCTCCGGATTGCCAATGACCACACCAATGAACGAATTGGATAAGCACATCCACCAGGTGTGGAAACACACATGTGCTAATTTGAAAACGCAGCACTCGGGTGTGTTATAAAAGGCAGCAAATTCAGTGTGGTGTTTGGATAATTGTGATTATATTTTGAAAAAAAGAACCCGGTTTTCAAAATTGCATGTAAACAATTGAACAAAACTGTAAAGAAACAACATCACAGTGACATCTATGGTTCATATTTTCTCTTCTGTTTCCTTCTTCTTTGCTCTACTTGTTGTTTCTGATCAGTCTCTTCTCCCCAGTCGACCTGCAGATTCAAAGGGGACGTTTAGCAAAAATCCTCCCATGTAACCCACAATAAAACCCATGAAACATTCATGTGTGTGTGCGTGAGAGAGAGCAGTGCTTGTATGTTTGTATGTGTTTAAATTATTAACATTTCTTTTTTTGTCTGGGCCTGTGATACCTCCTGCATCCCTGAATAATACATTAACAGTCGTCTCAATAATACATTGATTGAGTGTTTGTGTGCTGACAAGTGTCTACTCAAGTGTGTGGCCATATTTGTGTGTGTGTGTGTGTGTGTGTGTGTGTGTGTGTGTGTGTGTGTGTGTGTGTGTGTGTGTGTGTGTGTGTGTGTGTGTGTGTGTGTGTGTGTGTGTGTGTGTGTGTGTGTGTGTGTGTGTGTGTGTAAAATCCACAGTTGAATAATATATTTACCTTCATTCAAGTTTTAGTCACCATATCCAAATAAATTATTGCTATCAACATTTGACCTTAATTTTAATGGTATAGAAACACACACACACACACACACACACACACACACACACACACACACACACACACACACCCCAGCTGCAGTGTCTTATCTTATCATCATAAATCGTTGTGTTAGTTGCCTTCCTCAGATACTTTGCTGTAGAGTGACAGCATGGAAGACAGAGGGGAGAAGGTGGAGAGGAGAGAGAGTAGAAACGCAAGAAGTGTCTAGAAACAAAAAATAAAGAGTGGGACAGAGAAAAACAGACGAGTGTGTTGATGACAATGAGCGGCAGGATTAACGGGAGAAAAACGGAGCACAAGCTCAAATCTGAATAAGTGAGGGAGAGCACTCACATGAGCACTCTCCATATGTGCGTATAAATCACAAGCGTGTGCACAGACAGAATCAGTGTTAGCACTTTGGGTTACCATATTGCTTTCTTTAGATTACATCAGGCCGCAGAGAAATTGAATTAACCCGCGGCTGCGTTACGTAGCGGCGGCTCGCATATTTCTGAGTTTAGTGGCCGACTGCCCAGAAATTGAATTAGCTGGAAAGAAGCTTTGCAGATTGTATTTAATGTCGGAAGCAGAATGAAGTGACCCGAGCACCTTAACTCTTTACTTCAGCTTCCTTTAATCAGATGATGTTTGCAGTGCTTTTGTGCTGCAGAGACACCTGGATGTTTCTGTGCAGAATTGTTACACAATGCTCCTTATCCCAACATGCACTGGGCAGAAAGCTGGAAAATACCCCGGACAGGCTTGGGAGTGACGGTAGAGTCTGGAGCTCAGTATGCTGTGTGAGCAGCATAGACATGAAATGGATAGAAAGGCCATTGGACTGTTTGCAGTGGTCATTTGATGAACAAAATGGTGATTATTGTTAGATGTCATGTTGACAATACTGTGTCGTAGGCAGCTCGCTGGAAGGAGAGCGCATAAGGGAGAGCTGCCTCGGGAGTTAGGAGGAGGGACAGTTAGACCAAGCAGACCGCTAGACTTAGCCCAGCTCATTCTCCGTAACCAATGCAGCATAAAAGCACGGCGTAACCTAACTCCTCTTTACCCCGTTGCCACATCGTCCACAGAAAACGAGCCGAACAAAGTTAACTTACTCGTCTGGCGGTAGCAGTGTGCTTGGATCTTGCTATGGATGAAGCATTAAGTTTGACTCATATGGCTGCTGGCTCTCTGACTCGTAGCGTTACTACTCCACTAGTCTCATATTGCCAGACCTTCCTCCACAGCACTGCGGAGGAGGGTCTGGCCAGTCCGCACATCATTCCGGGATGGGATTGTCTACGTACAAAAGTTGTTTTAGTCATGTGAGAGAAAACTCAGATAGGACAGATAGTCTAGCTAGCTGTCTGGATTTACCCTGCAGAGATCTGAGGAGTTGTTAACCAGAGTCCTCAGAAATCTACCAGAGTTTAAAATTACAACACAAAGAAAGCGGAAGGTGACGGACATCCAGCCAAAAAGAACATATGGGGGAATTTCCGGCTGTGCCGGAGCAGTCCTGGAAGTGGAAGGTCATGGATATAGACTACTACTCCACTGCTCGTTTGTCCGTTACTGCAAAACCTTAGCTCTGTGACTTTCCGGAAATTCGGCTTATACGGAAGTTTATACGTTACCATGGCAATGGTACACATAAAAATGGCTGCCGCTCTGACCATTCTGCTACGTTGATTTGAATGGAAATGGTCATTAGCTTTCAGATGATGTAGCAGCAGGCATGCAGCACAAGAGTGAGCATCTCGATTGTTTACACACATTTTCTGAAAGCATGCCTCATACTCTCAGAACTCCACACACAAATCTAAAAACACACACAAAATGGGCAAAACCCCTCAATTCTCCTGCAAAAAATGACACTTTACATTCAAAATAATGTTATTTCTTCTCAAAATGGTATTTTGTTTACAAATGACACACACAGACCGTCATATGAATAGACATTTATAAGAACCAGTTGAACACTATGATGAATGTTACAACACTTCTCCATTCATCATAATGACTAAGGCCTTTTTATTCAGTGTTACACTTACTACAGACAGTAGGCCTACATACATAAGTGTGTTGTAAAATATTTGAGAATATTGTTTTTATACTCAGAACACACAAATACACGGTAACAAATATATTTTAGGTACACAGTGTACATCCCAACCAACACAAAGTTGCAGCTACAGTGACATACAAAACAACAGAAACATTTACTGTATACAGTTACAGTAAAAAAACAAAAAAACATTTGCTGCATCCTTTTGCTTGTGTTTGGGTCTGGCCACAGCACCTCATCCACATCACAAGCAATGTTTCCCCTGGCCAAGCAGAAACAACACAGAAGAGCTCACCTGTTGCCTTTTTCTGCTAAACCTCTGGTTGCTAATTGTAAAACTGTGTGACAGGTGTTTGCCCATGTGATGAGTCAGTGTGCATATTTGAACGTCAGTGTGTTCCTTGTGAAAACAAGAGATTTCTTTGTGAAAATTGTGCCAAATGCAGAGAATTGTGTGTAGCGGTTTGAAAAGAGTGTGTTCTAAAACTGCAATTTGAGTGTAAAGCAGGAATTGTGCTTGTAGTTTAGCAGAATTGGTTCAGGGGGTTGGTGCATGAGTTACATGTTGTGGTCATTGTGTCTCAAGTACCAGTATTTTTGTGTAAACAATTGAGAAAAATTGTAATACACAGCCATGGTTAGAAGTAGGCTGGACGATATGACCTAAATCACGATTATTTGAACATTTGACCTCGATTACCATCAATAAACGATTGTTTTTGAAAGGTTTGTACTATTATTTTCTATTAAAGGTAGAATCATTTTTTTCTTATGAAAGAGTGCATATCTCATTGTTTCAAATAATTGAAGGAAACACACGGATGAACCATTTATGGTTATTTATTGAATATTTTGAATAATTTAAATCAAAGCAAACATTGCTTGAAACGAAGACGTCTTTTTATGTAAAAAGCGAGTTTCCTAAAAAAAAAGCAGAAATGAAATAACATTTTCGCAGCAAAAAAAAATACATTGCCATGTCAAAAGAAGAATGAACACGCACACAGTATTTTAAAATCGAAAAAAAAAGAAGAAAAAAACGACATGGCAAAATGACTTTTGGATTAATCGTCCAGCCCTAATTAAAAGGGTTCAGTGGAAACATGCTGCAGTGAGAAGAGAATGGGATCTGAGTGTAGCTTTAATTTCAAGTAGATTTGACTATTGCATTGCACTTTCTACTGGTCTTCCTAAAATGTCCATTGAGAGGCTGCAACTTATCCAGAACTCGGCAGCTCGACTGCTTACAAAACCAAAGAAGAGAGAACACTTCACTCCGGTCTTAGCCACACTGCTCTGGCTCCCTGTATCCTCTAGAATAGATTTTAAATTCCTACTACTTGTATACCAAGCTCTCAATGGCTTAGGATCGGCCTACATCATAGATTCCCTGTCATTTTATGTTCCTCCGCGAGCCCTTAGATCCTCTTCTGCTGGTTTTTATAGCTGCTGTGTCTTCTGTTTTCCACGGTCATGATAGTTCAAACTTGTAGCTTTTAAGGAAAAAGGGGCAGATGGCATTTATGAGGATTTAAAATCATCAGTTTATTTCCTCATGGTTAGTCACATAAACCCTGAAATAAAACATAGGAGTGATGTTTGATTCCCCTTCCGTCATATCATCTGTAGAACAGTCCCGCTCTGCAAAATGTAACATAGAAGCCTTTACATCTCGCAGCACTGCAGACTACGACTTCATTCAGTACGTTAACATGAGTCATCACAACTCCTCTCCATCAAGAGTTTAATAAAACGGGGGGGGGGGGGGGGGGGGGGGGGGGGGTTGGGTTTTTTGGAGAGTCATGTTTTCCACTCAGCTAGCCAGCCCCCCAGAGTCTGTGCTGAATGGCTGCAAATTGGAATTAAAAAAATACGTCTCACTTGTTTTTTGTGTCTTTATCGCTGCAACTTGTAAAAACAAAAGACACCTCTCTAGAATATGATCAGCAATTTACAAGCAATGCTTGTTTAATATGAGTGAATAAGCCTTCCCTTCCCTTCAACTTTAATTCTCAGCTAGTACTCTTTGATTTATTCCTGCATGTTTGGTGATTGATTTGTTTTTAAATGTCACCTAAAGGTCAGTGGGCTGCCGGCAGTGCAGCAATTTCATGGTATATCTTGTTCTGGTTGTTGTTATTGTGGGCGTAAGGGAGTTTTTTTAACGCTGCCTGCACCGTTTTATGAAAGATGAACAGTTGAAGTGAAATCTTGACGGACCATCTTTAAATGTTTGAAGGCTGTCGGCTTAAAAAGAGCTGTGTTCAATGGGTGGATACAGGTCTCTGTCAACAGTTCATCCTGCTGGAGTGTCTCTGAGAAAACACCTGAACCCAGACCAGCTTTACTTCTGACTCTGACCTTGTTGCTGTGGAGGGAAATGTGTCCTCACATCATATCACATCCTACAGTCGCTGTATAGTATATGGAGCCTGCTGTGTGCCACTTGAATAATTACAGACTTTTGCTGTGCTTAATTGCAAGAAAACAATACATTTATAGTAGAGCTGGAAAGATGAATCAATTAATCGACTTTAGTTGTCAGCTATTAAATAATTCACCAACTATTTTGTGACACTAGGGCTGCAGCTATCGATTCTTTTATTAATCGAGTATTCTATTGATTAATCGGATAAGAAAAACCTTTGCTTTATAGTAAATAACAATATTAAATATACAAAAGAAAGGTTTAATTTTTAGAAAGAGCTACAATTGTAATGCTTAAATTGCATACAATAAGAGGAATAGATGCTAATATTTTATAAGCACTGGCCCATGGGCCACCCAGCCCCTAAATAAGGTGGCCAAAGTACATTTTTGGTGGCCCAAATCAAAATCTTTTTCGCCCCCCTTCCCCTTCATGCCTTTTTACACTGCATATCAACAGAAAAAAAAACTGTAATACTTTTTAAAAGGCACTATAACTGTCTGTCTTTAAATTATGACTTAATTGAAAGTACATTTTTAAGAAGCTTTAAGTTTTTGTTGTTCCTACTCATGTGCTGCTTATACCAACGTGTCTGCCTTCTCCTTCTTCAACATATACAGTTTCCATTTCGTGATCGCTTTAATTTAGCAACACTGACATTTCAATGTATTGATTGATTCTCTTGAAAATTAAACACCAACTAATGCAGATTGTTGTCAGCGTGATGAATATTCTTCAGTGTTAAAGGGGTGATAGAGTGATTATATAGGGTATTTCACACTGTTCCTTAAGGTCTCCTAATAGTGTATGTAACATTGGTTGGGCTGAAAAAGGCCCGGTTGCTATTTTTATGGGTCCTAAACTACCCTGTGAATATGGCCCTATTTTGAGCAAGAGCTTTTCTTCCAAATATGGTCTGCTCATGAATATTTAGATGAGTTGTGCATTGACTGGTTGCATGCACGCACGCACGCACACACACAAACAAACACACACACACACACACACACACACACACACACACACACACACACACATACACACACCACTGCCCGGCGCACAGCACACACACACACACACACACACAGGCACACACAGACACAGTGTTGCACACACACACACACACACACACACACACACACACACACACACACACACACACACACACACACACACACACACGTACACAGACAAAGCTTTGCACACACACACAGACACACACACAGGCATACACAGACACAGCGTTGCACACACACACACACACACACACACACACACACACACACACACAGGCACACACAGACACAACGATATACTGTTCTAAATACTTTTTAGAGTTTTTAGAGTTAGTATTCCGTTGTACAGCCTGGAACACTGTATTTGCGACCATGGTTCATTTTCAATATCCTTGAAAAACTTCCAAACTTTCTTCTTTCTAAAGTACACAGCGCAGCTCGTGTGTGTGATCCTAGAGCTGCAGCTCACAGCGGGTCTGTGAAGCTAGGCAGGCCGAGCGGGGAGGCAGCATGCCGGGCAGGCAGCCGCCGGCTGTCACGGCAGATTGTGGAGCCTCTAAAGTCCAACATTGTCATACCAAATTTGCAATTAGCTATCAATTTTCGTAAAACGGCCCATATTTGAGCTGTACATAGTTGATTTCTCGCATAAAAAAAGTCTCAGAATTGATTTTAGTATTGGAATAACAGACGAACAATGTATAAAATTTCTGAGATCTGCAGAAGAAAGAGTGTCTATGGGATTTTGAGGTTCTATGTATGTCCTATTTACCCACCAAACATTTTCAACGTTGACAAGGTAAAATCGGTTTTGCATTCTTTCACCCCTTTAATAAAAGATCCTTGATTGTGGATGTGTTTGTGGGTCAAGTGTGTGGTGTCTGCAAACACACGTGGGCACCCCTCACCCAGTAATGGAGGCCCAAACCCGTGTACTGTTACAGGAATAGTTCACCACATCCTCATCTGCTTTCTTATTCCAAGAGTATGTTGAGAACACCGATAACCCCTTGAATGTTTGTGTTAAGTACAAAGGTAGAGACAAGTCGTTGTTAGCCTAGCTTAGCATTAGGACAGGAGGCAGGAAAGCTAGCCTTGCTTGGTCCAAAAATGCATCTCCCATTTTCATTCATTTCTCAGAAAGAAAGCATGTGTCCCTAAATGATGTCCTTTTACTTTTGTTTTTTCAATGTGTATTTTCAAAGACTGAATTCATCATTTTGAACTGAAGCTCTTTAGATCTTCTCCTGGATCAGAGACCAGAGAGTTACAGTACAGACAACATCCTTGCTCTCCCCCAGCTGCTAGCAGTAAAAGCAGCGTGTGTTACGTAAAGCTGCCATTGGATTAGCATGAAAGAGTGTGGTTTCTGCACACTGAGATTAAGTTTTAGACCTTATCCTCTGTGGTTTTCACAGACCTGGTCTGTTGGGAGAGAGAGGGACAGACACACTGTGGTAATCAATTTAGGACAGACTGGAAATGTATTGTAACGGTGCAGTGGTGCTTTTCCAGTGCTCATGGGGGAAATTAAGTGTATGAAGAGAGAGCAAAGCGAGAATCTGAATGGAGGGAGACACATGCAGATACAAATAAACAGCCGCAGGTTCAGTTTCAACCTGCGGCCCTTTGCTGCATGTCATTCCCCCTTCTTGCTCCCCTTGCATGTCTAAGCTGTCCTATCAAATATAGGCATCAATATCCCAACAACAAAAACATCTTCATAAAACTTCCCTTGGTGATTTGAGTGCTCAGGATTACATATTAAGTAAGGTATAATGTAGAGCCAGCCTGTCATTATTCATGCAGGACGGGTTCCGTCAACATGGAGGGCTTTGGTCCCAACAGTAAACTGTGACCAGGATGTGTGCTGACTGAGACTGACAGAAGAAAAGGAGAGGAAGGAGCAGACTGCTGTAGTTTAGTGGAGCCCGGAGAACAACTCCCTCATTAGCATACTGCTACCATAGCAACAGGAAACCAAACGGGAGCTGAGAGAGATAGAGGAGAGGAGGAGGGAAAAGACGGAGAGGAGGAGAGGGAAATTAGGAAGACTGGAGAAGGAGAGGAGGTGAAGAAGGCAGATGGAGGAGAAGAAACGTAAGAAGACAGGAGAGAATAAAATAAGTAGAGAGCAAATGCAAAAAAAGAGGTGGAGGGCAGAAGGAAGAGAATGAGTAAAGGCCAGGCTGAAAATAAAGGAGAGGTGAAGAAAATTCAAATGGTTTAGAGAAGAGGAGAAGAATGGGGATGGGAGGAAAAGAGGAAAGAGTGGTAAGGAGAAAGGGCAAAAAGAAGAGAAGCAGCATTGAGGATGAAGAGGATTAGTGACAGAAGAGATAAACAAGGGGATGAGGAGAAAGGAGAACAAAAAATAAGTAATAGAAAGAAATGGAAGAAGAAAGGAGGAAGGATTGGAGGTTGCAATGAGAGGAAGAGAAGGAAGACGTAAATTAAGAAGAGGAAGACTAGAGAAAGAGAGGCTGTGAAGAAGACAGATGGAGGAGAAGAAATGCAAGAAAGTGGGAGAGAATGAGAGGAGAGTGTGAATGCAAAAAGAGGAAAACAGGGAGCGTTGAGTGGAGAAGAAGGGGATGAGGCAAAAATATGATGCTGAAGAGGAGGAGAATGGAGATGGAAAGAGCAGAGGAAGGAGAAAATGCAAAAAGAAGAGGAGGAGCGTTGAGGATGAAGAGGATTAGTGACAGGAGAGATAGAAGAGGGGATGGGGAGGAGGGGAAAAGCGAACAAAAAACTAATTACAGGAGAGGACAAAGAAGAGGGATGAAAAGGAGGATTGGAGGTTGCGAAGAGAGGAAGAGGAGGAGGAAGAGGGAGCAGCCACCTTGGTTTGACTTCTAACACTTTATATCTCTCCTTCGCACCTTTTCTCCTTTTTTTCTGCCTCTATCGTTTCATCTATATCATTAAATCCTCTCTTTATCCAATATCTTGTCTCTCTCTCTCTCTCTCACACACACACACACACACACACACACACACACACACACACACACACACTGCTCGCTGCTCGATTCCTCTCAGCTCTGCGGCTACAAACAGGTCAGACTGGGTGTGTGGGTGTGTGTGTGTGTGTTTAGGTCATATCCGTACTTGCTCTCTCAGGTTGTTGGTTATTGGAGGTGTGAGGCGACATCAGATGATTAATTTGAGAGCAGAAACCCTCCTGTGCTAAAAAGATAAAAACACGGCATCTCATTTATCGAACGACCTTACACTAAGCTTAATTTTGATGAATATTTGTTTGTCAAATTCAATTAACAATACATATCAAATGTGCTGTATATATACAGTACATATCTGCTTTTATTGAGAAAAGAAAACGAGTACTTCCTCATAAAGTAACTCTGGAAATCAACTCTATTTTTTTAGCAGCCCACGTATTGGTCAAGCTCCTCTTCAGCACCACGGGCGCCGGCCCAGGTCAGCACCACGGACAGCTCTTGTGACATTTTGTATCAAGATGCTGCAAAGTTAGAAGCCGTGATGAAAAATCTGGAGTTTAAACTGCCGAGTTACAGCCCCAAACAGAGAGCTGAGGTATCAGTCATGGCCTGTCCAAAGAAAAAAAAAAACACACTTGTAACAACACAAGGAAGTGTGGAAATCTGCAGCCGCCACCACATTTCAGAAAAGCAGCCGAGCGTCGTGTTTGATTGACGGCTTCAGTTTCCGACCTGAATGTTTCTGGCAGTTTGCCTCTTTTAGCATTTAGCTTGTTGTGTGAAGGTGGATGTGCAAAACTGTGCCGGATGTTTATTTAGCTCATTTATTATGTAGGCTGTTTGTTTAATAGGAAAACACACTTGTTTTTGGCTCATACACACACACACACACACACACTTACAGTGATAGATAACCTGCTGTCTTCGCAAGTCCTATTAGAGTATGAGACTTATCTACGATCCAAGACCAGACAAATCACTCAGACGTACTGAGGGAAGAAGGAGGAAAGGAAGAGAAAGGGAAAAACAGACAAACTTGGCAATACAGCATGAGATGAAATGGTATGAAGAGCAGCAGAGAGAGAAAAGAAAGGAGGGAGCAGAGAGGATTGATTGATGGATAGAAGAGGAAATGGAAGCGCACAATGGGACTAGGAAATTGAGAGAGAAAAGGAGGACTGAGCTGCTTCTTGGTGACTCAGAGGGCAGCTGAAGGGCTGATGGGGACAAAAAAGCCTCTGGTGTAATGCCAACAGTGTTAGGAGATGAGCTCTAATGAGATGTAAATGGAAGCAACAGAGCAGCTACACTTCTGTCAGGGCAGGCAGAACTGTAACCTCTGGTGTGTCAGCAGGTCACAGAGGAAGGTAAACCGTGTACAGATTGACCTGTTTGAAGCTCTTTGTAAAGCCTTTGAAAGAATAAAGATCATAAAATGTTTTCCATGTCTGTGCTGCTGATGAAGGATGATATACAGTTTCTCACAAAAGTGAATACACCCCTCACATTTTTGTAAATATTTTATTATATCTTTTAATGGGACAACACTGAATAAATTACAATTTGCTACAATGTAAAGTATTAAGTGTACAACTTGTGTAACAGTGTAAATGTGCTGTCCCCTCAAAATAACTCAACACACAGCCATTAATGTCTAAACCACTGGCAACAAAAGTGAGTACACCCCTAAATGAAAATGTCCAAATTGGGCCCAATTAGCCATTTTCCCATGTGAGTTGTCATGTGAGTCGTTAGTGTTATAAGGTCTCAGGTGTGAATGGGGAGCAGGTGTGTTAAATTTGGTGTTATCGCTCTCACACTCTCTCATACTGGTCATTGGAAGTTCAACATGGCACCTCATGGCAAAGAACTCTCTGAGGATCTGAGAAAAGAATTGTTGCTCTACGTAAAGATGGCCTAGGGCCTAGGCCATCTTTATGCATTTATTCTTCTTCTTTGCATTAGTCTGTAAATGTATGCATTAGTCACTAATGCATACATTTTAGGAGAAAAGTATTAAGAAATAGGGTCTGCGACCCGCCCTTCAATCACTTCTACATGGCGTGGCCATAGACAGTTAAAGAAGTGGACTAACAGATTCTGTTGCTCTCTCTATGCGTTAATCGTGCGTTAAAAAAATTGTCAGCGTTAAAATGGGTTTGCGTTAACGCCGTTAATAACGCGTTAAACTGACAGCCCTAGTAGCTTCACATTTCAGATGCTGAGTATTTTTATTCTGATGTAACAAGAACATTCTGGGCTGCAGAACAAAAATGTAACAAATAATAAGCAGCACAGGTGTCACTAAACAAATTGATATCTTCACATTCTTGAATTTATTACTTGTTCTGAAGAATTCTCAGTACAAAGTGCTCGCTGACATTGTGTCCAAAATGAAAATGATTGATGCCTGATGATTGATGTATATGACGCAGCCAGGCATATACCGAGGTCAGATACCAATGCCTGTTCTAGATGGATTTTGAAATAAACCAATACCTGTTTACTGAATAAGCGCGCTTCATTGATTTTTGTTTTGAAGGAGGAAGTTACTTTAGAAAAAAAGCATATAGTGCTGGACTTGTGCGAGACCAACTAGAATATTTGGCGAGTCCAATGGCCGAGTCCGAGGAAAGTCCATGTCCAAATACCAAAGAGTCCAAGACAAGTCCGAGACAACAGAAAAACGTCTTGAGTCCGGACTCAAGTATTACAGCCCTGGAAGCTACAGTACTACTACAGGAGTACAGTGAGCTCCACGAAGAGAAGAAAGAAACGTTTTTGAATGTTTTGAAGGTTACTCTGTCTCTTATCAGCAGCTGTATACCCCAACACACCTCTGAATGATATATGAGCCACTTAAAACGTTTTCAAAAGTCACATTGTGGTTTCAGGTTTTGATAACAATGTTCCCCTCATTTGTTTCCAGAAAATGACACTAACGTCTGGTCCTTTGTCCTCAGTTTGTGGCCCAGCCCAACTGCCAGCAGCTGCTGGCCACGCTGTGGTACGACGGCTTCCCGGGCTGGAGGAGACGACACTGGGCAGTCAAACTGGTCACCTGCTTCATCATTGGACTCCTGTTTCCTTTCTTCTCACTGGTACGGAAGGAAGGAGGGGGGGAGTGGGAGTGGTGTAAAGAAGGAAAGGAGGGAGGGATGGTTGAAGAAGGAGAAACTGTATAGGTGTCAAGAAAATAGAAAAAGAGAAAAAAAGGGAAAAAAGGAGCAAAAATACTAAGCCGATAAGACTAGGAAGACATGCAGAAAAGTGTGAGGAAGTGAGACAGGATAGAAGAGGAGAGAGAGAAGAGAGGAATGAGAGAAAGAGAGTTTGAGAAAAAGCGAAATCAAGGCAGGAAGTGGAAACAAGGGAGAAAAAACGTAGACAGGGAACAAATAAATTAAGCATCAGTGGAAGGGAAGAAGAAAGAATAAAAGGGTCAGATGAAGGAAAGAAAGAATGGTAAGATAACAAAGAAGAGATAAAAGAGTGAATGAATAGAAGAATATAGAAAGAAAAAAAAAGGTAATGGATGAAAAGAGAGAAATGAGGGAGGGATGAAAGAAGGCTCCTGCAGCTAAACTACTGTTTCTTCCTCAAAGTAAATTTGTTGCCAGGCAGCAATTATTGCAAAACTCGTCATTTATTGGCTGGAGGAGCCATTGCCAGGAAACTCGACCTAAAAACAAACAAAGTGAAAGCACAGACTGTTGTTGTTATCTTTGAGAAGCCAACGAGGATGTTTGAAAGAGGAAACAGAAGTTGGCAGACTTCCCTTTAGGAGAATATTTGTACTCCTTACTTATAATACTAATGCTACGTTTACACGTGGCCGGCTATTTTCATAAACGGACATTTCACCCTCTCCATTTTCATTGTGCACAGCTGTCAGTTTTCAGAAAAGTGTTTGTTTACACGTACATATGGCATCAAGAGCACAGCAGACCTGTGGGTGGCAGTGTAACGAGAAGCTCAAGCCCACGTTAGCCAATCAGAATCCCCAAAATAGCAACAACAGCAACGAATCACTTCCTCTCTCTTCTCTTCCTCACTTCCCCGGCTGCCTAAACCTCCTTTTGTTTCAGTTTACATGCAAATGTGCAAACAAAGTTTTCCAAAATCTCCACTTTGGCCGGAGTTTTTAGAAAGATCTGTGAAATATCTGCGTCTTCCCTTCATGTAAACGGGCCTTATACTAATACCAAAAGAGGTAGTCTTGGTCCGAATCAAACTGAACCATGGTCCATTTTGGTTTCTAGTGTAAAAACATTTTTCTGGATGGTTTGGACTTACGGACCAAATCCAGGAGGTTCTGGCAGGCTATCGTCATGTTATAAGCGTATTGCTCCTTTAAGGAATAACGGAGCCCCGGTGCCACTGCAAAATATCCTCGGGAAGGAACTTTTGGTGACCCTAACCCTCGTGGATATAGACTTAGAGAGAGAGTGTGATGGTGAATGCGGTCAGAGCAGACAGCTGTCGGAAATCAGAGCGGAGAATAAATCAGCAGTTTACTTGATAACCACCACTACCTGGTGGTAGTAAATGTACATGTATGTGTCTCTGATGCTGCAGCTCCTCAAAACCCAAGTAAAGTTCCTGTGTCTTGTTTCTCAAGGCAACAAGACAAAAAGAGCCGCGGGAGCACAGAGAGAGCAGTAGCCAGTTTGGAAAAAAACTCTGACACCAGAGAGAGGATACAAGAGGACGGGGAAGCCGGTCTTCAAAGCAATCAATTATCAAATTATCGGGAGACGCGACAGGAAGAGGACCTAGTTACGTCATGTAGAGTTCTGTAGTGTGCTTGTATAACTGCAGTGGGAAACCAAAACTAACCGGATCAAATGTAACAAAAACATGAACCTTGGTTCGGACTCTCAGGTGTGAAATATATATATTGGCTACATTCAATAATCGAGTATTGATTCAATGTGATTAAACATTAGTGTTTTAAAGTTCTCATATTATGCTTTTTAGCTTTTCCCCTTTCCTTTATTGTGTTATATATCTTTTTTGTGCACGTTATAGGTTTACAAAGTGAAAAAGCCCAAAGCCCCCCCCCAAAGGGACTTACCATCTCCAACAGAAAACACTGTTCACAAACTGCTCCAAACAGCTCTGTAGTAGTCTAGTGCCTAGCTGCTAGCATGGCACTGTCTCATACTCTGCTTCTGACTGGCTAGCAGTCCTTACCTAGGTACTGTCAGGGCACGCCCTCATACTCTGCTTCTGACTGGCTAGTAGTCCTTACCTAGGTACTGTCAGGGCACGCCCTCATACTCTGCTTCTGACTGGCTAGTAGTCCTTACCTAGGTACTGTCAGGACACGCCCTCATACTCTGCTTCTGACTGGCTAGTAGTCCTTACCTAGGTACTGTCAGGACACACCCTCATACTCTGCTTCTGACTGGCTAGTAGTCCTTACCTAGGTACTGTCAGGACACGCCCTCATACTCTGTTTCTGACTGGCTAGTAGTCCTTACCTAGGTACTGTCAGGGCACGCCCTCATACTCTGCTTCTGACTGGCTAGCACTTCTTACTGTGCATGTGTGACTCCCAACAAAGATGGAACAGAAGTGAGATGTCTCACTCTGTAGCTAAAACAGAGAGCTCAACACACAGGGTGAAAAGAGGAGCTGCAGCAATGTACAGTACAACAAAAATATGATGTTTTTTGAATATTAAACTACATAAACCTATTCTGGTACAACCTCTAAATGCAATTATGAACCTGAAAATGAGCATAATATGAGCACTTTAATAATGTAAACATCTCTCTCTCTCTCCCTCACTGGCGTGACTCAGACTATATTGAGGTTGCCAGTAGCGAGTACATAAGCAGAACAAGTAAACAAGCATCATTACAGCAAAAACAATAACCCTTTCCAACAATAAGAAGTGGTAGGTGGCTGAGCGTGAACACAATCTAACTTATGTCTCTCTTTCTGCACAAGCGACATTAGGAATCTGAATGAATGATTCCGTCCCTGTGTAAACTCGTGTCTCGCCCTCTTCAGATCTACCTGTTGGCTCCAAAGAGCGCTCTGGGGCGCTTCATCAAGAAGCCCTTCATCAAGTTCATCTGTCACACGGCGTCCTACCTGACCTTCCTCTTCCTCCTGCTGCTGGCCTCGCAGCACATTGCCCGGACCAACCTGCACATGCAAGGACCCCCGCCCACCCTTGTCGAGTGGATGATTCTTCCGTGGGTAGTGGGTATGTGCCAAGTTTATTCAACTTCTCATCAGAACTTCTCAAACTCCAACGAAGCTGCTCAAAACATCTGGATGTGAAGTCGTATTTTATTTAAGTTTTTTTTCATCATTCGATCACATAGTATTTATCACACAAAACAAAATTCCAAACTATTTGTTCTGTCTGACATCCAGCTGTGAGTTAAATCTTTTTGAGGGATTTTTGTGATCAGACAGATGTCTTCTGTCGGCCCGGGGCAACGTCAGTGTTTAAACCCATAGAATCTGCTCTTCTTCTTCTTCTCTGTATGTGCATTTCTGCGATTTTATTTATAGCCTGACTGATATGGGCTTTTGAGACTGAGACAGGTTTTAGAGGGGAAAAGATCCCCAAAGGTCTGTGTGCTGAGGTACCAGATGGAGCTACAATTAAAGGATTTATTATTGTCATTATACAACACAGGATTGCACAATGAAATGTAGTTATAGCCCCCTCCATGCTGCACACAGATAAATAAACTGATACAGCAGAACAAGCGATTTCTTTTTCTACGCATTCTTTTTTGTTGTCAAAACCTGGCACCTACATTACCCACAATGCAACTCAATCGCAGACAGAGAGTTGGATGTGTCGCACTAGATAGCAGCTAATGTAGCCTGCAGCAGCGAACTACAGAGGTCTTTCGAAAACAACCATGAATCCACATTTATTTATTTTTCCAAATTTCTTCAGCCCCAACCTTTGCTGATTTAAGTGACATGACTTGAAGTAATTCATCAGACTTCACACAGCTCCCTCTGGAGACACTAAAGGCTTTATGGTACTTGTATTTATACAGAAGTACTCCCTAACACCTGTAAACAGACTTTGAGGTGTAAAAGGCTGAGTTTTAATGATGTATGGCATCACGTCGCAATTGTTGTTTGTATTTCCTTTTTCTTTCTTGGCGTCTTCTCTTTAAAAAATGTCTTGTGACTTGAGCAGCTGTACTCTGATGAAGAAATGTCTGTTCTAGACAGTACAAAACATCCAGATTTAAAATGAATGTGCAAGAAAAAAAACGTTTCATCAAGAGGACACTGAGTGTGTGAGTGTGTGTGTATGCTGCTATGTGGATGTGTGTGGTTGGATGAATGTGTGGAGTAGGTGGTGTGTGTGTGTGTGTGTGTGTGTGTGTGTGTGTGTGTGTGTGTGTGTGTGTGTGTGTGTGTGTGTGTGTGTGTGTGTGTGTGTGTGTGTGTGTGAGAGAGAGGGTGGGATGAGTGTGAAAATGAGTGATTGCATCTCCATATTCTCTCTCAAAGCTGCCACCAATGATTTCCAAATCATAACCATAATCTCTTGGAAAAATAACAAAACCATCTGTTCTGCTTTGTCGTCTCTTCCGCTCTTTGAAACGCTCGGCTACAAAACGCTTTTGATACAAAAAGAAACAACTATTGATCATCAACTGGTTGTATTGCTCATAGTGCTGTCAATATTTAATCGCAATTAATCGCATTAATGTCATAGTTAACTCACGATTAATCACAATTAATCACACATTTTAATCTATTCTAAATGTCTCTTGATTTCTTTTTGTCCCATTATATTTTCTCATTTTAATTCTCTTATCAACATGGAAAAGTGGATCGGCTTGCTTTGTGCAAATGTTTTTTTTATTGAAAACAACATTGGCAAATGTTCAATTTCACACTAACATTCACACTTGCTAGATAATAATCACACAATGTAACACTGTTACCTCGATTTTCCATTTCAGATATTACTGCCTGAGGCGAGCATGGCTCGTCGTCTTAGCGACTATGGTTTTCCCCGACTCATTTCCTGGTTGTCCTTCATAAACAACGTAAAATCAAGGAGAGGGTTAACTTTTCCTGCTCCAGGTTTCCCACCGTGGTCAGAAAGAACAGAGGAGACACTTTGTTTCTCTCACTATGACTCTAGAGTCGCTACTCGCTCCGAAGCTAATCGCTGTGACGAGCCTACAGTAGCTACGTGGCTCGCAAGCCCAAACAAGTGTGTGCGGTCGGCCATGCCATGACCCGCCCTTCAATCACTACTATTGGCCAGGCGTCCAAGGTAGCGTAACCCCATTTGTTCAGGTCCTATCCCCTGACCAATCCGCTATCCTAACCTTAACCACTCGAGGTGAAATGCCTAACCCCAACCAATCGAGCTGCTTCGTAGGGCGGGACATGACGTGGCCATAGTGGGATTTGTAATTTTGCCGGCCGTGTCTGTTTTGTTTCCGGTCTAGCTAGATCCGAAAGAACGTTAATCGTGCGATAAAAACATTGTCAGCGTTAAAATGGGTTTGCGTTAATAACGCGTTAAACTGACAGCACTAATTGCTCATGATAAAAATGAGAGCATACAGTATATTGCTCCTTCATTTGTTGTTGTTCTCGATCAAGGATCAATCAATTTTGAATTTAAGTCTTAAATGCAAAAGAATAAATGTCTAGTTAGGGTGGGCGATTATAAAACGATTATCGATGCATCTTCAATATGCTTCTATATGTGATTATAAAATAACCCTTTAAAACCTCAGAGTCACACAATAACACAAACAAACCAACCGACCGAGGCAGCGGTAGAGCAGCAACTCCCATGTTCTGAGAGGTAAAATGACTGTTTTTGTCAGAGGAGTCTGGTGGCTTGAAGAGAGCAGAGATAACAGCTTCAGTTCCCCGTCGTTAAGGGCTGTCTGACGGCAAGGTGAAGCTGTGAAAATATTCTAAATATAGTGTACATTTTAACTGATGTAGATGTTTTTAGGTTTCTGAAATGTGTTTAGCTGCTGCCCCCGTCCACAGCAGTTCATTGCTTAGCTTCCGTGTCGGTACTCTTGCCTGCTTCGCCAAACTGGGGTCGTGCCGACCTCCATCTATACTGTGGTGCTACACTGAGAATGGAGAAGTACGTGTCTACACATAATCATAAAAACTCAGGAGAGCAGATATTCTGGGGAAAACAGATGAAATGGAAATTAACTTGTGAATTATTTACAATAAAACCTGACTTTGACTAAAGTCAGTGGGACAGAACAAATGTGTTCGCTCTCTGCTCGCCGCCTGAGGCTGCTGCCAAAAGGAAAAATATTCAACAAAAGTTTGGTCACGGAGCAGAAAGCGAGCAAACAGAATCCACTGATGGATGACAATAATGTGCTCACACAAGCATGACTGTGTGTGTGTGTGCGCGTGTGTGTGTGTGTGTGTGTGTGTGTGTGTGTGTGTGTGTGTGTGTGTGTGTGTGTGTGTGTTCAGGGTTCATCTGGGCAGAGATTAAGGAGATGTGGGACGGGGGATTCACAGAGTATATCCATGACTGGTGGAACCTGATGGACTTCGCCATGAACTCACTCTACCTGGCCACCATATCACTGAAGATAGTGGCCTACGTTAAGGTAAACTACACACTTCGTTTGTCTGACAGCTTTAGTTACTTTTCAGATCCCCTCCCTGTCCAGTGAAAACCTCGTATCTCCAGATGTGTTGATGTTGGATGTTTGTGATAAACTGAAGGATAAAGTGTTCCTTTATGTGTTGAGAATATCCTCCTCCTCCTTAAGCTAAATTAAGTCTTTAAAAAAAAAAAACTCTTGGATCGTCACAAAGCTGCTGTTTTCAGCTTTGTGACGATCCAAGAGGTTTGTTTTGGCTGTTTTTCATATGATGATCTTATAGAATATGATGCGTTGTTGTAGATTCAACTACAGTATATAAAGGAGTTAACATGAGCTAGGGTTGGGCGGTAATACGGTAATAAGGTATACCGCAGGGTCTAAAAATAGCAACGGTATCAATTCAATACCGTCATTAAAACAAATGCAATGCACTTATATAGGAGACAAGGATTAAATATTAAATTGTGGTGACCCACAAGTAAGACTGAAAGAGACATTCACCAAGGTATTGTACCTTTAAGGGAGAGGTGTTATGATATACGAGTTCCGGGTTAACGGCTGAATTATGTCAAACAACGACGTTGGTGAAAATGCTGTTGCTGCGGCGGCAGTGGCCAGTGCAGCCACCATCAAGTTACCGGACTTTTGGCAGCACAACCCACGGCCGTGGTTTCAACACATCGAGGCACAGTTCCAGCTGAGAGGAATAACACAGGACGTTACAAAGTATTTCCACGTGGTATCGGCCTTAGATACCTCAACAACAGCCAGGGCTTTGGCGCTGTTAGAGGCTCCTCCGGCTAACGGCAAGTACGATGCACTCAAAACATTCCTGTTGGAACTCTTTGAGCTGTCGGAGCTGGAGAAAGCAGACGGCCTGCTGTCCCTGAACAGCCTTGGCGACAGCAAGCCGTCCAAGTTAATGGAGAGGATGCTGGCTGTGCAGGGCGTGGCGGATCCCTCATTCCTCTTCGCCCACATTTTCCTGCGGCAGCTTCCAGCACCCGTGCGCACCACACTGGCCTGCTACCCCTGCTCTCTATCCAGAGACTATCGGGCGCTGGCTGTGGAGGCAGACGGGATTTTCCTCACTCAATCGGCAGCAGTTTGTCCATGCGCTGGTGCCCCCCCAGCACACGTCTGCCCCGCTTGCACTCCACAAAATCTAATTTATGTAATTATGTGTGGTTGTCATCACATGACAGTGTGGAGGAGAAAGTACTTTTTTGTAAATTGTTATGTTATTGTTTCTGTATTAGTGTTTGGTATTCAGTTTCTGAACGGTGCACAAGCCAACAGTTTGGTGACGCCGTCTGAGCCTTACATCATCATTTTTAATTAGTCACGGTAATACCGTATACCGCGGTAAAATAGGGAGGAGGTTTGAATGTATCAAAATTTGGATACTGCCCAACCCTAACATGAGCACTGGACTATATGAACTGACCTTTAAAACAACAAACTGGAGTCATTTCACTTTGACGCAATCATTTTCTCACTTTCACAGCACGTTTTTCATCTGTAATGGTACTCTGCATACATACAATATCTATTTATTATTATTCTGTGTATTTATTACACACACACACACACACACACACACCAGACGGCCGGGCCATCTGCAGCAGCTGTGAGTCACTGATGGTGGCGGGTGGCCCTCCTCCACAGGTCCCACACAGACACACACACATACGCATGCACACGCACACACACAAGCACACACACGCTCACAGTTTTATAATCACACACATATATACATACAGATATAATGTGTGCACATACACACAACTATATCCTTACATACATACACTAACACAAATACAAGGACACACACACACAAACACACATATAAGCATTTAAAATCCTACTGACAGCCTCTTGCAAAATCTTGCTTTATCATTGTGTGTGTGTATGTGGTTGTGTGTGTGACAGACAGACAGACAGACATTTGAGAAAAGGTGCGAGAGAGTCTTTAAATTAATAGGTGTGTGTGTGTGTGTGTGTGTGTGTGTGTGTGTGTGTGTGTGTGTGTGAATGCTAATAGCGGCGGAGCTAACAAGACAGACGACCTGTGGAAGTCTAACGGCTGAATTTAGAATGAGGAGAAAGCCAAGCACGAGACAACCGAGGGAAGTGGAGAGAGAAAACGGTTGTTGGGAGCGTGATGGAGAGTGACAGATAAATGAATAATATAAAGAATTTTATATTCAATTCCATTTCAATTCAATTCATACTATTATTTATAGTATCAAATCATAACAGGAGTTATCTCAAGACACTTTGCAGATAGAGTAGGTCTAGACCACACTCTATAATTTACAAAAAACCCAACAAATCCCCCCAAGAGCAAGCACTAGTGCAACAGTGGCGAGGAAAAACTCCCTTTTAGGAAGAAACCTCGGACAGACCCAGGCTCTTGGTAGGTGGTGTCTGACGTGCCGTTGGGGTGTTATGAACAGTGGCAATAACAATCACAGTATAGATAATGAAACAGTGACTAGAAATAGTGGTTGTAGTAGCGCAGGGAGCAGCACGGCATAGCAGGGTATTTCAGTAGAACCACGGCAACAGCTGGAACCATGATTTTGGTGCCATCCTAATCCCAGGATTTCATCCTGGGTGAAAAGAAACAGAAAGACTCCGGGGAGCAAGCTCCCCAGCTCTAGGTTAGTAACAAGCATTTCTGGGACAGAGAAGCAGGTGGGCCGGGCTAGGCAGATGCTGCAACTCCTCACTCCCTAACTATAAGCTTTATCAAAGAGGAGAGTCTTAAGTTTACTCTTGAATGTGGTGACAGTATCTGCCTCCCAGACCCAGACTGGGAGCTGGTTCCACAGGAGAGGAGCCTGATAGCTAAAGGCTCTGGCTCCCATTCTACTTTTAGAGACTCTAGGAACCACAAGTAACTCGGCATTCTGGGAGCGCAGTGCTCTAGTGGGACAGTAAGGTACTATGACTATGAGCTCTTCAAGATATGATATATAGCTGTCGTTTGGCTCTCAACGAAGGCAGTCGCATTTTCTCTCCCTCTCCTCTCCCACACCTCCCCTGCTTTGCTCCTCTTGTCTCGTCTAACTCTTTGAGAGACTCTCTCAGTACTGCTCTCCAAACCCTAAAACCAAACATTTGCTGCTGGCTACACAATGGACGCGTGGGAGGGGTGGCGGGTCGTGTGTCTGGCGTCTCTTTTCCGTAGAGGACGTTGAGGATATCTACCTATTCGGAACCATGATAACAAGCCTTTTGCTGACCGGATTAGGCATTGCCCTGGTTTATCGAGAAATTAACAAGACTATGACAGCTGTTCAAAGCCCCAAAAAGCTGCCTGGAATGATTGAAGCGGTGGGCAGAGCGGTCAGCGTTTGAAGCTGGGACTATTAACCGCATTATGGACAACAATATGGAGATGAACTGCAATTTGGATATTATCTTGGATAGATCACCGCTTTTACAAAGACAGAATTGACTAACAGAGTGGCTGTGTAAAGGAATGCAGCTACTCGCACCGAGACAAAATAACTCCAACCTTATCAACCTTTGGCCCCCTTATCCAGCACTGCCCTCGGCCAAGGCCGCTGCTGGAACAAAAACATCCCCCTGAAGAGCACTGCAGAGAGACACTCTTGCGTTCCTCCCCAACTTCCCTCAGACACCTGCTGATTGTTGACTCTGCTTGGGACCTATTCAAGGTTGTCTCCATGGCAACCTGCTGTGTTAACGCTATGACATCCTGCGGACTGAGGCACCAATGATTGGGATGCCAGGCTAAGCGACTCTCACCAGGCCCCCCTCCCCCCTAATACCCCCGTCCCACGCCTTTGCCGTTTTTTTACCCCCCAGTCTGACTAGCGGGTCTGTGACCAGCGCCATCTGTCGGCTGCAGGACCGGATGGCTGCTTGCCTGTGCTGGGTTACCTCCACCCCCCATTCCCCTCCCCTGTTGCAAGTCATGTGTTGGATGTCATCTGCATAACAGTGAAAGTTAATTGAGTGTTTCCTAATAATATTGCCTGGAGGATATGGAATGTGACAACCAGAAATATCTGGTCAGCGGCACTGAGTGACTTAATAGGATATGTGTTGGCTGTAAAAAGTCAGAGAGATAGGTTGGAGCTAGCCCAAAAAGTTAAATCTTAAAGTCATTCCTAAAACATACCGGGAGGCCAATGATGGGAGGCCGGTACAGTAGGGTGGAAATGTACTCTCTCTTGCGTGTTAAAAGACAAGCTTCAACATTCAGGACCAACTGCAAGCATTACAGGGAGGCCTGGCTCACACTAACATAGAGGGCTGAAGATGGGTCCAGATCAACCAGTGGTGTAGTCTACGTGATACGCAGGTATACGCAGTATACCCACTAAGAAAGCTCCAGGATTTCCATATACCCACTTAAAAATGCCCAATGACATGCAACAACATACGTTCCATTATATTTTTTTACATATTTTGAATTGTCATCTGTTATTTTCTTCTTGTTGAATGCTGGGTGGACTAGCTAGACCCTCCTCTGCAGCGCCGTGGAGGAAGGTCTGGCAATGCGAGAGTAACGCGTCCTAAATTAACCACTGTACTGATCAATGTTCTCATCTAACCTCCTCCATCCTTTCCTCCCTTGCCTCCCTCCTCCTCTCTTTTTCCCCCATGTATCTCCTTCCTCCAGTATAACTCCTCTCGTCCCAGGGAGGAGTGGGAGATGTGGCACCCCACGCTGATAGCCGAGGCTCTGTTCGCCATCGCCAACATCTTCAGCTCGCTCAGACTCATCTCTCTCTTCACCGCCAACTCCCACCTCGGGCCACTGCAGATCTCACTGGGCAGGATGCTGCTGGACATCCTCAAGTTCCTCTTCATTTACTGTCTGGTAAGACATTGTTATCCTCCTCCCACACACAATATACAGGCTACTTCATCAATTAGGTTGTAGATTCAGTTTTGTATGTGTGTGTGTTGTTGCTTCTCAATGTCAGTATTTGGTTTTAAAGGGGACTTATTTTTCCTTATTTTCTGTCATATATATATATATATATATATATATATATATATATATATATATATATATAATGTTAGAATGTATGTAAGTGAAATGTAACTAAGTAAATTTACTCAGCTACTGCACTTAAAGTACAAATGTGAGGTACTAGCACTTTGCTTAAGTCGTTTCTTTTTATTCCACTTTCTTTGCTAATGCTACTCTATTATCTACATTTATCTGACAGTTTTAGTTACTTTACAAATTCACTTCATGTTTGCACACAAAACATTCAAAGAGTTTATAAAATCTGATGTTTTGTTGCAAATTAAACTCCCAATGTTTATACAAATACAGCTAAGATGATTAGTCGATTAACTGAAAATGAATTGGTCTTTTAGGCAAAATTGCCAAACATTCATCGCATATTCAATGTAGCATGGTAATGTTTTGCATTTCAGCATGCTAACATGTTACCGTTTGACAGAAATTCAGTCCTGAGTTTTAAAGTTTAAAGTGAAAAGTTTGACCTAAAAAAAAATCACCACTCAATTGAAGAAATTAATATATGAGTTTCAAATTCGGTGACTTTCCATGAAATGATTGCAACGGTATTTGCCCTCCATCTAGTGCATATTTCCCTGAACTGAACAACACTGCATCTGGGATGATGTAGAGAGCGAGAAACTCCTTCACTGATGGCAGAAGGACACAACAGGCCTATTTTGTTACATCCAGAACTCATTATTCCCTCTCAGGGGAACTCCTAACCCCCAACACAATCCACATGAGAACTGCTCAGCTCCCTTTAGTCCTAAAATCAATCCCAGAGAACCCCGAGGCGCAGAAGCCCCGCTGCTTCATGCTCACTCAACTGCAGCTTTTACGTAATGGCCCTGTTCCTGTTTGAGAAGAAAGCTGTTTTTCAAAATGCCCTGGAGGAGCACAGGGTCAGTCCCTGTAACAGAAGTTACTGTTGTGAGATCCAGAACTGCTTAATTTCAAACTAAGAAAAGCTGCTCACATGAGTGCTGAATGGTTGTTTTCTTAGGTTCCGTACATTGTGTTGGAAATTATCTCTCGGGATATAAAAGTGTGTTCAATTTGTACTCGGAAGTCGGATTTTCGGAGATCAAAAGTCGGAAACACGCCCCCCTGACCCCGGATTTCCGAGCTTGGAACTCGGGCAACCACGGAATACCCCAAGCTACAAATCCAACATGGCTGCTTCATGCATCATCAGTTGTGAAAGCCGTAGAAATATACAATTTTAAGCACTTCTGTGTTATTTGTGTCTCATTATGTCAGTCGTACACACAGTGCTGTCCATATTCTATCTGTTGTCATGTTGTTACGCTGTTTGTGTGCACAAATTAACTGTGTAATGCATTGTTATAAACTGGCATTGCTAACAATGGCTAACTTGGCTAGAGCTAATGAAAACAATGAAAATCTGACTTGTAAATGGAATGCATTTAACTCGGGTGTGACGTCATTGTCAGCTTCGGCGTCTGAGTTCCGAGGTAAATGGAAGGCACTATAAGTGGACATCACCATGCTTATGTGTTTCCTGTGTAGGTCCTGCTGGCATTTGCCAATGGTCTGAACCAGCTGTATTTCTACTATGAGACCAAGGCCTCAGAAGAACCCAACAACTGCAAGGGCATCCGCTGTGAGAGGCAGAACAATGCCTTCTCAACGTGAGTGCATCTCCATGTGTGTGTTTTAATTAACCTGCACCAGTTTGATACACATATTTGGGATGTTTGGATACATTTGTGAAGACTTCATTGGAGATATCAAAGGCGACAAATTCACTAGTTTTTAACTTTTCCTGGTTGAAGCCTGCTCATTACTGTTAATGGTGTTGATGTTGTTTCACATCCTGCTCATGAACAAATTCCCATTTTTTTTTACATGTAATACTATACATATGGTGTTTGCTCATAACAGCTGTGATAAATATCAGCCAGCAGTGATGCAAATGTCCATTTAAATGCAGCCTGTATCGATGACTGATTTAAGTATAGTGTGTGTGTGTCTAGAGGTGCTGTGTCGACACCCACCCCCACCCCCAGCCTCTGCTCTTACAGATAATGATATGGAAGCGATGTGCGGTGTCGAGGAGGAGCTCAGGCCTACTCAGCAGACGTGAAGAATATTAATGTGAGACAGGCACAATTTGCAAAAGCAAGTCGAGGTTTAGCTTATTGAAAGGCCATGTTTGAATTATGGCTCATATGGCAGGTCGGCATCACACACACACACACACACACACACACACACACACGAACACACACACACACACACGAACACACACACACAGATCCAGTGTGTCTTTGCTGAGGGAGGCAGAGTGATAGCCAAGTTGAGTCAGGGGGCCGCATATTGATGAGGCGTGTGGTTTGTTTTAGATAATAGCCGTATTGATTCCATTACAGTAAAGCGCTCGGGACATTGATAGGAGGCCAAGATCACACTTTTTAAATGTGTACTTATCAGGATTTTGTAATAGAAGAGATAAAGAGAAGTAGGCAAAAGTTGCAAAAACTTACTGAAATCAACTATTTTCAGTGACTTACATTACATCGGCTGTTTTAGGTTTGTGCAAAATGTTGACTGAAATTATTTTTCAGTCAGTCAATCAATCAATCAATCAATCAATCAATCAATCAATCTATATTTGTATAGCACAGGCAGCATGGTGGCCCAATGGTTAGCCTCACAGCAAGAAGGTTCTTGGTTTGAATCCTGGTCATTCCGGGCCTTTCTGTGTGGAGTTTGTATGTTCTCCCCGTGTCTGCGTGGGTTTCCTCCACCATCAAAAAACATGTACTAGGTTCTCCAGTCAGTGCCCTTGATCAAGGCACTGGCTCAGATCTGGAGTTGGTCCCCGGGCGCTGTAAATGGCTGCCCACTGCTCCCTTGAGGGATGGGCTAAATGCAGAGAATGAATTTTGCTACATGTATGTGTATGTGACAATAAAGTACCTTTACCTTCCATACAGGTTAGTGCAGGTCAAAGCACTTCACAGATGATACATAGAAAAGACAAACAATTCAACAGCTTGAGACACGCGCAGGACTATAAAAAGGATGATGTGTAATAAAATAGATTTAAAATGTATAATAACAGCAATAGTAGTAAAACATAAAACTACATTAAAGAACTAGATAAAGTAGATTGAAAAGAAGAAAAAACAATAAAAAAGTATTATAAAATAGATTGTAATGCTATAATAAGAAGAAAACAGTTGAATAAAAACTAGATAACAAAACCAAACTAAAAAAGATAAATAAAATGTATAGATGGAAAAAATATATAATATAAATACTAATACAAAACGGATACAATAACATAGAATAACATTTTATAACATAAATAGAATAATGTAAGTGAATACAATTCAGTAATGTCTCCCAAAACATTCCTAATTAAAAAGCCTGGCTGAATAGGTCGATGAAAACTGGCAGCTAATTGGACTAACGCGTCATGTGGGTCTGCCTGCTGCTTCCAGATTTTGGATTTTTCAATGCCGGCTCATTCAGAATACAATCTCTCTGAAAACATTTTAAGCGAGAAACAGGCCATGCAGTTGCTGGTCAATGGTCAGTTTAAAAGATTTTGGTCAGATTTTGAGAGGCTACCCGCTCGACATTTCTGGCTTAGTCCGAACAGCCTTGTCTCGAACTGATCATGTCGGGTTGGCCAAAATGAAGGCCGACAGCTCCTCCAATGGACGACGGCACGGAACACACCGAACAGACTCGAGTCACTGACCTCACCAGACTGTCCGTGTCAGCTGCCTAACACCTTAAAGCTGCCTCACCAAAGGTTGGTTGCCAAAGCACTTGGTTATGTTAGGAAAACATTAAAGTTTGGGTTAAATATTGAAAATGCAATTCAAGGCTGAGTGGAGGCACGAGATGGTTAAAGTCTTTATCGACCTCCTCGCTAAGATGCTGAAAAAGACACAGAGCATGTTAACCCAGGCTTGGAGCCACTTACTGGGGCTTGGGAGGGAGGCCTGGAGGTCAATACCCAGGCTTGGAGCCTGCTCGTTGGGGTTAGGAGGGAGGCTGGGGGCTGTGGAGGTCGATGGACTACAGGTGGAAATTAGCAATTGTTGCTATAACCTGGCCCAATACATATTCTCTTGTATTACAAGTTTAATGTTGATTTGTGCATTGTCCCTGTTTCAAATCATCATCATTCATTCCATTTCCAGTGCCCAGCCATAGAGGCACTAACTGGGGCTTGGGAGGGAGCATGTTGACCCAGGCTTGGAGCCGCTTGCCACTCAGCGAACCTTGACAAAAGAATACCGTGTTGATCACAGCTGCTCTCAGAGTTCCTCCTCTGCACATCGGCCCTGACGTGTTGTCAGTGCATCAGAATCAGAGAAAGAAATCAGCCTCATGCTGAAGCTAAATGAGCGAGCAGATCGCCGCAGTGACAGCTCAGATGATGCATTATGCAAAACAGAGCGATCCCGGCCCTGAGAGCGGCCCAGCCTGCATCAACATTCATGAGTTTACAATGCAAGGCTTATTTCCCCTCTCTCTCACTGTGTGTGTGAGCTTTGCATCCTGCTCCTGTAATTCACACACACTTATCAACATTTGAGTTATTTGGCGAGATAATTTCCTGTTTCTGCACTCAGGTGTCTCACCCATCCTCTTCTCGCTCATCTGTACTTCACACACACACTTATCACCGTTAATGTGCTACATCGTTTTACACCATTCTGCCTTCACACAAAAGCTGTAAATACTCATTCTCTGTCTTTCACACAAACCTCAGTCTATTTTCTTTCACACACACAATTTTTTCTCTCTCTCTCTCTCTCTCTCTCTCTCTCTCTCTTTCTCTGTGATTTGCACACTTTCTACAGTATGTCTCTCTCCCTCAGCATGGGTGCTATACTGGGAGTCTGAGCCCAAATTTAACATACTGACCTTTACCAACAAACACTCTTAGGAACTAAAAAGTCATATTGGCTGTTTTACAAATGAATGAAATAAAATATCGGCGAAGCGTTTCAGAGATTTAAGAAAATGTTGCTAATAGTTTAGCTTTCTGTTTACCGTAGACAAGGGCTCACGGCTGTGGCTAATTCAATAGGGTAAATGGACTGCCTTTCTACCTTTACTGGACAAAGCACTTTGCAATTTGCCTCTCATTCACACACACACACACACACACACACACACACACACACACACACACACACACACACCGATGGTGGCGGAGCTGCCATGCTACACGCTGGCCTGCCCATTGGTAGCAACTTGGGGTTCAACGTCTTGCGGAATCTTGAATTCAAGTTCATCAGGGTTTTCCCTGCCATTATACTGCTTAGTAGGCGCTGCGCCTAGGCGTTTCAGCGCACCCCACGAACGTCTAAACAAAGTGGAGTGCATCTGGACGACGCACCGGACGGTGCCGTGGAGAGGGGGGGAGGGTTGTAACGCTATAGCTGTGAACGTAGCAGCGCAGTCTGTTTACAGTTCATCTGTCGGTGATTAAATGCTACAACTCCTCAAGACCCAAGCCAAGTTCCAGTATCTTGCTTGCTACCTGCTGGTGAAAGTGAAGGAGGTTAGCCACTGAGTTAGCGACAACAGGCTCACTAACTTAAGGTGGGCTGACTTTAAGGTGGACCAGCTATTGTCATTTTACACACAAGCTGCTCCTTAAGTTTTACTTTAGTGATCTTTAAGGGATAGTGATAATTGCACAATGACGTCACTAATATGCACATAAGCATATGGCGTTATCTGCACCTTAGCGCTCTGAAAGGCCAGGGAAAACCCCTGTTTATGTTTATATAGCTAGCTAGAGCCTCTAATCACAGTATGCCATCTCGAAGGGCTTTAAAAAGAAAACAGGATGTCATTCTCACAGATTGCTGCGATATAATGGCATCAGGATCAGAATCACAATGGGAATGATAGAAATGAACCACTCGTACAGGTTACTGTATGAAGGGAGGTGCTGAGGACAGAGAGGGCTTGGGTTTTTAGAGGCTTGGGTTTTACAATGCTGGTGATTTCTTTTGCCTTTTACAGAGCGTCCTACCCAGCTTTAACTGTACACTAGTGCCAAGTGCCCCCCACACAGCTGCAGAGCTGCAACAGTGAAATGACTGTGAGGATCAGCTGTAGCAGCCAGTGACTCGGCTTAGTGGAGAGGGAGATGAGAGGGAGAGGTGTGAGGAGAGGAAATGAGAAAGTAAAAGGAGTGGAGCTAATGAAAAGATAGGAAACAAGGAGAGGATATAAGAGGTGGGGGGAGGGAAAATTAGAGACGAGGAGGAGAGGGGAGAGGGAAAAACAAAAGGGGGTACAGTGAAGGAGAGGGAAGGAGACAGAGAGATAGGGATAGTAAACAAGGAGAGGAAAGAAGGGATGAATGGGACAGAGAGAAAATGAGAAAAGGAAGGGAGAGGAGAGGAATAAGCAAAGGAGAGGAGGGGAGAGAAAACAAAGGTCGAGAGTAGAGGGAAGGAGACAAGGAAAGGAGAGCTGACAGTAAACAAGGAAAGGGAGAATAATGATAAACAAGGAGAGACAAAGAGGGAAGAAGGGGAAGCAAGAGGAGAGGAAGCGAAGAAAGGACAGAAAACAAAAGGGGAGTACAGTAGAAGAGAGGGAAGGAGACGAGAGGAAAGGGGATAGTAGAAAAGGAACATAGAGAAGAATGGATAAAAGGAAAGGAGATGGAGGGAGGAGAGGAAACAAGAGGGAGAGAAACCAAGTAAGGGAGACATCGACAGGAGAGAAGGAGAGGACGAAAGAGGAAACAAGTACATAAAAGTGGAGAAACTGAGAGGAAAGAATTACATTTTTTAAAATAGCTTTTTTTTTATCAAAACAACAGAAAATAACTACAAAATGCTAATCTCTTGTTAAAATGTTTAACCAAGAAAACAAAACAAAGAGGAGAGGAGGAGGAAGTACAGAAAGATGGAAAGAAGGAAGGTTTGAGGGCTGAGAGGAGATAAGAGAAAGAAAAGGAAGGTAGAGGAGGTAAAGAAGGAGAGACAAATAAAAGAATAATGGATGCTAGAGATTGATTAAACTGTGCTTGATGAGAAAAGCAAATGTTAGGGAGAGAGAGAGAGAGGTTTATTTGTCTTTCTGTTTATTATTTCTCGTTTCATAACTGTGACGCAACATCACGCTCAGTTGCTTCATTCATCATCTCTCTCTCTTTCTCTCTTTCTCTCTCTCTCTCTCTTCATTTGCACACTCATCACAGTCTCTCGCCCTCCCTCCCATTGAGTACACACAGTAACAGGAAATGCACTCATCTCACACACACACACACACACACACACACACACACACACACACACACACACACACACACACACTGTATACTGATTGGTATAGTGATCATTCACACCTACCTTGCTGGAACACACACACACACACACACACACACACACACACACACTCCTACCACACACTGCTATGAATATTTTATGCAGCACAAATATAACACCCTGCAGACAAAACCTTCTCTCTCTCTCTCTCTCTCTCTCTCTCTCTCTCTCTCTCTCTCTCTCTCTCTCTCATTCTCGTAATGTAGTGTCGGGGTTCTGCCAATTGTTGCTTCATCAAAAATTCAATAAGCTGCGCTGTAACTGTGACTTTCGCACAAACAGAGAGAGAGAAACAGAAGATGGAGAGAGGAAGAGGAGGGGAATAAAACAAGGAGGTAAACAGATGGATGAAGTGACAGAAAATGGGGAGTAAGAAAATATGAATGCATAGAGAATGTTACGAAGCACTTTGAAACTGTAGCAGAAATTGAGAAATGGACATTGTCATTAAGTAGTTGTGTGAGCTATTTCTCCATAGTGTATTAGTTACAGTATAGATGGCGGTCGGCACGTCCCCAGTTTGGAGAAGCAGGCAGGAGTACCAACACGGACGCTAATCAATGTCCTGCTGTGGACGGGGGCAGACAGCTCTTTGACAGGGAACTGAAGCTGTTATCTCTGCTCTCTTCAAGCCACCAGACTCCTTTGACAAAAACTGTTATTTTACCTCGCAGAACACGGAAGTTGCTGGCGCCTGGGTAGCTCACCTGGTGAAGTGCGCGCCCATATATAAAGGTTTACTCCTCGATGCAGTGGCCGTGGGTTAGACTCCGGCCTAAGGCCCTTTTCTACATGTTGTTCCCCCTCTCTCTCCACCTATGATGCCCAATAAATAATCTTTAAAAAATAAGAACACAGGAGTTGCTGGTCTACTGCTGCCTCGATCGGTTAGTTTGTGTTATTGTATAACTTTGGTGAATCTGAACTAACCCTTTAAAACACCAAAGCCACAATAACACTAACTGATAAAGGCAGCGATAAACCAACTCCCGTGTACTGCGAGGTAAAATGAATCATACTAATCATACTAATAGTATGAGTCACGTCTTGAAATAAATAGTGATACGATTATTTCGAAGATAACGATCTGTAATGCTGTGTTGTCAAAACGTCTTTTAAAGGTGCAGTAGGTAAGCCTTATTAAACTAACTTTCTGTCATATTTGCTGAAACTGACCCAGTATGTTCCAGTAGAACTACATGAAGCAGGTCATTTAAAAAACGTCTGGCTCCTCTGGCTCCACCTGCAGTCTGTAGTGCGATTTGCAAAAATCCACAGCTCCCTGTTCAGATGCACCAATCAGGGCCAGGGGGTGTGTCTAACTGCGTGTCAATCACTGCTCAGGCACACACATTTCATAGCGTCCTCCCCTTCCCCGTGCACGAGCTGCAGATAGCTTCCCCCCCGCTCTATCATGCACAGCACTCCCTTGTGGGGGGAAGGGCTTAGGAGACTGTTTGGGCTTTAGCTGAAAGGGGGGAGGAACTGAGAAGTTGTCGAATGTTGGATCTTCACAATCCTACCTACGTCACCTTTAATGTGTGTTTATTTTTTCTTTGACTTTAAATGATTTTAAATCTTGAAAACATGTTGATGTTTGTGTTGCCATCTGGATGATGGGCCAACACGTTGTTGTTAGTTAAGCACCATTAAGACGGATTTTTTTTCTTACTGTGAGCTATTAACAGTTCCCGCGGCTCTTTTTTGTTCCTGAGTTCTTTAAGTAAAAAATAAAGCGATAAATGTAGATTTTACCATTTACAGTACTAAGTCACATCTCATATCTTTTAACTCTGCTTGACTCCTCCTGAAGGGTTTGTTTATACCAAGAAGGGTGTGAGCACATTTCCTCTCAGCCGCTCACACATATTAACTAATAGCTCATTTATTGGTCGTCTGTAAGCATCTGACTGTCTATGAAATGTCATCAGCTTAAATTTGTTGTGCTTGTTATTTGCTTATGGAGACAATCTGAGAAAGATGAATGTTACTGAGATTCTTAAACTGACAAAATCACTGCAAAGTAACCCTACAAGTTATTTTTATGTGTCACTTTAAGTGTTTTCCTCTGAGCTCAGCTTTATAATGAACGTCTGTCTCTTTGTTTCATTGCCTTTGTAGTTCTCTTTTGAAGAATCCTTTACCCTGTCTAACTTTTAAACTTAAATATTAAACTTTATATAGAGCCTTCTCTATAGCTGCCCGCCCCCTCCCTCTGGAACTCTCTCCCCAAACACATCCATGACTGCACAAATCTGTCCAATGTTCAAATCACATGTCAAAACTCACCTTTTTAGAGCTGCTTTTTGATATTAATCAGCTCCACACAACTCTCTCTGGATTTCTCAGTATGACTATGTTCAGAAGATTGTGCTGTCCGGTGACTTTTGCGCACAGAAACTCAAGTGAAGATAATTACCTCTTCTGAAGAGTCCATCATGTTTTTTTAATCCTCCGCGTCCTCCTTGGCTACTAGCAACTGCATGGGGTGGTGCACGATTACGTAAGGCTTGTATCATGTGGACGCACCGAGAGTGCTGTTGTCATTACTTAGAACTCCTCATGGGGGCGACAGAAACTACACACTATAGCTTTAATGTTTAATAATGTGTGTATTTAAGTGTGTGAATTTTTGCAGTATGTGTATTTCCTTAAACTTTGTAAAGTGTCTGAGTGTTAAAAAAGTGCTATATAAATAAAATGCATTATTAGGGCCCGAGCAGTTTCACTGCAGGGGACCTATTGTTTTTGTAGAGATTATTATTATTCCGCCACGTCACGCACACTTTTGAGGGTCTTACCATGGGGGAAAACTCACAAAAATTGGCACACGTGTCAGACCTATTAAAAACTACAAAGTTCTATAGTAACTTGGCTTTTGCAATTTTGCCCATACCTGTAAGCGGGCTCCATAGCGCCCCCTAATGCGTGGAAGGCCTTAACTTGGACATAGTTGCTCCGATCTTCACCAGATTTAATACACATATTGCTCTCATCATTGCGGACATATTTCCCATTTACCTTCATTAGCTCTACCCAACCGGAAGGCGGCCATATTTAATTATGCATTTCTCATGTGTTTTATATTCTTTCAAACTCGTCATAGGCCGTGACTTCAATCTTCTTGAATCTTTGCAAGTAATATCTGTGGACGCTCATGACAAAAAGTTATCCAAAGAATTTTGATTCACAAAATGCCCGAGTTATAGCAACATCCTCTCTAAACACAAAGTTGCGTTATCTTGGCAACAATTATTCGGATTGCCCCGAAACTTGAATAAGTTGTTGGGCAGTTTAGCATCTGAGACAAACTTGGCGGCAATCGGCCATTAGATGGTGCTGTTTTATTCTTTTTAAATAAATCAGCTAAATATCGATACATGGGAAACACATAAGTGCCGTGTGCCAGCACCCCCAACCTGCAAGAGGCGAGGGCCCATCATTGCTGCTTGCAGCTTTAATTACTGTATTATTATTATTATTATTATTATTATTATTAGTAGTAGTAGTAGTAGTAGTAGTAGTAGTAGTAGTAGTAGTAGTAGTAGTAGTAGTAGTAGTAGTATATATGTTTTGCAAGTTAGACACTGTACGGGAGTATCTTTGCAACTTTTTACCTGCTTGTCTCCCTCTGATGCACCTGTCTCACATTTTAGATGTGCAAAGTATTTTCCTGTACTGAATAATCCTTTACCAAAATAAAAGCTGTCTCCTGTTCCGTGTCCTCAGGTTATTCGAGACTCTCCAGTCTCTGTTCTGGTCAATATTTGGGCTGCTGAATCTGTACGTCACCAACGTGAAGGCCCGCCACGAGTTCACGGAGTTCGTCGGGGCGACCATGTTTGGGACGTACAACGTCATCTCGCTGGTGGTTCTGCTCAACATGCTCATCGCCATGATGAACAACTCCTACCAGCTCATCGCTGTAAGTCACAATGTTAAAGGGTGACTGAAATGATTCATCAACTGTTTTTAGTTTTAAAAAACTTTGTCATTTTTTTATTGTTTTGCATCATTTTTTGCTCATTATGCACCTCATTAAGGTCAATTAGTGGTCATTGTGTGGTTGTTTTGCATCTCTTTAAAGTCTTTTTTGCATCTCTGTGATATCTTTGCATCCTTTTGGAGTAACCTTGTGTTTCTTTGTGGTCATTTTGCGTCTACTTCGGCGTGTTGCATCTATTTTTAGTCGTTTTAAGTTTAGGTTTGTAGTCATTATGTTCATTTTTTGGGGTTTTGTGTCTATTTTAAGTCATTTAGCGTCTCTTTGTGATCGTTTTGTGTTTTGTTTTTTCAGCAACATTTGGTGAGTCAGGACCCCTGACCCCTTGGGCCCCTGGGCCTGTGCTCGGTAGGCCCGTTCAGTAATCCATCCATCCCCGTGACTTATTAGCAGACATTATTTTAATTTACGGTATTGCAATCATTCGCTCCAACTGCCGATCTCTCCAAAAGGAATGATCTTGTAGTCAGTACACTTAATCTCAAAGTCTTGTAGTCTGCACTAGTTCTAAATAAACATCTTGCAACAGTTATTAAGCATCATGTCTCTTTAATTGCTTCACCAAATTTAATTTAAAAAATAAAATAGATCACCTCTCAGATTGTTACATGACCTCAAGCTGTGTTCTCTTCGTCCTGCAGGACCACGCCGACATCGAGTGGAAGTTTGCCCGCACCAAGCTTTGGATGAGCTACTTTGACGAGGGCGGCACGCTGCCGCCTCCGTTCAACATCATCCCCAGCCCCAAGTCCATCCTGTATCTGCTCGTGTGGCTCCACAACAAGCTGTGCAGAAGAGGCCATGCGCCCGGAGAGGAAACACACAAATGTGAAAACCTCCGAGAGTTCACGGTGAGTCTCATATTCTCATAAATCCTATTCTGTATTTTTTACTTATTTCATTATCGAATGCTCCTATGCAGGGGCAGAGCTAGAAGGGGGGCATGGGGTACAATTTGGTTTAAATGAAAACAAGTGAAACTGATAATAAATGTGATGTTGTTCTATCTTTCCTATCCAACATTTCCTATATTTATAAGCAGTTTTGTTATGCTGTATTCTGATCATGCATGCAGCATGCAGAAAACTGAGCTCTGGTTTACTGTGAATGCCATACGTTTAAAACAACTGCACAAGGCAAAGGAACATGCTCACTCTTCAGGGTAAATTCAGTTTCATTTTGTTTTTGATGATAAAACTTCTCACCAGCATCATCGCATAGAGTCCAACAGGAACAATAGAAGCTCAGCTGATGACACAGATTGTAAACTAACTCTGTATGTACAAGTTGTATAAAGTAGCATAAAAAATAAATAAATTCATAGCGGAAGGACTGAAGTGAGTGAAGTGAGTGAGTGAAGGGGATATATAATTTACAGAAATACAATCAGACGGGACATGGCGCGACATCAGCTGTGTGTCTTTGAGCACAGAAGGAACATCAGCAGATAAACACGTCCTGATAAACACAATCCAGTCATCTGGAGAGAGACTGTGAGCAAGCAGTGCACACACACACACACACACACACACACACACACACACACACACACACACACACAGAGAGAGAGAGTGCAGCTGGCATGCTCACCTCAGCTGAAGTCAGCTTAGTTATATAAGCCAACCAGCCCACATAGGTTCACAGAGCCACACAGCACCGCAGAGATCTGATCAAGTCAGAGTGAGTGAGTGAGTGAGTGAGTGAGTGAGTGAGTGAGTGAGTGAGTGAGTGAGTGTGTGTGTGTGTGTGTACACATGTCTGTTTCTATATATTTTCTAGAGTTGTGTACTGACATTATCCTGAATGTTTTCAACAATGTTCATTGTTGTTTTTTGGCCGATGGCATCATATCCCCTTTGAGGATGCGTCAGCGTTTTGGTTGTCTGCCAGAAGCTGACTTTTTATCCAGTTTTTAGCCACATTGTAACAATACACTTTTTAGATCTTGCTGCTTTTCATCTATACATCATCGGACGTCGGGATCTTAAGTTATCAGAGAAAGACATTTGTTTTTATTTGCTGGAATAATACTTTCTTATTTTCTGATTTGAATGCACATTTATCATGTTGTCCATTTTGTTTATTTTCTCTCTTTATTGTCTTCCTTTGCCAAGCCCTTAGTTACAAAATGCTGCATGAATAAGTCTTCTATGGGTCTGGCTTGATGCTTCAGCTCTCTAAAAATAACCCGCATGCTTTCAACACAGTTGATAAAATTGGTTCCAACATTTGATGAGGTGAGGAGACAGTTCTGCTCATATCATGTCACTGAGATGATTGTGGTTTTTAGGATGGAAGGATCCGCTAAAGGCCTCGACATGTAAATGAAGAGCAGAAGTTCTCTCTTCAAAGAAGTTATATATTCATTTTTAATGGAGAAAACGGATTAACTGGAGTTCATCACTCAGCAGCTCTCCAATGTAAAGGATGCAGGCTGTGAATGTGTCATTCTGTCAGCCAAAGGCTATTTGTTACCTGTTCTCTTTTGCTCCATTTTGATGCTAACAATCATTTTTCAAAAGAGGGCGTCACTGTTTACAGTTTTTGCCGATTGCTTACACACTGAAATCAAAAGTATTTCACGATTATCAAAACCTTACACTCAAGGAGCCAAACATCGGCCCAGATGTGCACCACTATGAGCACAATGTCAGCCTCACACTTTTTGCAAAACAATACACACAGTGATTTGCAAAACACTAAACACACTTGTATACATTAGACACAGAAATATATCATGATGTCACTTCCTTACACTGACTGTCACATGACCACACCTATGAGCCAATCTGTGGAACACAGCCATCAGGTGCGCAAACACATGATTGCTTAATTGCAGACACACCAATCAGGTTTACATATTTCGATTCCTTAAGCACTATTTTGAAGAACACTACGCACAATTGGCACAACCACACACCCAATTAGCAGAAGACCTCAGACCCTTGGCAAAAACTATACACATATTTATAAAAAACAGTTTTTGTTACCAAATGAAACACACGTTTCATACGACTTAGTTCTGTTTGAACCAGTTACACACTGCTGTTGCTAACCTACAACACTTTTAGCAGTTCTACTTCTCAGTGATTAGAGTACTGTAAATGAAGTACACACAGAAAGTGCAAATATACAATAAGTTCACCAAACACTACACTACACCAATGCTGCAGACTGAGGAAAATATAATTTATTTCTCTCCATATACCCAAATCAGTCAACATGGAGAATCACAACAACATGTCCCAGTTATCATGCTACTACAGTAGTGTGCATAACACTGTCAGCAAACAACAGACACACATAAATACTGTATCCAGTGCAAGTTCAATTACAGTAAAAAACAAAACAACAACCAAAAAAGATCTGAATTTTTTTTTAAATACAGTACAGAAAATACTAGACTTACCCGCTGCATATTTATAGTGCTTAAACCTGATTGGTGTGTCTACAATTAAGCAGTCATGTGTTTGCGCACCTGATGACTGTGTTCCACAGATTGGCTCATAGGTGTGGTCATGTGACAGTCAGTGCTTTGGCATTGCAAGGAAGTGACATCATGATATACTTCTGTGTCTAATGTATACAAGTGTGTTTAGTGTTTTGCAAATCACTGTGTGTATTGTTTTTTTCAGATCTTTTTTTTGTTTGTTGTTTTTTTTTACTGTAATTGAACCTGTACTGGATACAGTATTTATGTTTCTCTGTTGTTTGATGACTGATTTGGGTATATGGAGAGAAATAAATTATATTTCCTCAGTCTGCAGCATTGGTCTAGTGTAGTGTTTGGTGAACTTATTGTATATTTGCACTTTTTGTGTGTACTTCATTTACATTACTCTAATCACTGAGAAGTAGAACTGCTAAAAGTGTTGTAGGTTAGCAACAGCAGTGTGTAACTGCTTCAAACAGAACTAAGTCGTTTGAAAGGTGTGTGTTTCATTTGGTAACAAAATATGTTTTTATAAATATGTGTAGATTTTTTGCCAAGGGTCTGAGGTCTTCTGCTAATTCGGTGTGTGGTTGTCATAATTGTGTGTAGTTTTCTGAAAAACAAAAGTGCTTAAGGAATCGGTATAAACTGAAAAGAAAAAAGAACTTTTGGATTTTGGAAGAGTTTATGATACCAGGTTATCTGAGGAATACAGAAACATAATGTGTTTAACGTGGTCTCTTTTGTGTTTGCAGGAACGCCACGCTGACAGTCTGATACAGAACCAGCATTACCAGGTCTGTACAGCCGTTACTGCTTCCTGTGTGTGTGTGTGTGTGTGTGTGTGTGTGTGTGTGTGTGTGTGTGTGTGTGTGTGTGTGTGTGTGTGTGTGTGTGGGTGGGTGTGTGTCCACTACCTGATCCAACCTGAACAGGCTGCTGTTCCAGGGTAAGTTTTTAACTGGTTGTCTCAATTTGATGCCTCTATATGACCTACACAAGCAAACAAGCAGCAACCAGCCTGCCGTGGACAGACCCAGATCCAGTCTGAGCTTTTGGCGGGGAGGCGGGGAGCTCTGCGCTCAGCAGCAGCGGCTGTTTGGAAAGTTGGTCGGCAGGATCTTCCACGTAATTAGGATTTTTTGTGACTTTATTTGACATGCTATACTATAAAGTTTTTTTTTTAGATTATTTTTGGGGCATTTTAGGCCTTTATTTGTATAGGACAGCTGAACACACGAAGGGAGAGAGAGAGGGGGAATGACACGCAGCAAAGGGCCGCAGGGCGGAGTCGAACCCGCAGCCGCTGCGTTGAGAAGTAAACCTCTATATATGGGCACGCGCCAGACATGGGGGACTCAAGTCACATGACTTGACTCGAGTCGCAAATTTTAGGACTTGAGACTTGCTTGATAAGCATTCATAAAAGACTCGACTTAGACTTGATATTCATGACTTGAGACTTGACTTAGACTTGAGTCAAATGACTTGAAATGACTTGATTTTCTGTTTAATAAATATATTTTTTTTCCTCTCTGATATTGAGGAGGAGTTAACGTTACGATTTTAGTGCTGTTGCATGCGCGGGAGCCCGTTGTTATGGTGACGCGCCACACGGCGGTAGACCTGCAGTAAACGAGACGGGCTACGGCTGTTACTTAACGTCATGGATTCCTCTGCACCGAAAATAATAAAGTTTGGCTATAAGGATTACACATCTGACCAGGCAAAGAAGAAACGAACGGCAGTTTGCAAGGTCTGCACTACAAAAAATTCCGATGTCAACCACCACCGCGGCGAATTTCATCAGGCACTTCAAATCGGGAGAGATTCAGGTTCCAGTCCCCAAATTCAGCTGATCCACTATTTGGATGCTTGTGATGAACAGAACTCCCTTCAGTTTTGGGCCATGAATAAGTAGGCTACACCCTCCCCCCTTTGTTCAAGGTGGCGGTAAGAATGAATACAACTAGGCACACTGTATACATACACACAACAAACTGCCCTCTCTCTCTCTCTCTCTCTCTCTCTCTCTCTCTCTCTCTCTCTCTCGGTCTCTGTCTCTCACACACACATGCAGACACATACACACACACACTTGCGCAGATTAAGTATGTGAATAAAGCTAGGCACACATTCACTCACCAATATTAATAGGAAAAAATGCAAATAAAACTCCAGCAGTTATAACCACTGTCTTTAGCTTGTTTAAAAATGGAAACTTTTGTATGACTTGACTTGACTTGCTTGACCAAAGCTATGACTTGACTTGACTTGCTTGATTGTCACACAAAATGACTTGGACTTGCTTGAGACTTGAAGGTTAAGACTTGAGACTCGCTTGTGACTTGCCCATGTGTGACTTACTCCCATCTCTGGCGCGCGCTCTACCAGGTGAGCTACCCAGGCGCCCTACTATGATATTTTTCAACATACTTACTACTTACGTATACGTACCTGGGAATACAGAACTTCAACTGCGTGTGCTGGCAGACGGAGAGAAGCTGCAGCGTGTCGCAGGGGCCGTCTGCAGGACCTGGAGCTTACCGCCCGCTTCCTGGGAGCCAACACCGACACCACGCTGCTGGAGGCCCAGGCCGTATTGCTGGGCCCCCGCTGGAGGGAAGGGATAACCAGAACCTGCACTGAGCGGGGCAGACTCTCAGACCCTGCTGTAGTAAAATGAGAGGTTTTCTAAAGGGAGTCTGGCAGCTGCAGATATCTACGACACAAGGCTGGGGAGAGCGGTGGAGGCAACTCGAAGGAAGCGCCACCCTCAGCATGGCGCATCGCTCTAATTTGCCGCTGACCTCTCAACCACTGAGATAAAGAGGTAGCCAGAAGCGCAGATGACATATCGGCACTGTGCTTTGCCTCTGAAGTGTCTGCACTGTGCTTTGCGTCCTACCTGGCCGTCTTACTGCTGATTTTGTGTAGGCGGCTTACAGTTCTTGCCCATTGCTTACACACTGAAAACGAATGCTTAGACCAAAGCCTCAATACCTAAACTTCTTGTAGCATAACTTAAACACAGTGTAACCATAGCTTAAACACAATATCAACTTTGCACTTTGTTTGCAATTCTAAAACACACTTATTGCGAAACACTACACACGTTTTCTTACATTAGACACTTTGTTCAAAAACAAAATCTCCTGTTGTCATTGGGAAAACACTCTGTTAAAAATGCAAAACTCATCTGGCAATTGTAGGCACTGACGTACACACCTGAAAACACCTGCACAGAAAACAGAACACCAATCGGTCTGAATTTTAGAAAGGAGTGTTAAGTTGTGATTGCAGTGTTTCATTTTGGCATAGATGTGAGTTGTTAATCTCCCAGTGCTACAGTTTGTCTGATTGGCTTGTGTGTAGACTATTGACATAATGAGCCAAATTCTGCAAAAAGTGTGTAAGCAATAGGAAAAAACTGTAACAGCAACCTTCTTTTGCTGACCTCCAGTGGTTCATCTCTTCACCCTGCTGCAGTGATGTAGGAGTGTACTCCAGGTTGTTTCAGTACACCGTGTACTCTAATATAAGTTTCAAACTCTTCAGAAACACAGTATATTGTTTTTGGCAGCCACGACCGGTATTCTGATGTCCAGTTTTTTGGGAGGGTTTTTGTACGAATTTGTGCAGCGAATCAGCCGAGATGGATCTCTTGTATTTTGACACCTCAGCACTGGCAGCGACTACAGACGCAGGAACGCCAGTACTTTGTGTTTGGCAGCGCTGATTGTCGCTTTAAGACCCATCCATGTTTTTCAGAATTATTAGTAGGAATCTGCCCTTCACTTTAACAGAGTGTGTGGTGCGTTTCTGGCAGAGGCGGAGAGTGACAGCATGCCAGACCGTCCCGTTTGGCAGTCACAGGTGTTGACTGTGGGAGGATGCTGTGTGTGTGTGTGTGTGTGTGTGTGTGTGTGTGTGTGTGTGTGTGTGTGTGTGTGTGTGTGTGTGTGTGTGTGTGTGTGTGTGTGTGTGTGTGTGTGTGTGTGTGTGTGTGTATGTGTGTGGCAGGGTTTGAATTACCGCCCACTGAGCACCAAATGCTGGTGAAATTTGTCTTTGGTCTTTAAATCAATGAGGGTCACTCGCCTCATTGGCTGATTACTTAATGAGATAATACCATTTAAATTCATCAGTTAGGATGAAATATTCTGAAGCAGCAGGTTGTGTGTTTGAGCCAGTTGTAAATGATCACACAGTGTATACAATTTTAAACAAAACCAAATAAGGAAAACCAATTTGAATAATTTTCAAACAAAACTCATAAATCGTTGATATAAACATTGACGTTATAATAGTGGAGAAATCAGAGTAAATGTTGGTAGAATAGTCAGTGGTCCCCTAATACTGTATCTGAAGTCTCTTTCCTGAAATTCAGCCTTGGTGCAGAATTACAGCCACTAGAGCTTTACTCAGAACGTGCCATTTCTGTGTCTGTAGCTATTGAGGAGGAGGGGGGGGGGGGGGGGGGGGGCAAGGTGGAGGGTGGGGGTGTGGCCTTGACCAACTGCCACTTTGCTCGTTTGAAAGCCATGATGTCTCTCTCTCATTGGTTGGCCAAATTCTCTGGGCGGGCAAAGCAGAGAAAGGCGAGGTAACCTTCTTCCTTATGACCTCATAAGGAGGAGATTCCAGAACGGCTCATCTGAGCTTACTTTTCTCAAAGGCAGAGCAGGATACCCAGGGCTCAGTTTACACCTATCACCATTTCAAGCCAATTGGGGACCATAGGCAGGCTCATGTTAATGTTAACAAACATGCCATGGGACCTTTAAGGTTGTAACAGAATAGGTTTACATGGTTTAATTTAAAAAAAAACCACCATATTTTTGTTGTACTGCACATCTCTCTCACTGCTGCAGCTCCTCTTTTCACCTTGTGTTCAGGTCTCTGTTTTAGCTACAGAGTGAATCATCTTTTCTTCTGTACTATCTTTGATTCCACTCGCACATGCTCAGTAGCTCAGATGGTAGATCATGTCAGTTAGCTCCATAGACAGTAAAAGAAAGGTTGTTTCTCCAACTTTGGTCAGTTACAAGGCAGGATTAGCCGGGAGACTTCTTCTAAACGAGGGCGCACATGTAAGTAGTTCTTTTGTAGATTATGGTGAACTTGTGTGTGTTGTAGCAGTGCTTTGCCATTGAGAACGAGCTAGCATGCTAACGCTAGCGCTAGCAGTTAAAGTAAAAAGCAGTGCAGATTTTGAACAGCTCACCCGGAGAGTGAAGGCAGGACACATTCAGAAACCGTATCTCACTCAAAACAGCATGGATAGATTTTTTTCAAAGTTTGTATGTGTGTGGAAGCACCAGAGACACACAATAACACCCCAAATCCAAGAAAAAGTGATTGTTTCATAATATGGGCACTTTAACACCAAAAATAAGCAACTATTCAGATTGATGATCTTCTGAACACCAGAATATTTTAGGGTGTTATGTCGCGCCACAATGTAAAATGCACACTCTTAAATTATTATAGTATTTACAATACAAAAGAAAATGAGCCCACTCAAATATTTTTGAACCTACATGAACAGGGGAAGAAAACAGGCTTCAAGTTGAACAAGATATACATCTGATTCAGGGCCATATACCTATGTTTATATATAGTATATGTATTTTCATATATAGAACCTATATGTCCTCAATCATGGCTTTGAAAAGACATTTTTTAAATATTATTTTCTTCTTGAATGAAATCTTACTTCTAATGGAGTTAACAACCCAAATCATTTCTGCAGATCAGAGGTTTTCAAACGCAGCCTAACAGCCAAAACACACCAGGCGCGCTGCAGCGATACTCTCGGCGTCTCCTCTATTTGTTGCGCAAGATGCGAGTGAATGTGTCAAAGCCAGGCAGGTAATCACATACAGGAAGACCACAGTGCCAAAATAAAACACATTCACGATATAACACCCAGGTTCATGATGATTTTGGCTGTCTTGTCTTCTCACAGCAAGAGACGCAATCAGGCACACGGAGAGAGACACACACACACACACACACACACACACACACAGCCACATATAGGCTACAATTACCACAGTTTTCCACACTCAGAGAGAGAGAGAGAGGAGAAGGAATGCTTTGTGACCGGCGCGTAGAAATCCGCATCTGGTATGAATGGCCAGGAGGCACGTATCCACACTACGAGACACTTACGCGGCCGGTTTGTTCCAGCTGTAAGTCTCCCTGAATTGAATATTATCATTGTTTGTCGTTGTCATATACTTAAAGGTATAGTGGAGGATTTCCACTATATTTTTCCGGGTGGATCATCAAGACTATTGGTCCTCCTAGTTGTCAATCATTCTGGTGATATGTTTACGTAAGGTTGTACGTGCCGTGACAGGTCAGCGAGCAGACAGCCACGGCATCCGACCATAGACAGTATATAAAAGCCTCCGACCGCTGCCTGCCTCCCTGCTCTCGGCGATAGCTTGTTTGTTGGCCTGTAGCATGCTAACGTTAGCTATAGAGATGCTTGTCCTAAATAGATTTCCACTTACCGGTGGCGAGTCTGACATAGTGGAAAAAGTGCAAATCTTCTTTTGGAAAGTAGGCTTGTAGAGCCATGCCGACAGCAACTTGTAAACAGAGAGTGCACGAGGAGAACTAGGCTCGTGCATGCTCTCTGGTGCACACGTTTAATAGGCGTTCCCTCTCGGGAGCATTTTTTCAAAAAGTGGAGAGGGCGGTTCTTTTCAAAAATTCGGGAAAATCCTCCATTATACCTTTAATTTATATATTTCAAATGTACAACACTGAAATAGTTCTATCCAGGAAAACGTTTAGGATATTATTAGCAAAGTACAGACCAATCAAAAAATAACACTGTACTCACTTTTCTAATAGCAAAAGAAAGAAAAGCCCAAAAATATGAGCAAATAATGAGATAGCAAGACAGTAAACTAACCATGTAAGTAACCATGGCAACTGTCTCCAACAGGAAGTGATCCGGAGCCTGGTGAAGAGGTACGTGGCGGCCATGATACGCAGCGCCAAGACGGACGAGGGACTAACGGAGGAGAACTTTAAGGTGGGTACTTTTTTTAAGGTGGAAACCACTGATGACTCGCAACTGCTGTCAATGGGGATCCAAATAAATACATAAGAAACAGATGATAGCAAAAATAACTAGAGCAACAACAAGGTTGTCTGGCTTGTCTCGGCTCAAACACTGTAGAGTTTAAACAAACATTTATTCAAAGATGAAAAGATGTATTCATTTTCTCCTCGTCTCGTGCCCCAAATCTACAGCTCTGATCGATACCAACAGTTCAGTCGATAATCTTTAAGGAGTGATTCAAATCAAATTATTCCAAACTGTTTTCGCTCCAGAGTCTGTTTCCCATGATGCATCTGGAGCCCAGCCTGGGCTTTGAAGTGGAAAGTTCCTTTGGGCTTTTCAATGCAAAAACAACATCAGGTGCACATGGAGCTGAATCACTTTCAGACCCTGTGTGTGTGTGTGTGTGTGTGTGTGTGTGTGTGTGTGTGTGTGTGTGTGTGTGTGTGTGTGTGTGTGTGTGTGTGTGTGTGTGTGTGTGTGTGTGTATGTGCGTGCGCAGAAATGAGTAGTTATAAATAGGCAGAGAGTGTGTTTAAAACGTGCATCTACATCAGGTGCATGTCGAAGTAAATCACAGTGTTCTATTCTCTGAGGAATAAAGCCATATGTGCGGTATATGGCAAACGAAAAAGGAAAAAGGTGGCTGTGATCGTATGTTAAAGAACGAAAGGATTCCGTAGCTCGTTGGTACGTCGGAGAGAGAAAGAAGCAGGCGAGTCGCAGTAGAAGTCAACAGAGCGGATGTTTACGTCTGCTTTCATGGTTATGATCTGACGCTGTAATAAAGCTACAGGCTGAAGTCAAGTTGTTAGCGAACTGAACTGAATCCAAATGAAACTAGTTTCGACGCTGTGCTCAGTGAAATGGAACATGCTGCAAGAGAAAGATGGAGTAAACACCATAACAATGACCACGCTGTTACAGCGCTGAGTCAGAGACAGTCATCGCACAAGAATTACAATCTTTAAAACTAAATGCAATATTGGACATTACCCTTAAATTAAACATTACAACCAAGTGTATATTATTTAATGAGGTGAATTAAGCAGTTTAGTTAAAGTGAAAGTCTTTTCCCTCCTCTCTCTTCAGTCACTACCTCCACTTATCTGCTCACTCTTTCTCTCTTTTGCTTGTCTCTTGACCTCGATCTCTCTCTCTCTCTTCACCTCCATCCTCCTGAGTCCTTACCCTCCTCTTCACCCTCTCTGCCTCTCCAAACTGATGTTTCATCTCTTCCACTTCCCCTCCTCACCCTCTTCTTCCTCTGTTTTCTCTCTCTCTGTTTTCCCCAGAATGTCAGATATTTCAAACTTCCTGATAAAACATGTTGTTTTGCTCCAATATAGACTTTTTTTTTCTTTCTTGGCATTTTGTCTCTCTTCTCTTATCCTTGTAGTAAAGTAAAGAAGAGAGATTTCACTTCTCTTCACTAAAACAATAGAATGTTAAATATCAGCGGTATTTACATTAAATGACCCCAGTTGTCTCGGTCACTTTCCAGGAGTTGAAGCAGGACATCTCCAGTTTCCGCTACGAGGTCCTGGATCTTCTCGGCAACCGGCGCCCTCCCCGGCGACACTACTCCTCCAGCGAGGCAGCTAGAGACGATGGCGCCATGGCGTCGGAGGATGACAGCGAGTCGGGCGACGGCGGCGGCGGAGGCCCGAGGTCAAAGGGCGTGACGTTCATGACCCCGGGCGAGGGCGAAGCGAGGTCGCCGACGCTCGGCGTGTCTGCCCTGGTGCGCTCCATTTCTGGGATGACCCGGACAGATGGAGGGGGAGAGGGAGAGAGGGAGGAGGAGGAGCTGGAGGAGGGCGTCGGATGGGGGGAAGAGGAGGAAGACGAGGAGGGGAAACCAAAGAGCAATGGGCTGAAGACGAGCATCATCCTTCCATCCTCCACCGCCACCCTCCCCTGCCCATCTTCATCCTTCTCCTCGTCCTTCTCCTCGTCATTCGCTCGCACCAGGACCCGCCTGCAGCGCCTCTCGGCTCCGGGATCAAAGACGGACTCTTTCAAGCGCCTCTCCTACCTGTTCTCGCGCTCGAAGCGCAGATCCCCGCCCATGCCTCTCCCACTCCAGTCCCCTCCCTCCTACACCATCTCCGACGGGTTGCTCCGCCCCCTGGGCAGCTCTCACTCCGACTTCGGACTCAGCGGCGTGACCCAAAGCGAGACCCGCCTGAACGAGGTGGGCCGCTCGGTCGACGTCAGTAACCCTTCGTTCTCCCCGCGGAGAGCGAACGGGCGGGACTCGCTTCTGGCGCTGCCCCTCCCACCCCCGTGCCCCTGCCAATCCCTGCACTGTGCTTCCAACATGTCTGAGTCCAGCTCGCGCCTCCTGGACTCCAGCGAGGACATTTTCCAGGGCGGAGGCGCAGGAGGAGTGGGCGAGGGCGACGTGGATGGAGGAGGGGCAAGAAGAGGAGGAGGGCTGATGATGATTGGCGGGTATATGGGACCCTGCGACGATGTCACAGAGGACAGCTGTGAGGTCATAGAGGACTCTGTCACCACACAGCTATAGGAGAGAGGGACTTTGTTTGCAAAAAGCTGAACACGTTCAGAGTGAGAGAGACAGAGAGAGGGGGGGTTGGAGGGGCGAGAAGTCACGGAGCGGTATCAGTGATGGTTCTGGTGAGGCGTGCGAGTGAGGACTGAAGGGATCCTGACATGGCAGATGTTCATAAAGACAGTTTGACATCATCTGGTTGGAATATGGCGCGGACACATCATTCTCCACTTTCAGTTTGAAAAGAATGCCCGGCACAAGCTATACGGAGTGGGCTAGCTAGCTAGAGAGTGAGAGAGCTAGCAAAGTAACCTGCCAGTCAGTGAGCTAACTAGCTAGCAAGGTAATTTCAGAGTGGTTTTCAAGCCACTCAGATGATCTCACTCAATGAGATTCATGACATTCATTTACTGTAAAAACTGGATTGAGAACGATTTAAAATGAGCTGCCATGTTGCGCGGCCCACTGCATACTGTCTCTTCCCCTGAGCCTTTCCCGCTTTAGGCTTCACATGGCGATGCCATCACACACACAGATAGTCTCTGGGAATGTTTTACGCTCAGTAAAAAATCCTGTAGTTCAAAATTTCTTAAAGGTCCTATGACATGCTGCTTTTTGGATGCTTTTATATAGGCCTTAGTGGTCCTCTAATACTGTATCTGAAGTCTCTTTTATATAGACCTCAGTGGTCCCCTAATACTGTATCTGAAGTCTCTTTTATATAGGCCTTAGTGGTCCTCTAATACTGTATCTGAAGTCTCTTTTATATAGACCTCAGTGGTCCCCTAATACTGTATCTGAAGTCTCTTTCCCAAAATTCCGCCTTGGTGCAGAATTACAGCCACTACGAGTTAGTCCCACAATGAGCTTTCCTTAGGACGTGCCATTTCTGTGTCTGTAGCTTTAAATGCTATTGAGGAGGGGGGGGGGGGGGGGTGGCCTTGACCAATTGCCATGCTTCGCTTGTTTGCAAGCCATGATGTCTCTCTCTTTCTCATGGGCGGGCCAAATTCTCTGGGCGGGCAAAGCAGAGAAAGGGGAGGTAACCTTTCCCCTTATGATGTCATAAGGGAAAGATTCCAGATTGGCCCATCTGAGCTTTCATTTTCTCAAAGACAAAGCAGGATACCCAGGGCTCGGTTTACACCTGTCAGCATTTCTAGCCCCATAGGCAGGCTGGGGGAACTCATATTAATGTTAGAAAACCTCATGAAGTGAAATTTTCATGCCATGGGACCTTTAACACTACGAGTAACAATTGACTTTTACATGTCTTCTTTGTAAATCACAAAATCATGGCAAACTGTCTTTATCAACGTCTGTCATTTTCCACGCATGCCACAAGAGAACACAGGAGGAGATTTAAAAGGGTACAAATGTGTCTTCTTTTCTCTGGGAGATTCAGACAGGCATGAATATTACGGAATTACAAGGAGACCAAAGTGACTGTTCAGAAGGGAAATATTGTTAAAAGTCCCTGTTTGGGTTTTCTGAACACATGATTTCTTCTTTCCCTTTAACCAAACTTCAAGTCTGCAATGGAATAACAATGGAATTAAATCCTCTTAAAACCACTGGGATTTAAACGGAGCTACCTTGAAACTCAGTTCACTTCACCTTCAGCCAAATGGAATGAGTCCCACTGGAATAACGTCTCCTTTAACTGTGGAATTTGGTGGATTTAACTGAATCGCTGGAATGAAAGGGAACAACATGGCACCATTGCTCTGCTGGTGATCACCTGCACCCTCTCTCTCTGCATCAACAAGGGCCAAGGAACTTTATTTTATCCTAATATCAGTTATACTAGTAATAATAACATAATAATAATTAATAAGATACTTCTAATAATGAGGACTATTCTGGTTTCTAAAGACTGTCTTTGCTTCTATTTGAGTTGCCTACGATATCCTGGCTTCTCGTTCAGCTCTTCCTTAATGCGTACACTTTAACCTGATGAATACAAATATACAGTGATATTTATTGTGAGGAGGACGGATGATGGATGTGTGAATGCGTGGAAAGGAGAAAAAAAGAAGGACAGAGGAACGAGGCGAGGAGAACTAACAGGAGGTAAGGACGAAAGGGAAGGAAGAGGAATGAAGGACAGACTGAGTGAATGAGGAGCAGACGGAGAGAGCAGAGACACGTTTGCCTTTGTATCTGGGAAATTATTTAAAAAAGGAAAATTTCACCAGAATTTCATCATGATTAATTTTTTTCTCTCTCTCTCTCTCTCTCTCTTGAAGTTGCTCAGCGCCGCGACTTCAAAACGTTGGCATGAGCAGAGGCTGTTGAATTTTACTTGATTATTGTGTCAGAGGCAAAAATAGAGAAGTTATGCATGTTTGATCAACAAAAACACCGTTACCTGCAACACACACACACACACACACACACACACACATATACAAACACACACTTGAGATATCAGCTTGTGTGATGAGTAGCTCCTGGCCAAATGTCTTGCCCTTTATGATATTTCTCCAGAGTCTCCTCTTCTCATGTTACATCCTTTCTTTCTCCATACCTTTCTTTCTTTTCCTTCACCAGACAATCCACACACACGCACACGCGCGCGCGCACACACACACAGACTCGGGCCTCCGGCAGACGCTGTGACCTCACCACCAGCTGTCTTGGCAGCGGCGGTGGCAGCAGAAAGCCTCAACCCTTTCCGATGACTCAACATCCCAAAATGTAAAGGTGTACCCATGGAGACCCGATTACCCCGCTCAACGTCCTGTAATTATAATGTCACGTCCAGAGCCAGAAAGCTCAGGCGCTGCCGGGCGTCCTGGCGCTGGCAGCGTGGGTGCGGCTAAGTGGTTGGTGATGACACCCGTCTCTTTTTCATTTTTATTTAACAACAATCCATTTCATATCCTTCTACCGCTCACCAACAACATGGAGAGATAGACATTACATTACATTACATGTCATTTAGCTGACGCTTTTATCCAAAGTGACTTAGAATTGCTATATATCAGAGGTCACACACCTCTGGAGCAACTAGGGGTTAAGTGTCTTGCTCAGGGACACATTGGTTGATGTATCGCAGTGGGAATCGAGCCCAGATCTCCCACACCAACGCACACGTTATATCCACTGCGCCATCACCACCATCTAACTTCAACCCTTATTTTAACCACCAGACATTCCTCACCAGAAAACCAACAGAACCTGTCCTGTTTTCAAAAGCCTAAAATGACCTGAGGAACTCCAACAATGAGTAACTTTCATTTCTTACCCACCGTTTCTTGACTATCATCTTTTTCCAACTTTAACCAAAGTTTGTTGTGCCTAAACAAACCTTAAAGTCGCCCTCCAGACATGTTTTAAAGTATGTAAAAATATTCTACCATGATTAATATTTAGTTGGTTTTCCCACATAAAAAGTAAAAAATAAAAAACTGAGAAGGGGCTGGAAGCAGATACTCTTTCTCCCTCATTGGGAAATTCTGTGGTGGCAAACTCAGATCTGCTGCCCTTTTTTAGTCTCTTTTAGCTCCATGTTTTTTTTTTTTTTTTTTTTTTCAACCTGCATTTCAACCTTGATTGTGTTCATCGGAAAATCTCAAATAAACTCACTGTAGGCTACAAACCTGCCCAGCACCAAACAGCAGCCAGATAAAGTTGAGAGTGATTATTTGATGATACATGACTCAAAATCTATTCAATAGTTGCTCCGTGTGTAAATACACAACTGTTTAAAGGGGCTCTATGCAGTTTTGGCTATTTCTTCGCTGTTTTCTTTTCGCTTTTTGCTTGCGGGTTTCTCTATAGAGCTCCCCCTACAGCTTCAGAATAGATATTTGGCAGCTCCTATGTTTACTTGTGTCTGACTCCTCTCTCGGTCAGTCTGCCGTTTCCTCTTTCTCTGTTCCTCCGACAATGCTTTCCTAGCTTTCTGCTAATTTTTTGCCTGCTTAGACATGATGATAGTGTGAAAAACTCCATCGCTACCTTGTTAGCCGGTTCCTGAATGGGCGTATGTGTGCAGTGCCGTGAAGCAATTTGTTACATCGTGAGACCTGATATCACACCATACTTCCTGATGCTGAGGTCGGCGGCTCACCGGCCAAAAGTTGCAAAGGTGGTTTTTCCACTTACAGGCGCTAGGGGGGAGCGAGACGACCACCATTCAACCTGAAAAAAGTCATATAACCATTCCAATGTTTCTGAAGCTGTTCAGTTAAGATAAATTAAGCTAAAAAAACTGCATAGGTCCCCTTTAAATGAAATATTTTAAAGTGATCACATGATGTACTCATTAACAAATTGTAAGTGAGGGAATTCATTAAAGCTCAACAGCTTTTTAGATCACGATTAAATAAGTGATGTTCAGGACAGAGAAGGTCGGAGCCACAGAAGGAGCACGAGAAAGATTGTGTCTGACGGAGAAGGGGAATAAAGAGTCCAGGTGGAGAGGTGGAGAGGTGGATGGCTTCTGAACAACACAGTGAAGTAAACAGTTAAGGTGACCCGTCCTGCTGCAGCAGCCCTGCTTCACAAGATGTTTTAAATATAATGTTGCAACTTGTGACCAGTCTTGTATGAAGTACTACAAGCGATACTTGAGTAACAGTACAAGTATCTCAGCAGAAAATGACTCTGGTAGAAGTTAAAGTCACCTTTTAGAATATTACTTGAGTAAAAAGTCTTAAAGTATCTGACATTTACTGCACTTAAGTATCAAAAGTATTTTCCTGATATGAAATGTACTTCATTATTAGAAGAAATATAGAACTAACTTTGATTATGTACTTTATTGTGGTTCCTAAGTGAAGGAGACCAAACGCGACATATTTTGACAGAGCTGACATCAGCAAAGAGAAAAACAATAAATCTTCCTCCTTTTTGTGAGGAAGACTCTTAACCCTAACCTTAACATACGAAAAACATTTCTCACAAATACCGCCATAGGTGTTTAACGTTATCTTTATTCACCAAACCTGCTTTTTTGCAAATTTATTCTGATTTTATTTAATCCATCCATCCATCTCCGTCTGCTTATCCGGTGTCGGGTCGCGGGGGGAGCAGCTCCAGCAGAGGACCCCAAACTTCTCTTTCCCGAGCCGCATTAACCACCTCCGACTGGGGGATCCCGAGGCGTTCCCAGGCCAGTTGGAGATATAATCCCTCCACCTAGTCCTGGGTCTTCCCTGAGGCCTCCTCCCAGCTGGACGGATCCAGATATGCGAAAAGTCTACTTAAGTACAGTAAAAAAGTAGTTGTACTTTGTTACATTACAACCCTGCTTAAGAATTATAAAATAAGATTATTTTATTTTTTGCTTTTCTTAATAGAAAGTGGAGCAAAATCTCAAATTAAAACCATAGACTGTTAATATTAATCGACAATGCATCCGGTTCGGCGAAGTGCTGCAAATGCGAAGTGCCTTAAACCTGCATTCTGTCTGAATTCCAGCAGGGGGCGACACAGGAGCAAAAGGAGGTCGGTTTCTGTAGAAGTCTATGAGAAAGTGACCCACTTCTCACTTGATTTATTACCTCAGTAAACATTTTCAAAACGAGTTTATGATCTCAATCGCTAGTTTTCAGTCCTCTGTAATACAGAATGATGTTAATTTTTTTAATTATGGTCTCGTTGATTTTAAAATCGGTAAAGCAGGGGGTGTTTTAGGGCGTGGCTATGATGTGATTGCCAGTGAAAGTGTGTAACGTAACGTGGTTCCTCCCTCACTCCTCCCTCTCGTCTAAAATCGTCACATCCACAACCAGGATGGCTGCGCCCGTAACGGCAAACTCGACGACTCATAGCAGATCTCCACAAACCAAGGTTCGCCACACGCAGTCATCACCTGTTTTTTTCCCCCACTAATCTGTTTCACACTCCATACTGTAGGTGGCAGCAATGCACCTTTAAGTTGGATGCCAGCTGCACTGGCCGTGGCCGCCAAGTAAGGAGAAGAAGAAGTGGAAGAGGAGGAAGAAACCAACAGCAAAGACGTTAGATAGAAGCATAGAAACAAACAAACAATATGCATAACGTGGCCGCGGGTAAAAAACGGAAAGAAAGGGGTGGGGCTGAGAAGGCGAGAGAAAAAAAATTGCGGAATTTAGAATTTAGAATTTATTTACTGAAGCCGCTAAATGTCGCAAACTGACTGAAATATTTAGCAGCACAGCCAGCAGCAGCACCTCGCAGTTAAATATTAGCAGCAGACCCAGCAGTGAAGAAGTGAGCCAGACAGCTATGCAGCAACATGCCACAACGTTTTGTATCCATAACATGAGTGTGTTATTGTATAATTTAGCAGTAAAAGCATTAGCCTCTGTAAGTCAATCCTACATTTTTTCACAGTGGGAGCAAAACGTTCTCCTTGGGAAAAAAGTTACCATAAAGCCTGTTCATGCTGTGTGTTGTCCCAGATGTGAAAGCCCCCTTACTGGACTACTGAATATAATAATATTACATTATGTTTTGTATTTTGAATTGTTACCTGCCACCAGAATTTAGTTATTTCCTTGCCACAAATATAGATGTTTTTACCATACATTGGTGCATAAAAAGGTATCAGAATGCAGGAACTGAAGTCTTTTACCCTCAAAATTTCCTGGCGGAGGACCCCCGGACCCCCCCTTCTTTATGTGTTCCCCCAAAGGCCAATTCTGAGGCAAGGAAAAACTCTGAAGTATAATCACAGACAGCCATAAAAAAAAAATATATATATATATATATATAAATTGCAGAGTTATAGTTAAAACAGATGAAAAGATGGAGAGCAAGACAGGCAAATATGTGCAATGTCAACAGAAACACAGACAATAGAACAGACAGTGACGACATACAACATAGAACAACATACTGTAGAGAATGACAGTAACAGCATACAAACGGGTTAAATAGGCAGTATGTGTAAATTTGTTATAAACGTATGATCTTTAAAAAGTAGAAAGCATTGTTTGCCAGTTATTTACATTAAATATTTATAAATATGTTACATAAGGTACTGCTTATATTATTTCACCATCTCTACACAAATGTAATTAGTGAATGCACGGTGGGCCTGCGTGGTCGTGGTAATGTGGTCTGGTGTGGCTACAGTTCCAGGGCTGAATTTTGGTCCCAGTCCGCCCCTGCTACTAAACTAAACTGTGGTCCTTTAAAACTAAATGAACTTCATATTTGTCAAACTGGAAACAATGCTGCTGTTGATGAGTTTGTAAGCGATTTCCCCCTTGGTTTGGTTTGGTTTCACACCTGGAAAAATCCAAGCGTACCAAAATGCGTCAATAGAAATCACACAAGAACATTCACTCCTCTTATTGGTCGGATGTGTCTGGGGGCGGGAGCAAGAAAGTAAATGCAGGAAGAAGGTCCTGTGTTCTGGGCTAGTGCATATGTGTTGCATCTCCATTGTCAAACCAGCTCATTTTATTTAAATAATCACGAGCGATGTTACTATGTCTGCTTTACTCTCTCTGCTCTGCCGGTGTCTGTCTCCAACTTTAGCGGCGGCTGGTTTGATCACCGAGATGCGTGTACATGGCGAGCTTGACTGCTGTCTGTTGCTGTGAGAGAAACATTGAAGCTGCAACAGTTTGCTGCTCTGCCGCATCGCGGATTTCTAAGCACACCTGACTACAGGAGCCATGAGCTCAGACTAGTATATAGAGTATAGAGTATATAGTTGGTGCGGTTTGAGTTTGTATCACTTTCTCACCACAAGCAAACCGCTCCAGGGTTGGACTGAAAGCATACGGAGACTACCTCATTAAGCAGGTTTTGGTACTCTTGTTTGGTCCACTTGTGGTGCGCACCCAAGTGCAATTGCTGCACTATCACCTGCCCAAACGAACCGCACCAAGGGGTCAAACAACCGAACTAAACGGAGCAGGTGTGAAAGCGCCTTTAGTCGATTAGTCAACTAATCAGTCTTTTTTCTCTCAATCGACTAAGGTTGCTTTCACACCTGAGCTGTTCGGTCCATTTTAACCGAACCCTGGAGCCTTTCATTGCATAATGCAGTTTGTTTGGGGGTGGTGTGTAAGCTCATTCAAACTCTGGTGCGGACCAAACAACCGAACTCTGGTCCGCTTGAAAACGGGGGTCTCGGTTCGCTTCCAAGTGCAGTAGAGTTCACCCCCACAGGACCAAGCTCGGCACTATGGACGATCAGGCTTTCTGCTCAGCCGCTCCTTCCAGACCACCTGAGGGCTCCACAGACCACTGACTCTTTCAAGAAGGGCCTGAAAACCTCTCTTAAGCAGGCTTTCTCCTCAATCTTTATTTGTGTTATTGTTGATCTTTATTTCTTTGCTTTGTTCTGTTTTTACCCTTATTTTAATCTCCTGTAGCACTTTGGGATTGATTTGTCAATGAAATGTGCTCTACAAATAACATTTATTATTATTAGTATTATTATTATTATTATTAGAGTTCGGTTCACTTTAGGTGAGACCACGATCCGGCCCAAATACAGGAAGTGAACCAAAAACGATGCATTGACTAGCCTGCAATTTCAACCTTGCACACAATTTTGATGACTTTTGTATCCGTAACCTACTATGAGCATGCATCACTGGTCGTCTGTGTGACCTCATCATCTCTTTCTCATTGGGGCTGCCCTCTCATTCACTCGCAGACAGCAAGTCAGCTGCTCAGAGTGTTCTCCGCCTTCTAAAATATTAGAAACACAAAAGCAAAAATAGAAAACCCAAGACGTTATAAATATGGTGTTGCTCCTCTATTTCTGAGACCAGAAACGTCGGCGAATTTCACTCGGATATTCTGTCCAGAAGCGACCGTTTCGACCGCGTGACATTCGTTTACAATGTTTAGTGCATTTGACAAAGTGCAGTGTGAAAGCTAACTGAACACACCCCCTAATCGCTACAAGGTGTGAAAGCGACCTAATATTTCTTTAGTCATTCGTCATTTTATTTTATGCTTTTTTCATGCTGAATGACTCATAACCAAGAAACGTATGAGCACAGCTCTGGTAAACACAAGATTTAAAGTGGTGCTTGTGCATGATTGTTTGTGGAGAAACTCTGCTTTACAGATGGTAAATGAACTGCATTTATATTGAGCCTTTCTAGTCGTAGTCTATATCCTTCGCGTTCCACTTCCTGGATTGCTGCAGGAAATGTCATGTATTTCCTGTTTCCTTACGCTTTCTTTGTGTTGGAATTCAAAATTCGGTAGGACTCTGGTTAACTGCTCCTCAGATCTCTGCAGGGTAAATCCAGACAGCTAGCTAGACTATCTGTCCAATCTGAGTTTTCTCTCACACAACTATTTTACAGCGGCTCTGTGCGGAGTTTAGCACCGCCCATGACGATTCAAGACTATTCTAGTCTTAACGACCACTCAAAGCGCACAGATCTGTCGATTAAATCAACTAATCGATTAGTCGACTAAATCAAACGAGTGTTAGTCGACTAAGAATTTCTTTAGTCGAGGACAGGCCTACTCATATCCACTTCAACTCAACAGCACACGTGAAGACTGCAACTGCAGATAAACCAGAGAGCAGGAAATGGGGGGAAAAGATAGAGAGAGAGCCTGAATTCGTTTGGTTACCACGGCAACCAGCCTGCATGTCACCACCCCATAATCAGGGGCGCGCAATGCCACGCATGAACCAAGCCGGAGGGCTTCGTTATCAATCTCACCTCATCATTTGCCGAGGCAACCGCAGGGCTGAGATTATAAGGGGCGCTTCCAGCAAAGAAATTAAAACGAGAACGAACGTTTTTTTTTATTGTTGTGCCGGAGAGTTTTATTTTGTAACAGAGACAATGAACTCAGGGATGCAAAAAGAGTATAGATCGATTAAAAGGGTAGCTGTCTCCAAGGCTAACACACACACGTATCTATCACACAGATGGGACTGATAATCAAGCACTCTGATAAATCAATATTGATAACGCCATCGTGATCCCCCTGGGAGTCTTTTTAACCTGCTGCAGAATGTGTGTGTCACAGAGATTATTGATCCAGCCAGAATATATGACTCAATTCTGTTTTCTTTGATTGGTATGTATATATTACCATAAAATCTGTGTGTGTGCGTGCATAGAAAGAGGAACTATGCAATAGAGAACCAAATTGAGCATTGTTGAAGATGATGTGTCTTCTAAAGATGGACAGATGGAACAGCATATACACACATACACACACACACAGACATATAGCCACTACTGACCAGCTGCATGTTTGACTGTAAATTGCTTGAGGCGGCTGCAGCCTCCAGTCCACTTTAATAACCGTGTGTGATCTGTGTAAATGTGAATCACACACACAGAGCCCTAACCGTCCTGTGTGGCTTCACGCTGCCTCCAAGGCAACTGAGGACAACAGTGGTGTAGACCTTTATAGATCTCAGATGTGTGATGATGAAGACATCCGAACAGACCACCTGCAGGGTTACACACACACACACACATGCACAACACAAATGTTCTGTACATTAAAATGCAGCTACAACAAATGAACAATACTGAAGAGTTTCATTTGTAAAACAGAAACAATGTCGCATAAGGACACTAAATGGGTTTTTATTTTGGGGGGGGGGGGTGGGGGGGGGTTAGGCATGACGTTAATCAAAATTAGACACCACCTTTTGCTTCAAGGCCAACACTGATACTTATGTTATTTTATTGGATGGCTTGTTTTCCTCTGCGTCAGAAACTCGCCGAAATCAAACCAGCTGTGGAAGGAAAGGAAAAAAAACACTGAAACACCAAACAGCACTGATAGGCTGACAAACTGATCTGCAACCTCTAAAAATATAAATCCCAAAACAAAATGGAAACTCACAAGAAGTCAGAAGAGCTAGCAGTGTTATTTGTATCGATTAATAATCAAATCCCAGCACATACAGTATGTTGTGGTCATTTTGTTGCTGAAGAGTAAAAATCAGACGTACTGTACCTTTAAGAAAAAGGCCAAAATATTGTGGGGCAGCTACTCATCACACCCAGTGACAAACACATTCTTATACAGTACATATATACGCCATCATTCAGGTTCCCCTCTCACCTATTCTAAAGGGATTTTGAGCTTTAAAAATAAAAACCTGTCCATGTTTTCTTGTTTGTTTCTTTTCGGATTCCCACATGGATGAATTTATGACTGTGTTATTTTTCTAGAACCGGACGGCTAGCGCACGTTGTTGACTCTTTAATAAAGGCATCCTTAGAAAACTGAGCTGTGGTCCGACTCTTTATTTGATTCCCAACCTTCCACGTCTCCTCTGATCTGTCACTTTAGTCTGCTGGTACGTCTTTTTGTCAGGTTTCACGTTTTTCAGGTCAAATTGAGTTTTTTTGACAACTGATTTCAGGCATTTAGAGGTTGGTAGCAGCTCTGAACAGCTCATTTAATCTCTACACTCTCTAATTTTAGCACAAACCTTAGAAATATAAGATTCTCCAAACAGGAACTATTATTAAAATTGATTCCTTATTAAGTAGCGTCAGTGAAATTGCCTTCATGGCATTGAGGATGATGAAGAGTTTTGTGCAATGGTGTAGTGTAAGGTATTGTAGTGGGTATACTGTACTGTATATTGGTCAGAATCTTGTATTTGGGGGAGGGGGGCATATCATAGTTGGGGGTCTGGGTGTCCTCCCCCAGGGAAGTTTTGAGCATCAACGACATCATTTCCTGTATTCAGGTACACTTTAATGCACCAATTTACGGTGGAAATACCTTTATTTAGCCTATGTGAAGAAGAAAACCACAGATGACAATTCAAAATATATCAAAAATATAATAGAAAGTATGTTGTTGCGTGTTACTGGGCATTTTTAAGTGGGTGTATGGAAATCCTGGAGCTTTCTTAGTGGGTATACTGCGTATACCTGCGTATCACGTAGACTACACCACTGGTTTTGTGTGAAGTCGTGGTGAGTTCAGGTTGTTACATCGACCCTGTTCTTTTACGGTACAGACACTAGGAATGTAATTAATATGAAGTCATATTCGAGCTAATGAGAGATATGTTGACGTATGTTTTTAAAATGAACCCTTGTTGCTCCCATAATTTAAAATAACCCTTCCCCAACAAACACCTGCTACAAGTCTATAAAGAGAAGCTATGCATTTAAATTGTCGCCAAAAGTCACATTTAACAGGAACACTTGTTTTGTCTGCTGCAGCTCTGCAGCTCGGGTTATTTTTAGTCACATGTTGAGACGAGGACTCACTCTCTGCCTGACTGTCTCCTCTGACAGAGCGAGTGCAGCGAGTTGTAAGAAACCTGCTCACCATAAAACTGAGAGGATGTGTTTTCTAATGCCACATGTAGTCTGGATCCTTGTTAATCAGGTCAAGTGCAGTGGATTTCCTTACGTAAGCCGTAGGAGGTGATAGTGGATGTGTACATGTACTGTGATGTGGAATAGATTTTTTTATTTATTTATATGATTTTTTTTAATCTTCATTAATGTTAAGCCACCTACACATGATAAGCGAAAACCGCTTTGTGCTGGCGATTTCCTACAGGGAGAGCGGTGGCGCCCAACTATGCGCTGCGCTACACCTGGCTCGGATTTGCTGCTTTGCACTGACCTACTGTAGTTGCTTTGCTCTCTGCGCTTTGCTCTGTGTCCTACCTAGCGTTGCGCAAAGAGCTAATCGCTTATCATGTGTAGGTGGCTTTACACTATATTGGCCAAATTTATGTGGACAGCCACATTTGGGGCTTTGTTCTTATTTCCAATTAATGAAAGTCTTAAAGCTACAGCACACACATATGTTTTTAGACAATATAGCCTCAGTGTTTTAGCACAAAATCATGCATGGAGCCACCATGTGCAGACTTAAGGCTACGTTCAGACTGCAGGCAAAAGTGGCCCAAACCAGTCAAGTGACCAGGTCAGACTTCTTCAGAAGTAGTGTGAACACTCAAATCTTGGCCAGATCTGATTTGAAAAGATCAGATTTAGACCACTTCAATATGTGGTCCTGAATCAGACCTAGGTCTGATTTTTTTCAATGCGGCCGCAGTGCCATTACACAAACATTTTGAAATAAAAGCAAAAATGCTTATTTCCTCCATAACCTCGCTAACTTTAGTGCAACAGCGTGCTGCGTCTGATGTCATTGTTATTGTTCTTTTGTTCATGCGGGTCAGTTCGAAACCGCAAACAGTAGCTACACACTGGAATCTGATACAGATTAAAAGGTCATGTGAACAGCCAAACAAAAAATCGGATCTGAGCAAAAAATCTGAATTAAGCATTAAGACTTGCGGTGTGAACGTAGCCTAAGACTCCTTTTACAAGATTAGCATTTCAAAATGAGTCAGCTGGACACATTATAAAGTCAGAATATATCGACAATCATCTTTCAAGCCACCAAAAACTATAGTTGTCGACTTATAATAAGAAGCCTGCTTTGTTTACTTCTGTGTGAGATTGAAGCATGGATGTGTTATAAGAACATGGATACCGGACCCAAAGATGGCACCTATTCAGTCCAATCAGAATTGGTCGCATGGTGCGTATGCCAAAAAGAGGTTCTAGCTTCCGAGTTAACTTCACAGACAGGTTTTTAAAGGAGGAAAGTTTGACAAATATAACAACAATTAAAAATTCATAATAGAAAGAGTTATTAATTGACTGACAACAGTTTTACAGACGTCTCTTTTACAATGGTAGCCTATGGGGAAAATGCTTTTGGGCCGTAGGGGGATTTCCTGTTGAAATACCGTAAGCAACCACTTGAAAAGACTGGCTGCCAGGCTGAGCTGCAGCGCCTTGTCCAGGTCTTACATTTCACTGACATTGTATGTTATATGACGTCATGTGACAAATAATAAATTGATTGATATTATATTATAAATCCATGGATGGAAGACCGATTGTTGAATTTTGAGGTATATCTGCCACTATTATCTGTAAGTGTGTTCCAGTCCAACTGTTGCTCATTTTTAATTTGTGCATAAAAAAAAACCTGGCTGGAAAAGCCATAAATTTGAAAAAGAAAACATTCAAAATGTTTTCTTTTTTCTTTTTTTGTTTTATGGGGTGCCCTGGTAGCTCACCTGGTTGAGACAAATACTACAGCTCAGTCCTTGGCGCAGAGCCATGGGTTCGAGTCCCACCTGTGGCTCTTTGCTGCATGTCGTCCCGCCTATCCTGTCTTCAGCTATCCTATCAATGGAGGTCAAAAAGCCCCCAAAAAATCCCAAAACTTATTTCTTTAATAATAAAAAAAAAATGTTTGTATTCTCCAATGAGGTGGAAGAGTCGGTCAGTAAACACACCGACTGCGCCCTCTTGTTCTGTAGTAGTTTAATGTCGCTGGACTAAAGAATTAGTTTATCTTCATGCACCAAATATTAACATAACAGTGATGGATGGAAACACACATTAATTAGCGTTTTTCTTTTGCCAATTTTCTTGGAATTCTGTTCAAATTTGCGCCACATTTGAACGGGAACTTGGTTATTTTAAAATGCCTGCATGCATTGCTAGACTGAAAGGATTAACAGTGGTAGCAACAGTAACTAAGTACCAACTACTTTTATTCTATGTTGATATAAGAAAATGTTTAGTAAGTTATGTTGCAGACTTTTTTTGAGCGTGAATCACTCAACTTTGATCAAAGAAGAGGAGCATTCAGATTTTCAATGCATGTTTTAATGAAAACATGTTTAAATACAAAGGCTCTAATCACAGTTCTGTCTATTCTCTCTGTGGTGTGGGATGCTTTTAGTAATCAGGTTGGTGTCACTGTTTCCGTTTGTGTACATGCATATTGGTTTAAACTGTTAAAAGCTGCCTGTTTTATACCGTATGTGTTGAGAGAGAGAGAGAGCTTTTCAACAACCTGCTATATAATCTGAATGCATTATTATTTTATTCAAGGAACAGCTGAATAGGAGAGCAAGGGAGAGAGAGATGAGAGTTTTTTAACAAAGCCCTTGCTTGCCCGTTGTGTGGGCTGCACTGCTGAATAAAAACCAGCTTTCATCTCTCTTTCTCTCTCTACATCAACCTCCCCTCCACCAACTCAGTGTCAAGTTCTGCTATGAGACACACAGCAATCTGTGTGTGTGTGTGTGTGTGTGTGTGTGTGTGTGTGTGTGTGTGTGTGTGTGTGTGTGTGTGTGTGTGTGTGTGTGTGTGTGTGTGTGTGTGTGTGTGTGCGTGTGTGTGTGCGTGTGTGTGTGTGGAATGATAAGCTGGCTGTCCTTTTGGCAGGCAGCAGTAAACTGAAGCACCTCTCAGAAAAACTGGACTATTATTGAACTAGCGAGAATCACTGTTATCTTACTGTGGAACACATCACTTTATTCTCTTATATACAGTCAATGCAGTCAAACACATTCAAGCACATAAGAACATAAGATGCATTATAGGATGCATGCACACACACACACACACACACACACACACACACACACACACACACACACACACAAACTTTCCCCCATCTACAGGTTAATCTTTTTTGCATATTGCACATTTATACTGTGTTAATTTGCACATTATTTAGTCAATATATTGCACATTACATCCTTTTTCATTTTAAACACTGCTCTTCACATTTTTAAACATACATTTTTTTATTGTAAATTTCTATTTTATATTTATGCTTCTTGACTTTTGCAGTACTTGCTTTTCTCTTACTGTGTTTATAGTACAACAATAGACACCAAAACACTGAGCCAGATTCTTCAAATGTGAACTAGAATAAACCTGTTTCTGATTGTGGTTCTAAAAATGTTAAAGTCCTGCTGGAGAGTTGAGGAGTGAGGAGAGGTGAGAGTTGATGAACTTTGTGTGAAGGAGTTCCTCATGGAACATACTGGGGTCCTCCGTAGTTGTCAAGAAACTGCAAAAACTGAAACTTTTACATAATACTTTGTAGTGATGTGTTGGATTATTTAAGCAGTGATTTAGTAGTGTAAATACACCTAAAGCGAAATCAATCAGGAATGACACCACCAGCGATACAAGACTGCAGATGCTTTATTTGATAAAGAAAATGATATAAAATAGGTAAAGATTATTAAGCAGCAGCCAATCAGAGATCCCGCCTAAGGAGCAAAAACAGGAAACATCCATCCTCGAGGAATGATCATTGTCTGATGGGCAAATCGGCCAATACATCCCAGAGACATCGTTGGATAATAACTGAGAGGTAAAGCCCCAGTCTGATTACAACATCAGAATTGTAATTGTTTAGGGCTGTGTCAAATCTTCTTTTAATGAGAGATCATTCAGGATCAGGTTCTAAATAAAAGACAATCAATTGTGTTTATAAACCAAAACAAAAATACAGAAAGTCACCAGCTATTTAAAAAAAATAAGTATTTTAGGTATCAACATGACTGAATTAACTGTCAAAGTAGCATTGTTGCTATGGTTACTTGCAGTCTAACATAGGCTAGACTGCCGCAAGTACCACTTTAAAACAAGATTAATGTTGACTGGACACTTCATCTGTTTTGTTTTTTTAATTACTATTCATGTAATGTTTGTGATGTTATTTTTGGTGGGATAGTTTCATTGCTGTGTCCAGTGTGCGCTGTAGGTGGCTCATTATTAACTAATGATTAATGTCATTGTTGAATGTAACAATTATTGTATTATTTTTTCCCACTATCTGTTTTTTCGCACATAAAACTCACACTAACGCACACACCTATTTGCATATGGCAAGCAGCTGGTTGAAGGCTAATAGCTAATCATGTCCAGTGACCACAAACCAATCAAATGCCAACCAAATGCCATGACATGTGTCACCGTTGGCAACAACCCCAGCCTTGACATATCAGAACTCTGATAACTGTAATGCTGACAGAGCAGTACACACACACACACACACACACACACACACACACACACACACACACACACACACACACACACACACACACACACACACACACACACACACACACAGGATTTGTTTTCTATTTAATATTGCATACCAATGATAACTTACTGTGCTTTAGGTGTGTGCATGGCCCCCTCTGTTGGATGAAATTGAAAACTGCAAAACAACTAATAGCACTGAAGCCAAAGATAGTGTATAAAGAGGAGGAGCCACTCATTAGAAATGAGCTTAGCACCTTCTGGTCTACTGTCTGGCTGTGGAGGTAGGTCTGGCAATGGGAGACTAACTGTCTGGGACTTCAGATGAAAGTCACACTTTTGGCTAAATCTAATGGCGTTAATTAATGTGTGCTGGCCCTGATGTATGAATAAATAAAGTATGTAACTCTGCAAAGGCGCCAGTACTTAGACCTAATACCTGTTCTTTTGTAAACAAGAAAAAAAGAGAAAAAAACTGAACCGTTTCATTAGGTTAATATAAAAAAGGCCCCCTGCTACTGGATTAATATTCATGCTGCATTAATATGTCATTTTACTGCTGTAGATGTTTAAGATTGTGCTGTCCTGTGAGAACCACGTATCTCTAAAAAAAAAACTCATCATCATCAAAACACATCTGGAGATACATGGTTTTCACTGGACAGGGAGGGGATGAAAAACTGTCACGTGAAAAGTAATTAAAGCTGTCAGACAAATGTAGTGTAGATCAAATGTATATACCTCCGAGATGTACAAGTATAAAGTAGCATAAAAGGGAAATACTCTAGTAGGCTATAGCTGCACCTCCTGTTTGGCTGTATCATAAAATAGGCGCAGAGTGATACCTCTTTAATGTATCCTACTCTCTGGCCCTTCTCTGCTTCTCATTGGTCCAGCTACTGCCACTTCTACCTCTCTGATTGGCCCGAAGGTGAGCGTGGTGTCGCGCCCTAAGCGGAAGGGATCACTTCTTGATTTTGTTGCAGCTGCTGCGAGCTGCTGTGATGGACCAGAATATGATGTAGGAACTGAAATATAACGGTCTTTTCAAGCTTCTTTTTAAGTATAAACCCACTTTTGTCAGTAGATAAAGTGTCAGACGGAGCCAGCGAGATGATTTTGGCGGCGTACTTGTTTTTCTCGGTGTTTTTGTCGGTCGGAGCAGCTAATACTGGAGGGGATGACGACTGGGTTCATCTAGCTAACAAATGTGAAGGTAACTGACTGTTAGCTTCGTTTGGTTCTCAAAACAGGGTCCGAGGACATCCAGGGTGTCCACAGCAGAGTGAGTGAGGGAGGATGGATAAATGCCACTGTAGTTTCACTGTCTGCTGGCTCACATTGAGAAAATATCACTATAGTCACTGTTTACATTCAGTTAAATCATTTCATGTCCAGAATAATATTAGTAGATCCAGATACGGATTAATATTTTGCACACACGGCAGTACTTTGCTCTGATGTTTCTTCCATTTGCATATGTTTATTGTATGCACATAACACACCGAGGCAATTCTTACTCTGGCAATAAATCTCATTCTGATTCCTCTAAATAGCTTCTTAAGACCGAATGTTAAAATGTAACCTCATCATCATGATTTTGAGTAAGAAAAAAATCTAAGACATCTTTTAAAGTGCTCATATTATGCTCATTTTCAGGTTCATAATTGTATTTAGAGGTTGTACCATAATAGGTTTATGTGGTTTAATTAAAAAAAAAAACACCATATACTTGTTGTACTGCACATTGCTGCAGCTCCTCTTTTCACCCTGTGTGTTGAGCTCTCTGTTTTAGCTACAGTGAGACATCTCACTTCTGTTCCATCTGTGTTGGGAGTCGCACATGCGCAGTAGCTAGTTAAGGACTACTAGCCAGTCAGAAGCAGAGTATGAGGGCGTGCCCTGACAGTACCTAGGTAAGGACTACTAGCCAGTCAGAAGCAGAGTATGAGGGCGTGCCCTGACAGTACCTAGGTAAGGACTACTAGCCAGTCAGAAGCAGAGTATGAGGGCGTGCCCTGACAGTACCTAGGTAAGGACTACTAGCCAGTCAGAAGCAGAGTATGAGGGCGTGCCCTGACAGTACCTAGGTGAGGACTACTAGCCAGTCAGAAGCAGAGTATGAGGGCGTGCCCTGACAGTACCTAGGTAAGGACTAGTAGCCAGTCAGAAGCAGAGTATGAGGGCGTGTCCTGACAGTACCTAGGTAAGGACTACTAGCCAGTCAGAAGCAGAGTATGAGGGCGTGTCCTGACAGTAGCTAGGTAAGGACTACTAGCCAGTCAGAAGCAGAGTATGAGGGCGTGCCCTGACAGTACCTAGGTAAGTACTACTAGCCAGTCAGAAGCAGAGTATGAGGGCGTGTCCTGACAGTACCTAGGTAAGGACTACTAGCCAGTCAGAAGCAGAGTATGAGGACGTGCCCTGACAGTACCTAGGTAAGGACTACTAGCCAGTCAGAAGCAGAGTATGAGGGCGTGCCATGCTAGCAGCTAGGCAGCATTATAACGTGTGTTCCAAAGTGACCACGTTTGTCTCTGAAGTAAAGGCTGGACTACAACAGAGCTGTTTGGAGCAGTTTGTGAACAGTGTTTTCTGTTGGAGATGGTAAGTCCCTTTGGGGGGGAACTTTGGGCTTTTTCACTTTGTAAACCTATAACGTGCACAAAAAAGATATATAACACAATAAAGGAAAGGGGAAAAGCCAAAAAGCATAATATGAGCACTTTAAGTATTTCTTCAGTTAGATTGTTAGCTGTTTTTTGTTTGTTTTCATCTTTATTGTCAAACAAAGTTTACAAACAGCAAGGCAGCTTGAACACAGTTTAAAAATCAAATGAGCTTCATAAATTGTAAATAATAAAAATAAATAAGAATGGTCTTCAATTTAAATGAAAGATTAGTACATTCAAACTCTATTTATTTGTACAATCTCACACCGTCAGGTATTCCACTTATATTAGATGGCGATTATTTAACGTGATTACTCATTGACTTTGGAGACATCATGCGTGTTTTAACACAACAAAAAAGCTTTCAGAAAAATAATAAATAATATATAAATATATATTTTTAAATAAATAACCTACAAATAATAAAAAATAAGATTGAATTATATTGTAACATATGTGCACTACCACAACCTACTGAAAACTTCCAAGCATATATTCAGCATTTATGGTAAACTATAGTCAACATATTCTAGTCAGTAAACGGGCGAAAGCACACCACTGTTGAGTAAAGGGGGTGCACTGGATTTATTTATTACTGAGAGACAAAATGAGAGCATCATTGTGAAACAGAATGCGGCACAATAATAACGTGACCTGGTTTTCATAATCGTAAGCTAAAATCGTAACTGAAAATAAAATGTGATAAATTGGCCCGCCCTAAAACCCTCTCTCTCTCTCTCTCTCTCTCTCTCTCTCCGTCTCCTACTCCAGTCTGTAAGTTTGTCAGCATCGAGATGAAGTCGGCGTTTGATGAGACTGGGAAGACCAAGGAAGTCATTGACACGAACTACCGCTTTATTGACGGCAAGGGGGCGCCGCCGGTCAAATACGTCAAGTCGTAAGTGTGTGTGTGTGTGTGTGTGGTGTTTAATGTTGTGATTCTACATGAAGTGTTGCAGTCGACCAAGCAGAACAAAGTGTAGCTTTGTTTTGCAGTGGAAAACCTCCAACCCTGCTGTCTGTGGAAGAGAGGATTATCTCTGACATATACACACACACACACACACACACACACACACACACACACACACACACACTCGGGCAGCAGGGGACAGGAACTTGGTCAGGTTCAGTTCCTTTGGTGGAACTTATTATAGAAGGAGGAAGCAGTGGAGCTGGTGTTGGTGGTGGGTGTGTGATAACAGAGCAGCATTGTCTTTGCACCGGAAAAAGCTTGAACTCAAATTCAGGACTTTAAAAAAATAATGAAAATTTCTCAGTTACTAACAGACTCATTTGTTGTGTTGTTGTTGTAACAAGTATTACATAATTGTCCAAGCTAACATTAGCTAAGGTCTTAAAGCGTATGACTGATAATTGTTGATATTTTGTTTAGACATAAGTCATTATTGGTCAGACTATATATTTTTATTATTGTTTCAACTGCCAGTTGCTGGCACTTGACCCCATACACGTTCATAGCAACAAAAATGACAAGAGGGGATACAGTTAGAAAAATTGTGTTAAGATAATAACGAGGTGTGGTTTACGTCATAGGCTGTGTATCTGTGCTGTTACGTTATCTGGGTCACATACAGTGATCTATAAAAGAGGTAATGTAAATTAATGTAACGTAAAGTAATACATAAGTAAATATTTTTAAATTTGACTGAGACAATGATATTGTTAATCGCAATTATTTCTGAGACCTAAATGTACGGCAACATTTTGAATTGTTACAGTTCTAGTTGTTGTGTGTGTATATATATATCCTCATATTTACTGTTACATCCATCGTCATGATGTGGTGACTGTTACATCCATCGTCATGATGTGGTGACTGATGCACATAGTCCACTGCTTTTTCTGTAGAATGACTGACTCCCTTCCCAAAAGTGATTAAACAATGCATTATAGTGCACTGTTGGATAGGATATATGATATGGAACCCAAACTTGCTTTCTTGACATACAAGATTGAGTGTTTTACAGGTGTAATCATTCAACCAAAAGCCTTTCTCTAGAAACACATTCTGCTGCTTCAGCCCGGCGAGATGCAGACAGAAACAGCAGTCATCCCTTAAACTGTTAAACTCAAAGTATACCAGACACTGCTCCAAAAAGGAAAGGAACAGTCAAATATAAACACACCACTGATGTGAATGAATGGGATTAGGTATTGTGACTCCGATCCCAGACTAAACACCAAATATCCACACGTGGTGTCAGTAAAGGTCTGAAAACATTTTCAAATCTCTCTCTCTCTCTCTCTCTCTCTGTCTCTGTCTCTCTCTCTCTCTCTCTCTCTGTCTCTCTCTCTCTCTCTCTCTACAGAGACCTCAGGTTCATCGAGGTTGTAGAAAATGTGTGTCAGAGGCTGTTAGAGTACAATCTACACAAGGAGAGAAGTGGAAGTAACCGCTTTGCCAAGGTCAGTGTGTGTGTGTGTGCAGTTTGATGTTATGTCTTGGGCAAAGCTGGATTTTAATTAGGGTTATTTTAAATAGATGTAACTTGCTAACTTGAGAGGGAACCCCCAAATGTTAAAGCTGTTATTATTATTTTTATATTAACATTGGCTCAAACCTGTACTGTGATAGGGGGAGGTGTTTGTCGCGGTGAACCCACAGACACAGTGTCTTTCAGCCCATTGTTTTGGTTCACTCTCCCAGCTTCCTGCAGCTTTATTTGGCTTTTAATGTTTCAGACTGGTAAACTGACAAGAACCAAAAACATCCACATTGATATTCAGAAGGTGATCGCGAGTAAACATGTCCAATAGTACAGTACACCTGTATTTAGCGTATGTAGCAGAGTTTTTGTCCTTTTCTGTCAGCCGTTTGAAGAATTTCGATACATTTTCACAATTTTGCAGCATTTCTGATGCAGACCTGTCTGTGTGATCTCCACAAATTAGCCACCAAACTAACTTGTATCTTTATGCAAGTTAGTTTGGCAGCTTCTTGGTTTGTCACATGCTTGTATGTAAAGTAAAAGTCCTCCAGTGCTGCCAGTAAATGAAGTGCCTCGTGCTAGAAGCTTTTATAAAGTGTGTGTCCTGTTTGACAGCAGTATCCTAACTGTCAGTCTCTCCGTCCGTGTACGAACAGGCTCCTCTAAAACAGGTTAGTTGATGACCCATCCCATGTTCTACATGCTGAGTATGAGCTACTGCCCTCTAGGAGAAGGTTTCCCTCCATGTAGATTAAGTAGATTTAAAAATTAATTTGTCCCTGCGTGAATGAAGCTTTTTTAATAGCAGATAAATTAATGTCTAGGTCAAGACGGACTGGGAGGATCTCTTTGGTTTTACTACTACTAAATCATTTTTTTACTAAGTTCATCTTATCTTATCTGTCTGCAGGGCATGTCCGAGACCTTTTCCACGCTTCATGGTTTGGTGAATAAAGGTGTGAACGTGGTGATGGATATTCCCTTCGAGCTGTGGAACGAGACTTCAGCAGAAGTGTCCGACCTTAAAAAACAGGTGCTTTCACATTCACTGAATTCATTGAAATGACTGAAAATATTCTAATGTTATTATTACAAAGAAAAACTGGCCAAAACAAATATATCCAAACAAATTTTCTGTTGAACCTAAAACACAATCTTTATATGGTGTTTTTTGTACATATGTAAAAAATAAATAAAGAAAAGTTCTTTCATTTCTTTTATTGAGAAAAAAAAACATGGTTTATGGTGTGAATTCTAGGGGTGTAACGATACACTCAGCTCACGATTCGATATGTATCACGATACTGGGTTCACGATACGATATGTATCACGATATTTTGAAAAAAATGCAAAAATTCAACTGAAAATCAAATTACAGATTTATTTAACATTAACAGTGTTCAATAACTGTCTTGTTATACATACAACTTAAAGAATGTACAATACTTCAATATAAATCAAGATTTAGTTTAACCTTCTGTATGTAAAATCAACAATTGACTAGGTGTCACTGACCAATAAAACTGAATTGTATCATGAAATTAGAATTAGGATAGCACAAGAGATAACTTCTTTAAGCAGTAAAAAAAAAAACACCACACAAGTGTCCTGTTCAAGTAATTTCAACACAAAGAGCTTTTTTCTTTTACCGACCAGTTCGCAAAATCCAACATTGTCGACGACGGAGAATGGCCTCATGTCTTTTGCGATAAAAACTCTGATGCACCTGGTTATTTCTTGAGCTTTTGCACTTGACTGAGACCACGTTGAAGCAAAACTACGTTCTATAGATATTTGGCCTTCTTTCACTCTCTTTTTCGCACCCGGTTGCAGGAGTTTGTCTTTGTGGTACCGTTTTAAATGACACATCATATTTGTTGTGTTAGACGTCGTCTATAACAGTGTTTGCTTACAGTGTTTACACACAGTTCGTGTTTTGTCTGTTTTTTTACCATCCTCCTGTTGAGTAACTGGAAAACCAAAATGCTGCCAGACGTGGACGGGGCATCCTCTATTTCAATTTCAGTCGAAGTCAAACTCATTTTGCTACTGCTCAGTTCAAGCGATTCATTTGAGCGTTGAGCAGTGCATGCAAGCGTTACGCGGGTGCGGTAGCTCAACCAATAGGGTTAAACAGACGTCGATATATCCTTCTTCTTCTATCTTTTAAACTGACCTTTGTTGATCTGAAATGAAGACAGATTCAGCAACTGCATGGCCTATTTCTTGCTTAAAATGTTTTCAGAAACACGTTTCAGTGAACTATTTTAGTAAAATATGAGATCGTATTCTGAACAAGCCGCACTGACAGTCTGGCTTTTGAATTTCCGGAGAAAACAAACCCATGTGACGCATTCGTCCAATCAGCTGCCGGTTGTCATTTCTTGGGCAACAATACAGATTAGCGACGCCTGCTGTTATAGAAATGTATTACGTCTCGTCTCCTCTCGTCTTTTTGATGTGTCCCGAGGCAGTTTTTTGGACCTCGGGGACGCGACTGATCATCTCGACTGGCTTTTCTGCCGATGGTCGGCCGTCTGGTATGTGTGTCAGCACATATATGGTGGTAGTAAAAAAAAAAATATATATATATAATAATATCGCCATACCTCTACGATACATATCGTAACATTTTTGCATCGCGATAAATCGTACCACGATATATATCGTTACACCCCTAGTGAATTCTGCACAGAATCACAGAAAATTGACAAAACCTTGGAAACTAAATCCTCATTTTTAGGAGATACAGAGGTGATATGATTCAGGTGTATAAGCTTGTACAGGGAATATATGATGTTAACAGTTGAGCCTATCTTTCAGTTTTGGAGCAATAGGTATGAGACACGTGGGAATTCTTTAAAACTTTACCCTAGAACATGTCTGTCTGAAAAGAGAGAGAATGTTTTCACACTCCGTGCAGTAAAATCATAGAACGAGCTTCCAGAAGAAGTTGTGCGTTCCCCTTCAATTCATTCTTTTAAAAACAGGTTGGATGCATTTTGCCTGTCAAAAGGTGTAATGTATAATCATAAAGCTTGTCAGTAATTTTTGTAACTTATTGATGAATTGTTAGAAACTTTTAATCATGAAATTATTGTTTTATGAAAACATGTTAAAATGTGAAAATATATATATTTGTTTTGTGATGCTTGAGTCTGGAATAGAAGATTAAATATATATATATATATATATATATATATATATATATATATATATATATAAATAAATAAATAAATAAATTTGACAACTGTACTTGTGTGTGTCAGTGCGACGTGATGATAGAGGAGTATGAGGATGTGATTGAGGACTGGTACAGAGGAAGCCAGGAGGAAGACCTGACCAAGCATTTGTGTGAGAAACACGTTCTGAAAGGACAAGACGCAGGTAACACACACACACACACACACATATATATATATTAGGGCTGTCAAATGATTAAAATTTTTAATCAAATTAATCAGAATTTTCAGTGGATTAATCATGATTAATCACTATTTGCAATTTCACCTGAATCCTAACCATTTTTTTCTGAAATGCATACCAAAAGATACTAGTGCTGTCAAGCAATTAAAATATTAAATCGCATTAATGTCATAGTTAACTCGCTATTAATCGCAATTAATAGCACATTTTTATCTATTCTAAATGTCCCTTGATTTCTTTTTGTCCCATTATATTTTCTCATTTTAATTCTCTTATCAGCATGGAAAAGTAGATTGGCTTGCTTTGTGACATTGTCATATACGTTATGTTCAATTTCACACTAACATTCACACTTGGATCTAATAATCTGTCACATAATGTAACGCTGTTACCTCGATGTTCCATTGCAAGTAGTACTGCAGATAGTCCTGCAGATAGTACTACAGGTAGTACTGCCTCATTTGTTTCTCTCACTGACTGTAGAGTCACTACTCGCTCGCTCTGAAGATAATCGCCGTCACGAGCCTACAAGCTACGCGGCTAGCAAGCTAAAACCGGCCGAGGCTTGTGTCTGTTTTGTTTGTGGTCTGCGAAATTACAAGACCCGCCCTTCAATCACTACTATTGGCCAGGCGTCGAAGGTAACGTAACTCCATTTGTTCAGGTCCTATCCCCTGACCAATCCACTATCCTCACCCCTCGCGGTGAAATGCCTAAACCAAACCAATCAGCTGCTTCGTAGGGCGGGACATGGTGTGGCCATAGACAGTTAAAGAAGTGGACTAACAGATCCCGTTGCTCTCTCTATGCGTTACTCGTGCGTTAAAAAAATTATCGGCATTAAAATGGGTTTGCGTTAACGCCGTTAATAACGCGTTAAACTGACAGCCCTAATATATATATATATATATATATATATATATATATATATATATACACACACACACACACACACACACACACACACACACACACACACACAGAAACACACACACACACACACACAGAAACACACACACACACACACACACACACACACACAAATACAGAGGTCTTTTTTTCTTTTCCTCTCTTTGGCCTTTTACCTCAATCTCTTTTTTTCTTTTATGTTTTTTTCTTCTGTTATTTTTTACTTGTATCTATTTCTTTCACCATTTCTTTTCTTTTGTCCAGCCTGTCTGAACGAGAACTGGACCCCAAAGAAGAAGGGAGACCAGGCGTCCATTGCGGAGGACAAGAAGAAGAAGAAAAAGAAGAAGGGAGGGAAGAAGGGAGAGGGAGGAGATGGCAGCTTGGAGGGAGAGAAGACGACCAAGAAGAAGAAGGAGAAGAAGGTAAAGAAGAAGAAAAAGAGCAAAGCTCCGGTGGAGAAGACGGATGCAGGGGTGTCGTCGGACGAGGAGATCCAGCCACAGATGCCTCTGTCTGGGCAGAAGACGGAGCTGTGAGCCCTGGGTCCTGTCTGGATCTGGATCAGCTCTCCTATTCAAAACTAAACGCTTGGGAAAAGCAGTCTGCAGCTTCTCGAAACGTCTTTGTCAAACTGAGGTTCAAGTCGCTGATTTTGCTAAACGAGATCTTGTACTGTTACGCAGTTTTAAAGTTTTATTTTCAGTTTTCGAAACATGTTGTCGTTTCTCGGTGTGTGAGAAATCAGCCATATCATCAAAATCTATAACCAATTATCCAAACTATAGAACTTTTAAGGTTTACCTTTGTCATTATTGGGCATGGGTGTTTTGAAATTTAGGTTCATGTCGAAGGAATTTGCAGGCACCCCTTTTAGCAATCGTTGATATCATTTATGATGACATTACACTCCCCAAATGAACTGCTGAGATCTGGGAGGGTGTTGCCATCGCTACAGTAAAGTCCACAGGACACAAAACGAGCAGTTATGCTATCAGACAGGTCGTAAATGGCAAACGTATACGCAATTGGGATGTCACTGTGCGATTACATAACTGCAAAAATTGTGCGATTTAAGTAAATAGGTGTGCTGTGTGCGTGGCACTCTGTGTGCACTGCAGTTTCCATGTTGTAACAGCCTTCTCTTTACCGACAGTATTTACAACAGATGAAGCCACCGCGTCTTAAAGTTCTCATATTTTGCTTTTTGGCTTTTCCCCTTTCCTTTATTGTGTTATATATCTTTTTGTGCACGTTAGAGTTTTACAAAGTGAAAAAGCCCGAAGTCCCCCCCAAAGGGACTTACCATCTCCAACAGGAAAACACTGTTCACCAACTGCTCCAAACAGCTCTGTTGTAGTCCAGCCTTTACTTCAGAGACACACGTGGTCACTTTGGAACACACGTTATAATGCTCGCCTAGCTGCTAGCATGGCACACCCTCATACTCTGCTTCTGACTGGCTAGTAGTCCTTACCTAGGTACTGCGCATGTGTGACTCCCAACAAAGATGGAACAGAAGTGAGATGTCTCACTCTGTAGCTAAAACACAGAGCTCAACACACAGGGTGAAAAGAGGAGCTGCAGCAATGTGCAAAAATATGGTGTTTTTTGAAAATTAAACCACGTAAACTTATTCTGATATAACCTCTAAATACAATTATGAAGCTGAAAATGAGCATAATATGAGCATCTTAAGAAGCTTGGTGTTTACTGTTAACTCACTTTACATTGTCTTTGCGGTCTCTTTTCTCTAGCTTTCCAAAATTTCCAAATTTTGGTAGTTTATTTTCTGCATTTTCCTTGATGATCAAGTAAACTCACCCTACATCTGTGTTTCTCTGGTTGTAAATGGAATATCTTTCGGTTTTGGACTAGAGCTGTGATCAGGCCCAAAAATATCAGAGACCCTACATGAACCCCGCATAGATCTGTCCAAGCCCTACCCGAGCCTGAGCCGGTTTAAAAACCTGAATGTTCACTGCTTTTTTATCTATTTGTGTAAGTTGAATAGATATCCAGAAGATGGCAGTCACATACAGTGGTACACACACAGCAAACATTTTCCATAACATACACAGACTATAACTAAAAGAAGAAAAAAAATAGAAATTTGTGCAAGCTCGGGGGAATTTTGCTTGGGCCCAATTTGGGCTGAGAATCAAAGCTCTATTTTGGACTGATGGTCTGACAAAAAGAAGCAATCTGAACATGTCACAGTGGTCTCTAGGAACATGTGATTTTAAATTGTATGAACTAAATAACTGATCAATTAGATAATCAACTGCATCCTTAGTTGCAGATCTCTTCTGTGAGACCATGTTGACTGCCTGTTGGGTCTGAAACCTGTGATCACAGTACATAGAGGATTTTGGAGAACTTGACCCTCAGAGCTCCAGATCTATAAGGGAATTCAGTTTTCTTTTCCGGTCACTTGAATGTAGCTGTAGATTTGCTGTGGGGCTTCCATGCTGTATTACCCCATAATGTGAATTTGTATGTTTGTCCACATTTTTGCAGTTATAAAAACTCTTGTATTTACTGTCATATTCATTCCATCTGAAAACTGGGATTTTTAAATAGTTTGTTTTTGGTTAATTTATTCTTTAGGACCTTTTAGAAATTCTCAGATTGTTTTTCCTGAGGCACTTTACACTCTACCTGAAACATACATTGGTTCAAATGGAGAATTGCTTAATGTAATATTTGCAATCAGTAGAGAAAACTAAAGTGATGCAACCAGATAACATTTTCTTGCCCATATTTTTCCTCTCCAATATATGATCTTGAGGTCTCAGATTCAGTGAAACTCCCCTTTAATGTGTAAATACAACATGTGAGGTACTCTTTTTAATGTCGTGTGTGTGTGTGTGTGTGTGTGTGTGTGTGTGTGTGTGTGTGTGTGTGTGTGTGTGTGTGTGTGTGTGTGTGTGTGTGTGTGTGTGTGTGTGTATTTTGTGAAGTAAAATTCTGGCTGTGTTCCATTGGAGTAGCTTTTTTAAAACCACGAGCAGACACATCAGTGGATCAATAAACAGGTTTGAACACTGAAAGAAAGAAATAAAAAGATCACAAATGACTGATCATTTCCAGGTGGATTTATTTTTTTTAAATGTTCTGAAGTTATACATAATTAAATAAAACTCAATTTCTGCTACAGTCTCAAAGTGCTTAACAGCTCCGTTATCCAAACACTAGAGTAACAACAAATGGTGGTGTGTTTGCAATCGTTCTCTCAGTTAAGTGAACCCAGTGTACCCTTCAGACCACTGGCAGGAGGTTCTAGTTCTAGACTTCCTCTGCCAACACTTCATTTTGAACAGTTGTTGCAGGGAGACATTTTATCAATTTATGTTTGTGTCGTTACTCGTTTGGTCTTATGCCTAAAGTTCAAATCGATTTTTAATACTTTAAAACCTCAAATGAGGGCATCCGGATACCTCGGCTGGTAGAAACACACAGAGGTTTACTACTCAACGCAGCGGCCCGGGTTCAACTCCAACCTGCGATCCATTGCTGCATGTCTTCCCCCCTCTCCTCTCTCCCCTTTCATGTCTTCAGCTGTCCTGTCAAATATAAAGGCCAAAAATGCCCTTAAAAAACAACCTCAAATCAGTCTCTTTGTAAGATCCGATTTTTGTTCAATTAAAAAGATGTGTCCACCGCCTAAGAAGTAACAGAAGAACACACAAAAATATATGTATATATATATGTGTGTGTTTGTGTATTTCTAACTTCCAATGAGAAGCTTTGATTGATTTGCAGTTTTATACAGAGCCCAGAATACCTGTTGATTTATTTAAACACTAAACAAATTGTTACAGGCAAACATTAGGTATTTTTTTATTTTTACAACATTCAAATTTCTTATCGAAAACAACAAATCTTGAGATTAATTTGTTGGTGGGATAAATGGTTAAAAAGGAAACCTTTGAAAACTGATGCTGTAAATTGTCCAAGGAACCCTCTAACAGTTCATTATTAAAAATAATGTTCACATGACGAATTGATGCCAAAGCAGTTACTACTATTAATGTACTTTTTATTTAACATGAACATACTACAGCAGTGAACACAATAAAGTGCAACTCTACAGACCGAGTACTGGGTGACCAAAACAAGTGTCTTTATCTAGTGCAGAGGGTGTGGTGCAGAGACGATACACACCTAAAGCCGTACATCCTGAAAATGGCCATTCCAGAGCCTGCTACACCCTCTTAAAAGATTGATCCCAGGATTTAATGAATCAATATCAGATCATTCAAATGAAAATTGAATGATCAGGGGTTTTTTAAACCTAGCCCCATATACACAAACCATTACGTCTTGTGAATTCTCATATGCCTTCTCAATTTGGATATGCTAATGAATTTATTCCCGCAGGTCTTGCAAAGGTACGGCTTCTCACCTGTGTGGGTTCTCACGTGAACCGTCAAGTCACCGTTGCGTTTGAAAGCTTTCCCACACGTTTTGCATGTAAACGGCCTCTCACCGGTGTGTGATCTAATGTGGGTCAACAAGTGACTACTATATCCGAAATTTCTTCCACACGTTTTGCAAGAATATCGCTTGTCACCTGTGTGGATTCTCATGTGGGCTGTCAAGTTATTATTGTGCCTGAAAGCTCTCCCACATGTTTTGCATTTAAACGGCCTCTCACCCGTGTGTGATCTCACGTGGGCCAACAAGTTGCTATTACATCTGAAAGCTTTTCCACACATTTTACAAGAATATGGGTTCCGACCTGTGTGGGATTTCATGTGAACTGTTGATTCAGTGCTAGTTTTCCCACAAAAGTCACATTCGAAAAAGGTTTTATGTGTGTGAGTATTACGGTGAATCTTTGACAAGTTAGGGTCGTTTACATTGATCTCGTTTGGTTCTGGCTCTGCATTTCTACTTGAACCTGAGTCCACATTCTTGCTTCCTTTATGATCTCGGCTATCAGCTACTTGAGAGTTGTCAGAGAAGAGTTGGTGGTCACTTTTTGGTTCTGGTTCACTGTGGTTACTTTCCTCATGGGTAGGAGTCAGCATAAAGGCATCCGTCTCCCGATCTTCCTCCTGGCTGGTGTAGAATTCCTCCTGTTCCTCTTTAATCTGTGAAAGCTCTGGGTCCTCTTGGTTCAGACTGGAGTTTCTCTCCTGGATACAGAGCTGCTGCTGGTCAGTGAGCTCCTGCTGCCGTGGGAGTTCTGGAGGGACAGAGAATAAAAAAGTATTCTGTCTTCCAGACAATACATTTAAATTAACAAGAAAAGAATTAACACTAAATGCATAAAAAGCCCCCCAAAAAAAAATTATATATATATATATATATATATATATATATATATATATATATATATATATATATATATAAATATATATATATAAAATGGGAATTTCAAAATCTTTAAAATGATATTGCATCGTTGATCATTGAATCTATGGTTACACCCCTACTGATACTATTAGTCCAAATTAGCTGTGGCCATTACGATAGTTATGATGATATAAAAATGGTAATGTTATGCATGGCTTGTGCATTGTCTTGAGAGTGCTTATTTTGTTATGGTGTGTTGTTGTCTTCTGTCTGTACATGTACCATCACCTCACTTGTTTTTGAAATATCTCGCCAAGGACTGCAGTTCAAAACTGGCCAGCTAATGTCAATTCATGTGCTGTGTTTTCCCTATAAATAAATAAATAATAAATTAAATGGTGGTTATGAAAGAAATGCAGACATGCGAGAAAAGTAGTACCAGTTAAACCATTTTGATTTAATGTAACGTCACATCTTATCTGTCTTGTGGTATTAAAATCATGAAGTTTTACACACCAATAATCCGGTGTAACTTTATTTCAGGTTTCCTAACGATACCAAGCAGTGTGCGCTGGCGGTCAATCACGTCTTCGTACTGGACAATTGTGTTTTTTAAAACTCCGAATATTTCTTCAGCAGCAGCAGCCAGTCGCTCGTTGACAAACTCTCTCAGATGCTCAACTAAAGACATCGTAGTTTAAATACATGTAGATATAAGGTGGCTCGACGTTTTACTGATGGACTAGCTAGCTAGCTCAGGCAGGTAGCTAGTAGGCATAGACAGTAAAACAAAGGTAGTAGGTAACGATGGCAACTGTTTCCTTCCGCTGGGTGTTGCACTGTTAAGTTTCGACAGTGAACTGTGTAGTTATTTTTGTTCCGCTTGCAATTGTTAAAATTGTTTCCAAAACGTTTACCACCAGCGTCAGGGCTTCAACAATTTGTCTCGGTAGCAGTCATGTCATTTGACAACGTGACACAGGATTTATGTTTTAGTTTTAGTTTTAGTTTCTTACTTTTCTCCTCCTTAATGTGTTGGCGCCTGTTAATGCATATACTCATATATAGCGCTGCTATTTACAGTATGGGATGTATGCAAACGTATTGTACTATATATTATATTACATACTTTTACTTATACATGTATATAATTATTTTATTGTTATTTTTTATAGGGGGGGTTCCGTTTGTGCCAAAAATGAAGTCGAAACGATAACTGTCGTCTTCCATGTCTATGTGTCTGTTTACTGTCTATGTCTGTCTGTCTATGCTATGTGTCGTCTTCCATGCCTATGCCTTTTTTATTGTTCATTAAAACAGAATATAACAATACAAACAAGGCACAATCATATACCATATTTTTATACATATTTTTATATAACAATCTTATACCATACAAATCAACATAAAGAATGATATAAAAGAAAAAAGAAATAAAGAGAAGGGGCTCAAGTAAATAAATCAAATCAAGGGCTTTTTTTTCATCTTTAACCCGTTTCAATGACTTGCACAAAAGATTGAGCTCATTCTTCCAAAGGTTCAGGGAGGGTTTGGTCTTGAAATATCTACATTTATGTATAAAATGTTTTTCTAAAAGCACCAAGTTGTTGAGAACAAAATCTACCTTCTTATCTTCGACAAATACACCAAACTTTATATTCTTCATTGTCAGAGGTGGTATCAAGTCTCTGGTCTGTAACCAGCTCTGCACATCTCTCCAGAAAGAATGCACCGACTCACACTGAAAAAAGACATGTTCTAAATTCTCAATTTCTTTTTCAAAAAAACACAGTTATTAGTATCCAAATTGAATCTCAGTCTTAAAAATTCGTTTGTTGGGTAGATTTCATTTACAATTTTAAAGTTGACCTCTTTAACCTTTAAGGAAATGAGATATAACTTTTCCTTATTTTCTTAACCTCTCAATCCCCAAATTCTTTCATCATATATTGTCTTTTAACTGGATTGGGATAATATTCCTTCAATAGAATATTTCTAATAACTTTGTTGGTACATTTATAGTCACAGAAAGCAATTCCTTGGATGCAGAGCTGCCTCAGACCAGGAGAAACCTGATGTCTTCTCTCACCATGGATTTCAGAGATATTGGTATAGCTTTCAACCATCTGTCATAACACTTCCTCCATGTACACAGATTTTCTGTTTATCAATATGTATCTATTATTCAAAACTGGAGTATTATGAGGTGTGAAATTATGTTTGTAGATTAACTTCCAATAGAGAAGGACCTGCTGATGGAAATCAGAAAGTTTGACTGGTAACGAATTGCATTCAAAATCACATCACAAAAGAAAGTCTATTCCCCCATTTTTGAAAATATTAAATTGGGGACAGTAAACCAAATGGACTGCCTATTATTAACAAAAGATTTTATCCATTTCAATTTCAAGACACCATTCATTATATCAAAATCAATCGCATTCGCACCACCATCTTCATAGTTTTTGACCATGTCAATTTTCCTTATGTACTGACATTTGTTTCTCCATATAAAATTAAAATTGACCTTGTGTATGGCTTTGATCATGTTTGTAGAGATGGGTAAGGAGAAAGCCGGGTATATAAGTCTGGATAAGCTGTCCATTTTGGTTAATAAAACTCTCCCAAAAATTGTGATATCTCTCAGCAGCCACCTATTTAAGATCAATTTACACTTTTCTATATTGTTCCATACATTCATTTTGTCTGATGTTGTCTTATCCTTAGAAATAACAATCCCCAAGTATTTAACTTCTGACTTAACCTTTATGTTATATAGAGGTTGCAAGGGATAATCATGTAGTGCTAAAATTTCATATTTATCTAAATTCAATTTTAAGCCTGAAGCACTTGAGAAGTGGTCAATAATTTGTAAGGAATTTGATTTTCATTTTTTAGAAACAAAGTTGTGTGTCGTCAGCCAATTGACTTATGATAATTTGTCTGTCACTTACAACTAACCCTTCAATACCACTATTCTGAATCAAAATGGACAACATTTCTGCTACCATAATGAATAAAAGTGGAGAGCTGCTGCAACCCTGACGAATTCGCTTCTTAATCTCAAATCGAGGACAGGTGCCATGCCTTAGAGCTACCGAGCTATTGATTCCATTATATAACATCCCGATTATATTCATAAATTCTTCCCCAAATCCAAAGTGATGTAAAGTTTTCAAAATAAAAGGATGTTCAACAGAATCAAACGCTTTGTAAAAATCTAACGACTCCAGAGAGCAGTTTGTAGTCAGTATTCAACAGTGTAATTGGTCTCAAATTATCTAAAATTCTCTTGTCTTTACCAGATTTAGGAATCAAAGTAATTAAACCTTGTTTCATAGATGACATCAGTTCTTTCTTCTCTATAGATTCCCGTAATGCTTTAAATAGTAAATTTCTCACATCATTCCAAAAGAATTGATAAAAATTTGTTGTGAGCCCATCCGTCCCTGGAGATTTGTTCAACTTCATCTTGAGAATAACTGAATCCAACTCCTCGACTGTCAAATCTGACTCACAAATATCTTTAAAGGGATCATCAATGCATGGGATAGCATTCTTGATTTTATCAAACAAATAATCAGCCTCTACTCCAGAATAATTTGAGGAGTACAAGTTTGAGTAAAATGAGAACACTTCCTTATCTATACTTCTACAATCTTTACTTTCTACCCCATTTATTATTAAACTAGTAATTGAGTTTCGCTGCTGTCAGTTTTTTTCCAAACTACTAAAGTATGAGGAATTCTTTTCACCTGCCTCGATCCATTTCACTCTTGACCTTACAAAGGCCCCCTGTGCTCTTTCAAGGTAAAGCTCATCTAACCAGACTTGCAACTCCATTAACTTGTTTTTCCCTTGATAATTTAGGTCCAAATTACTACAACACTGGTTCATTTCCCGCAACAAATTACTTTCATATTGTCTTTTTTCTCTATTTAATTCCTTGCAAAATTTTATTGTGAGTTCTCTAATCTTAAATTTAGTAAATTCCCACCTACCAATATAACCTTCAATTGAATCATCCTTTTCATTATCTCTTATAGTTTCCTTAACCTTAATGCAATAATCCTCATTTTGTAACATCTTAGAATTAAACTTCCAATATCCTTTATTTCTGGTTTCCCTCACTGTGGGTTCTAAAATGAGATCTATGAAACAATGATCAGATAGTGGTGCTTTAGAAATTTGAGTTTGTTTAACAAATGTCAGAAAGTTATCGCTTACCAACCAGTAATCAATCCTAGATTTACTTTCTCCATTAGGCTTAAACCATGAAAAGGTCTTGACCCCAGGATTAAGGAATGTCCACGCATCAATCAAACTATTGTCTGCTATAACATTTTCTACTATGTCATTATGGTTTGCTTTCCATAATCTAGGAGGTATTCTATCAACCCATTCATCTGGTGCCATATTCCAGTCACCTCCTGCTAAGATGTAATCGGTAGGGTACAATACTTTTAACTCTGAAATCACATGTGATATTTTCCATCAGAATTCTGTTTTGAGCATCGTTATTATAACCATAAACATTGGTTATTATAAAGAATAAACTTTCCACCTTCAATACCACCGTCAAATAATGTCCCTCTCTCCATCGGCTCGATGAGTCAATATTTCTCCAGGAAACTTGTGGAATCATATCGCCACCCCTCCAGATCGGTTAGAACCATGACTAAATAAGATTTTGTCTCCCCATTGGTTAGTCCAAAAAGCTGCACCAGCTTCAGAAGAATGAGTCTCTTGTAGAAACAAACAATGAGATTTTTGCCCTTTACAAAACAAAAAAATTGCTTTTCTTTTAACAATGTCTTTCAAGCCCCTAACATTCAAAGAACCAAAACTAATTTTCTCATTTACCATGAACACCAGAAATGAGAAAACAACAAAGTTAGTTTAACAGTAGTTAGCTTAACTCACTCAGGTTATGGGGAAAGTGTCATCCCTCCAAAGACCATAACCAGACAGTGTTCCTTCAGCTTCCCTTGTCATCACCAATCCGCCGTCCGTCGATGTATCCATGTGGACCCCGAAAGAAAGCAAGTTTCCCAGACCGCCTTGCTTGTTCAATTAGAGGCCACAGCCTTCGTTTTTCTTCCCAATCCTCCCGTGGTAGCACCTCGCCAAAACGAATGCCTTGCTCTTTGCAGACCGAAGAGTTTTTGGTCCGACGCCAGATTTCCTCCTTCACCCATCTTTTAGTAAAAAGAACGATGATATGCCTGATCTTGTTTTCAATCTTCTTTCCGACTCTGTGAACAATGTCCACGGCTTCTTCCAGCTTTGACCCCATATCCAGAGCAATCATAACCAGGATTTGGGTGACCCGCGTACGGATATCTTCATCTTTTTTATCTTCCAAACCTTTTATCCGGAGGCACCACCTCATCCTGTACCTTTCTTGTTTTTTGACTCTTTCTTTATGCTCATTATTCTCTTTGCAAAGATGGTCGTTTTGTTTCTCCAGAACTTCTACTTTCTTTTTACATTCTGTCAGTACCTCTGTGTTGAATTGGACGGTCTTCGCTAAGCTAGCAATCATGGCGCTACTTTCTTTTGTTCGCTCACTTAAGTCAGCAAGCTTTAAATCCACTCTCTTTTCCAGGGCCAGTATTGCCTCCAAAATAATCTTATTAGAAACCTCATCACTCTCACCAACTTCAGTTGACTTGGCCTTCTTTTCCACGGGTTGCTTGGTAGGTGTCGGCGGCGCGGAATCATTAGCAGAGCGGTCCCTTTTATTTAGCAAAGATAGTCATGCTCCTCTTCATGCACGTTTTCTATTCTTTCAACGTTAGGCGAGGATTTCCTTCCTTTGGGATCCATTTTAAGTGTTGCTGGTTTAATGACACGTTTTGAATCCATTTTCACACATCAGAGTGGACATTCAACATCTTCTAACTATACTTTGGGACTACTTGTGAAGAGCTCAGAAAAACACGACTGCTCAACCCGCCATCTTGCCGGAACCCCCCTGTCTATGCCTATGTTGATTGCTCACGACTCAACATTTGTCTGTGTCAACTGAACTTACTCCTGTTGTCTGTTGCCCTCCTTGTCATTTGACTGTGTCGTCTTGCTGTGTCACTGGCAGTGTCAGGACTAAGGTGGTCAGGTCAAAACATAGATATGTGTATATATCTATGAGGTCAAAGGCCGTTCACCTGCCTGTGGTCAGGTGGCCAATCCCTTGCTCAGTGGCGCTGAGACGAACACTAGCTTAAAGCTATCTTAGCTGCTTCTAATAGAGCACACGTTTATATGGAAAAACTTTTATTAAGGTTGTAACAAAATGTTGTCGCGAGGAAAAGAAGAGGAGTTCAAATTCTGCTGTCACTCTCTCTCAAAGAGGGTGACCATCTTTTGATTTCCAAAAAAGCGGACACCCGGCCCGGCCTCGAGACACAAATTCAGACAGGCTTCTGAGAGGTTAATGAACATACTTTATTATGCCTCAATGGTACAAAAATAACTTCTGTAATAAAATAAAATAAAATCTGTTATAATCTGTAGCAAAATAAAAAAATAATATGAAATAATGTTCTAAATATGACCTCTTCTGTGTCAGAAAATCCAGCTTCAAATAAATATGTCTTAATACCTTTTCAATGTAATAAGATAAATAATAAAACAGTCTCACAAAGATACTAACTTAACAAACAAAAAGGATATATAGTACTATAATACTCTATAATACTTTTAATCTTTAGTTGTCTTCTTCATCCTCCTTGTCTGCCCATCCATATTTTGCTCTATGTGCCAGCTTTGCACACGGTGCACTCCGCCTCCCAATTGTCCCGACCGGGAGGGTAAGCTACGTGGGAAACTTTTTTGGCAGATCAACTGAGAAGCTGCACTTACGCTTCGGCATTTTGTGTGCATTGCTGCTCGCTGTCTGCTCTGCTCCCAGTGTATGTGCGCGTCGCAGAGCCGCCCACAAGACAGCCTCTCGGGAATTACGCCACGCAACAAGGTACCGTAGTATTGTGTGCAACGCGCCAGTCAATTTAAGTACACGCTTTTGGTCCTATGAAAAACAGTAAAAAACGGACATTTTCATGAATTTATAAAACCCCCCCGGACGCCCCGGACAGTACGTAAAAAGTGGACATGTCCGGGCAAAAGAGGACGTTTGGTCACCCTATCTAAAGTTGACTCCACTTTTGCAGAGCGGTAGCGTGAAGGTTCTTCTAAACACTGGCATCATTGTTGCTGACACACCCTGAACCATGGGACTACGAGCGTTGTGCAGTCAAAAGTAAGTAATTAAGATGTAGCTTTAGGATAGGTCTAAATTAATCTCAAAAAACACATTCTTTGGTTCTTGCCATAGAAATAAAACTTCTGGCTCCTAAATATGACGATTTGCTGCTTTGTTTTCATATTGTAAATTGAATACCTTTTGTGTTATGAACTGTTAGTCAGACAAAAATAGCAACTGAAGACGACACGTTGAGCTTTTTCTGATGTTTTTTTTATTCACAGTTGTATAGACCTAACTATATTTTTGTTTCAATGTATTGGCCAATTAACAGATACATTGATTATGAAAATAATAATTAGTTACAGGCAGACCTGGTAGTGACTGGGTCAATGACGTGACGCCCATTTTTTGTGTCTATAAGGTTAAATTCAATTTAAATACATTAAATAAATAAAAAATGACAAAAAAATTACATCAATACATACTTTCTTTAGAGGCCATATTTTGGAGTTTGGTTTTAATCAATTTTAAGAGAATAATTGGAGGATAATGGCAAAAATGTCTAAGTGGTGTAACCGTCAAAACTTAAAAAGGGCAAATTTCTTAATAAAAGATCCCATAAACTACTTGGGCATTAACCTAAATTAAATTACGTATTTACAATATATTTTAAAATTATGCTTATATTTATTTTACTGATTTGGGGACTCCTGTCTGTCATGCTAGCTTCCTGAAATGTCAAGGTGGTGTAACCACCATTCAAGGTGCCATTTTGTTAAAATCAGCAAGAAGACCACATGACAGGACATTATATCAGAGAAAAGGACCCCTGATCAGCATAACTGCTACATCACAAGATTAATAACTCTCTGATAAATATAAGTTAATACGGCATTTTTATGGTAAGTTCAGTTCTTTGGTTAACATGTCAAATGGTATGACCCAAGTAAAATATTGAAAAGCATTCTTTTGACTAAAAAATAGAATTTAGTGTAAAAATGATGTTTGATTATTTACACCAAGGCCATATCCTGATATATGTGTCCATTATATTGCCTGACAAATTAGAATGGTGTAACCAGTTACACCATTTGACTCCTATTACACGCCTCTCAATTTTGGGCCAATCTTTTCAAATATAACTTGTTAAGTTACTGGTTCAAGAGGTTATATGAACTTAGTTACTATTTAGAACTATGTGTGTGTTTATTGTTTGTATTTTTTAAAAGTGGAGGTAATTTATCCACAACTTTATTAAGATAGCTTATTTAAGTAGGCTAGGCTAAATCATTATAGTGCAAGACCTTAGTGTTTTTAAAATAAGTTTTAGCCTTACATTTAAATTTGTGTCATTCCTTTGCAATGTTACAATAATTTCTTAACAATTGAATAAAATAGAATGAGGCAGTTTAACTGTGACCCATAATGTGGTACAAGAACAGCAGCTTTAAAACACCTAAAACATTTAAGGATTATTTAGTTTAGGTATCAAATGTTACTTAAATATTAAAAATGCTGTTTAAAGTTTATCAAATTGAATTCAGATAAATGCACCAGAATAAGTTAAAGTGCTCATATTGTGCTCATTTTCAGGTTCATAATTGTATTTAGAGGTTATACCAGAAATAGGCTTACCGTATTTTTCGGACTATAAGTCGCTCCTGAGTATAAGTCGCATCAGTCCAAAAATGCATCATGACGAGGAAAAAAATGTATAAGTCACATTTGTTTAGAACCAAGAGAAAACATTACCGTCTACAGCCGTGTCGCCACAAGCAACCAGTGTTTAGAGCTGCAAAGAAAACGCACGTGCGCGCTACCAGTATGTCCGCTGTTCTCCGTTAATATTTCAGTTAACAGTTTTTCAGTTGTTTTCAGTTAATGTTTTCAGGGGTAGGCTACAGGAGCACTGAGCAGCATAGAGCGCCCTCTCGCGGCTGTAGACTGTAATGTTTTTCTCTTGGTTAATTTCTCATGGTTCATGTCAAATTCATTTTGATAACTATATGACTATAAGTTGCAGGACCAGCCAAACTATGAAAAAAAGTGTGACTTATAGTCCGGAAAATACGGTACATGTTTTAATTTTCAAAAAACACCATATTTTTGTTGTACTGCACACTGCTGCAGCTCCTCTTTTCACCCTTTTTTGACTATAGAAGCATCACGTTAGGTGGTGTAGCCTAAGTGGTTTGTGTCAAATGTGGTAACCAGTATCTTTCTTGAAAATATGATAATGTGCAGGTAAATTAATGTTTGTTAAAATGTAACACTTGACTCCACTGTAAAAACAAATTTTAAAGACTTTTTACACAATTTGTCCAAGATTATTTAGAAAACAAATGTTGTTTCCAGCACGTCTACCACTTGATATTTTAATAACACATATCATTTAGATTTAGAAATCTATTTTTGTGTGAAATTTTGAAATAGGAGTTATATTTGTATGAGTGCACTCACAAACAATGTAGTGGATGAAATATTAAATATTAATCATTCCTTTGTGGTTACAGCACAATACAGACATTTTAGGTCCATTTGGTCCTAACTTTGTAAAGAAAATGGTGAAAATCCTATTTCAAATGAAATAAAATGTACAAAAACATAAAATATACATTTTAACAAAACTCAAGGATGACTTAAAAAAAGCTTTTTCAAAGTTTTAAAATGTTCTCATCTTGCCAACCCTTATTCGTCATTGACCCGACTACATTGGATGTAATGATGATGTTGCTGCACCTGCCAGATGTGTGTCAGTTTTCTTTTTTTGGCTGCTGTGCCGGTCTGTTATACTGTTGTCAGACAGAGCTGGATGTAGTGATTAGGGGCCCTTGGAGAAACCCATGCATGGGGCCTCTCTCCTGCTTTATTGTCATCCTTTTCCCTAACTGAGAATGCTATAGATGTAGTTATTTACCTTTTACCCTCTGCTTCCCTGTCACGGTTGCCTCGTCCCCTGCTCTTGAATGCAATTTTCTTCTTCAGGTAGTATTTCATTAGCATTGCCAATGTTTCCATGAGGGTCAGATGAAAAGGAGAGTAGCCTACTGGTGCCATCATCTTCTAACATTTGTGTGTTAGTGCTGTTAGTGGTTTCAGTGGGTACAAAAAAGGAGTTTACATTTGGGAGTTTTGCAATGAAAAGCAATGAAAGCGCACTGCCACTGGGATACCTGTGTGTCAGTGTTTGGTGCTAGTGTGTGACCTCCTGACACTTGTTAGTTAGAAACAGATGCATAATCCAGTATGTATTGGGCTATATTTAAACATCGGTATTATATCTATATCCTTAAGGGAGCCTCACAGGGGTGCCGCACAGTGTCCTACCCTGCCTAATGGTAAAGTCTGCCTCGTACTTTTGTTTCCGGTAGAGCCATTGATTTATTGTTTTTAAACGTATTTGGGTTTCTGTGCATCGCTACATACTTTAATGCCGCCGCTGTTGCATCTGCCAGCTGTGTGTGTGTGTGTGTGTGTGTGTGTGTGTGTGTGTGTGTGTGTGTGTGTGTGTGTGTGTGTGTGTGCGGTTATTATACACCAGGCTATATATGGCTAAGATGTCACATTGGGCTTTAAAGGGCAATTTTCAGTTTGTACTAGAACATGTTAACATGCTTTAATGTTAAAAAACACTTTATTTTTCTCATACTGCCCATGGCTGCTGCATCTGTATTCCCCCTCCGTATAAGACGCTCTGTTGGAGTGCCTGTCTCTCTAAGCCCCCCTCCCGAAAAAGCCCAGTCTGCTCTGATTGGCCAGCGTGTTTCCTGGAATCTCCGCTGCGCTCCAGTTTTGTTTCACAGTTGAAGCTGGAGCTACTAGCAGGACTTTGTACCGTGAAAAAGCAGGACTTTGTACCGTGAAAAAGCAGGACTTTGTACCATGAAAAATCACCAATAAAGGCTTCTAAACCAAATATTACACAACCTGGCATGTCCCAGCAGTAAAGTGACTGGAATTTGGGGAGAAATGACCAGCATTGGCCAAAATACAGGTATTTTTTGAACACTTTTATTGGCTATCAAAACTAAGGCCATTTAGTGCATTTAAGTGTCACCTGACATTGCAGAAACAAATGAATAACAATACAGTAATGTGAACTTACTGTGGAATATATATAACATATAAAACTATGAACTACAACTTTAATAGTAAAAGGCTATGTTGGCCTTAGTTTGATGTGAATGTACGCAAGTCAAACTTTAGTTTAAAAGCATATTTAGGACGGAAGCGCCACTTTTAAGATTCACCGTATTTTGTTTTTGGGTCAAATGGCCTTTTGAATGGGAGAGCTAGGGGCACTCTTGCTAGCCTCAAAATAGCTATTTTTAAAACACTAAGAAGGCTCGACACAACATGAGACTTTGCTTCAAGTATCACCAGGGGCTCTACACATTAATGCAAGCATTGACAACATTCTTTGTGTACACAGATTCACTAAAAAGAAAGTTTTTGAACAACTCACGTAGCTCTTGTTGTTTTCCTGCTGCTGCCATATTATCAGTCCATTTCCGAATGCGGATGAACGGACTCCATAGGAGGAAATATCGTTCTTATACGAGGCTCCTTTTTCAACTTCAAGGTCAATATTGTTTTTACAAACGACAAAACAAAAAATCATCCGTGCGTTTATATGGAACTAAGCTTTAGGAGCTTTCCATCTTTACTCTCCTCCCTGTTATGTTGTATTCGGAAATCAACTAGTTTTGACTGATAATATGGCTGCAGCCGGAAACAACAACAGCTCTGGTGAGTTGTTCAACAACTTTCTTTTTAATGAATCTGTGTACACAAAAAATGTTGTCAAAGCTTGCGTTACGGTGTAGAGCCCCTGGTGATACTTGGAGCAAAGTTTCATGTTGTGTCGAGCCTTCTTAGTGTTTTAAAAATAGCTATTTTGAGGCTAGCAAGAAAGTGCCCCTAGCTCTCCCATTCATCTGACTGAAAAACGAGAATACGGTCAATCTTAAAAGTCCTAAATATGCTTTTAAACTAAAGTTTGACTCACGTACATTCACAAAAATACCCTAGGATGTATTAGTTACGCTTTAAGACAAAAGGGAACAAAGGATTGTAAGAATAAAAAATAACAACAAAAGGTATACAATTTCTAAAAATGAATGTATATAAATATAAGTAATAAATCCAGGCCATTTGGCCTTAGTAGCTGTAATCACAAAACACACTTTGTAGATTGTGCGTGTGTGCGACGAGGTGTGTGTCGTCGGTGTAGGCCGATTTATATTCCTCACTTCCAATTTAACATAAATTAGTTTACTACTTGAAGTTTCCACAACTTAACATCATATCTAGTCATGTCAACTCACGACATTAGGCTACAACCGCTAATGCTTTAACTAGCGCTAGTACGTTAAGCTAACATCAATACAGGTACGCTACCTCGTGTCGTCTGGGCTTGGTGAGCTGACAATAACAACAGAAGGTTTTCAGCTTTGCAGTACACACATTGTACCTTGTTGTCTTCTTTTTTCAGTTTGAAATGATCCCAAACTTGAGACATTTTTTGCCTTCTCCTGGCGGGATCTTGGCTCTCCGCCCTTGTGCCAATGAATGTTGTGTGCGTTGTTAATAACAGTCCGTGTGAAACAATGACCCTGAGCTGAGCAGGAATTAAACGAAGCTTCGAGGCAGATAATTTGCCTCAAAGCCTTTTTTGTATCGAATTATTCGAATTAAGCGAGTAATCGTTTCAGCCCTACATGTAACTAATTAATAGTTAGCAGCAGGGCATGAAATTAACACCCGCCCACCCGCCAAATGCGGGTGAATTTTGCAATTGGCGGGTAACACTGTCAATCTACCTGCCACATTGGCGGGTAGCCAATGAGAATTGAGTGATTCAGACGCGCAACTATTGGTAAGCAGGGTACGCGGTTGCTTACGGGCCCAGACCAATCAGGGGCCTGCATCACTGGAAGACATTGATTGACAGCCGGGGCCCCCTATCGCATTTGCATTACTCGCGACAATCCCAGCAGTCCCACGTGCAGCCACTGACCAATCGGTAGTGAGAACGGGTCAAATTCATTTGTTGGCAGTTGGCAGAACATTTCAGACTGTCCTGCCAACCGGTAGACATTTTAACATCAATGTACGCTGTAGCGATGTTTCACTCTGAAAGCTGCTGCCGTTTCAATCCTGTCCTGGGCTGTTGCTCCATTTCCCCCGCGACGCGCGCACACACACACACACACACACACACACACACACACACACACACACACACACACACACACACACGGACACACGGACACACGGACACAATCACACGGTGAATGCAGGAAAAAACGGAGATGAGACGTACATAACCTAAATTGAGGACAGCTACGCTCATTATTGTAAGTGCAATAAGTTAAAGTCCAATAAGTAGCTACTCAAACCGTATGAATGTGTCCCAGACCAGGATAGGAAATTAACTAACAATGTAAAGATCAACAAGCCACTGACACATAGGCCTAGCTGTATGTTCAAATTTGATTAATTCAATAAATTATTATGTTTTGCCTTAATACACAGGCTACGATGAATAGGACAGGATAGGATCAGAGAGACACAGTAATTCCCGTTTTTCACCTTTATGAGGCAAAAAAAAAATCTGGCTGGTAAAAAGTCACTGTGGCGGGTGGATTTTTTAATCCACCCGCCACAGTGGCTGGTGGTCAAAAAAGTTAACTTCATGCCCTGGTTAGCAGTATGCTAACGTTAGATTGTAGTGGAACGAAGCAGCACTTTCTACCGTCAAAAATCACAGATAAAAGCTTCTAAACCAAACACTACCCAATCGGACATGTTTCAGCAGTAATACGACCCGGAATTGGGGAGAATTTAACAATATTTGCAGCCAAGATAACATTGTTTACTGCTGTTAGCATGTAGCTACTATAGTTAGCAGTGGATGCTAATAGAATATAGCAGCAATTTCTACAGTCAAGAGTCGCAGATAAAGGCTATTAAACCAAATACTACTAACAGAAAATGTTTCAGGAGTAATGTGACCCGGAATTGGGGAGAATTTAACACACCGGCAGCCAAGATGACATTTTACTGCCGTTAGCATGTACATGAAACAATAGGCTCGTTCAAGATGAGCCACGTCTGCGCAGAATCGACCACCGGCGATCGCCGCCCAATGCATGTCGGTTAGATTTGTGTCCGACTTGTGCCTGACTTGCTCTGACGTCATGCACATGTGGGCAACGATAACCTCACGAGATCAAGGCTGCTGCAGTTTTGAGACTCAGGCGTCGCAGTTGCTTTTCACCGACTGTAAGACCCAGGCGGACCCAGGGCATGCTGGGAAATGCCTGGCTCTCAGCTGATCTAACAGCTGATTGGTTCAGAATCTAGCTACTCAACATGATGACGTTTTATATACACGTTTTATTGATTTTGAATTGGAGGGATTTTAACTGCTATTTGTCTGATTTAAAAGGCTTATTCTGTACAAACCACGTTAGAAGTCAGAGAGACTAATCTGTTCAGATTACGGATCATCTACAATGTGTTGTTAATTAAAATCAGCAACAGATCGCATGTAGAGCCCCCGGCTGCTGCTGCCTGCTCTCGTCCACTTTACAGGCGAGGCGCAGTTAATCTCCAACAAGCCTATTGTAGCACCGCAGTGGCTTAAAAAAAAAACACTCCAGTCCTGCCTACTTAGAGCGGATGCCCAATCATAGAAGGCTGTCTTAGAGTTGCGTAACACTTAGAGTAGAAAAAAACTGTTGAAACCAGAGCATTCAGAACAGTTTGCTAATTGTCTAAAATACATTTACCTCATTATTTGGCCACGTTTAACATGAAAATCCAACATTGTAGATATGACAGAAAATACAGAAAAGCATAATATGTCCACTTTAACAAAGTGTTTTCTGACACTTTATAGTCTAATTGATTAACCAATTTACCAAACAAATAGGATATTTCTCATGAACTGGAAACAGGGTAAATTAAACTCTTATAATTGGTTGAAGGGCTTGTTTGTTGGACTGTGAAAATGGATTTGTCCCTGGGATTCTAGTTGCTACTTGGATTGCTACTTGGTTGCTTACTCACTGTTTTGGTTCCCTACATTTGTAATATTTAGGGCTGCACGATATGAGAAAAATATCTAATTGTGATTTTGACTGATATTGCGATATGATTCACAATATTGAAGGGAATGATCATTTTTGTATCATTATTCTCATTTTCATTGAAACATATTAAAATAAAAATGATTAAAATGCGTGGATCTCTACCAAACAAAGATTTCTTTCTTTAGTCTGTAGGATATGATTTGTAGACTGGGACGTCTTCGCATCTCTACAATACTTCATTCAGAATGGTTTGACACATATTTTAATTATAAGAAAAATCAACACATTAATCAACAATGGAAACAATCAGTAGATACAGGCCTAATATTCTACCATGTAAAAGTCTACTAGTGGTACGTTTTGATAAATCACAAGCATTAGTTATTCATTTGCACCCTCAAATTATGCACTTTTTTTTGCTAGGAATAATAATTTGAGTGCATGAATTAATAGAAAAGAAAATTGTTTATCACGCCTTGTTAATCTGAGCAGAACAGGTAGTTCCAATGCACTACCTTTAATCAAACTGTAGGTGTCGCCCTGTCATTGGATGTAACAGCAGTGTTTGTTTCACCTTCTGCTGAACTGATGAGGTGTGTGTGTGTGTGTGTGTGTGTGTGTGTGTGTGTGTGTGTGTGTGTGTGTGTGTGTGTGTGTGTGTGTGTGTGTGTGTGTGTGTGTGTGTGTGTGTGTGTGCGTGTGCGTGTGTGCGTTTATCTAGTGGATTGAATCACATTTATCCATCTTTAAAATATGTATTTTGTCTGAATTCGTCAGCTTGGGTTTGTATGAGTACAAATACAATGTGCATGTGAGGATGTGTTTATTTGTTGAATAATTCACAACTGGGTGTTTATAGAAGGCCCTGTGGCCCCAGAGCTCCAATAACACAGGACAAATATTGTGACACACGCACAAACACATACACTCTTTATCAGCCTTTTCAGGGTTGACAGTTTATTTGGACAATGTGGACGGTGGAAATTGGATGTAGAGAGACAAAATGTGGACGAGCACACACATTTGTTACCTATTGAGACCCTTCAGTGGCTTCATATGTCCCATATCTTCACCCTTTTTCATCATCCCTGTGAGGACACAGCCTGTGACAGTGTTGTGGATGGTGGGCGGTTGGTGAAGGAGCAGAGAGAAACAGGCTCCTCTAATCTGTAGAAAATGAAACCGACATTTGAATGGAAATATTGATTCTTTCTCCCATTTCAATCTTCATCTACAGTAGTAGTAGTAGTGTGTGTGTGCGTGTGTGTGTGTGTGTGTCACACGCTCTCTGAAATGATTTTCTGTCCCATGAAACAAGTACACAATAACTAGTAAATTATGTATACACACAGACACACACACAACTTTACAGTAACAGCAATACAGCATTAAAATACAGTATATACTTTAGGCTTGTTGTAACATTCATCAGGTAAAGCCATATTTTGTGCAGCATAATAACAGATAGTATTTAAAATTAGCCATTGCACATACATAATCAGCATTAACTAAATGGTTTAACAACATAATAAGAACTGTTGGCTGAAAGTGTGCACAATCCTCAAAATTTGTAATTCTGTTTACAGAAAATGGCTTTACATTTTTAATCTGCAAATAAATATACACAGTGACAGACAGTCTTGCAAACGTTTGTGTAATGCCTAAATTCCTAGGGCTGTAAGGACAAGATTGGCCATATTGAGTTATGGCTCTTTAATAAATTCTTTATATAATATTTCTATTAATTAATGCTGTTAATAAATTCTTAAAATATCCTGCAGGACCTGCAGGAGGGCTGTTCTTTTCATGTATTGTCAAGAGTTATTACAAATAGGGCATGACAGGACATTTTTCAACCAATTATAGGAACATTGTATATTAAAAGAATATATCATTCAACTTGGTTATGTATTAATTCAGTGAAAATTGGAGTGACTTATAGACCTGATGCAAAAGCTGGTCAGCAAAAAATGCCAAATCACGCAATTTGTCCATCCATCCATCCATCCATCCATCCATCCATCCATCCATCCATCCATCCATCCATCGTTGTCCGCTTATCCGTGGTCGGGTCGCGGGGGGAGCAGCTCCAGCAGTTTGTTAAATTATTAATTTGTGATGAGATTTTTCATATATTTCTTTTTTTGATATATTATCTGTCAAAACTAAACCCATTTATTGCATCCAAGTGCCATATTACATTCTGGGTTATTAAAAACATTTTCTAACTGAAGATCTGTCTCCACTCCTGGCGAAAGTAGTCTCCTAGCGGCGGGGAGTGAGGCGAAGGGGCTGCGAGGTGCGCTACTTCTCGTCTCATTTGTGGCCCCGTATCACTGTCATAATTGGCCCAGACAGACCTTCAGTTAGTGGTTGTAGCAGCTCGAGTTCAGCCAGTGCGAGACCCAGCGCCTGGGGTCCCAGCGGGCTGATTCTAACCTGTTTAACCTTAGTCGGGACGTATAGATATATGAAGTAAACAAACAAGATTTGTTTGTAATCAATCAGGTTCCATTTTTTTTAATTTCTCATTCCAAACTTTAGAAACGTGTTTCTACACCGGTGGTTAGGGTTGGGCATCGTTTTAATTTGAACAATTCTGATTTCATTTCCGATTCTTTTGATTCCGGTTCTTATCGAATCGTGATTCCGATTCTTTGACGGGTGGAGTTGAAACGGGTCACATGCTTATTTCACAGATAAGAGCAACATTTTATTTTGATTCAGTGGTGAGTTACAGTTTCACTGGGCTTTTTCAACATAATATAAAGCCACACAACACAACAAGCGCCTGGAAGAGTATGGTGGCCGCTACGGAAACCAAAACTTGTGCATGTTAAATTTGGAACGGGCGATCGGATTCAAAACCAAATTTTCCAAATGATTCCACTTACAAAGTGATTCCATTGGAATCGTAATTTTTTAAACGATTCCAAGTTGGAACCGGTTCTCGATGCCCGATCCTACCGGTGGTAAACATAGCAGCTTCATTATAATACTGTCAAACAAAAGCTCTGTTGTAAGCAATGTCTCGGATGTTGACGTACCAACTACTTCAGAGTTATTTGCATCAACACTTTCGAGCTGTAGCAGCAAAATGTCATCCTGCTCCCCGGCTTCTTCTGATGTGACCTGAACATGACACTAAGGAAGAAGACAGTGAAAGGGGGGAAAAAAGGAGGTGATAGAAATTACAAGAGAGCGAGGAAACCTTTTGAGAGTGAGAGAAGGAAGTAAGAAGAAGAACGATAAGTGTGTGCAGGGAAAAAAAGATAAGATTTGTAACCTTTAATGACCTGGAAAAACAAACCCCATCATGTCTTTAGCAGTAAAGGTTAAAGTCTTTCTGTTTCTGTCTCTGCTTCTGTGTTAACTGTAATCCAATTTTCCTCTATTTTATTTGGTGGTGGCATGTTGTGTTTCCATGTCGCGCAGGTTAAACAACAGACAATCTGCACTGCTGTTTGTCCAAAGCCTCGCTGTGAACCTTGAGTTGACCTCAAACATTCCATTACTCTCAGAGAGAAAGAGATGGAGAGAAAAGTGAAATGGCAACAAATGGCAACAAGGAAGGCAGAGAAACAGGCAAATGGAAAGACAGAATGAGACTAATATCCATCAGTTAAGTCTTCTTCTCTTTTTTTTCTCCAGGTTGGACAGCCTCAGCGCTCCAATTCATCTTCGTTCTCTGCACAGCGGTGTATTCAGGGAAGGTCAAAACCTGGAAAATAGGCTACACACCAGGCATTTTGTCACAAGACACCCTTCACCTGCCTCCCAACACCAAGGAGCCGCACACAACTGGGACACAGCGGAAGCCAAAAATACATCAGGTGGAGCGGAGCAGCAACCCTGCATGCATTTACACCTCATTCGTTCTGCGTTTACGCCGCATTTGTTGTCCTTTTGGAAGAGGCAAAAGACCGGGACGGCTTGACATTTTGTTGCTTTTAAGTTTGGAGAATCCTAATGAATTCTATCAATTACAGCAGCCAATTAACTCCCGTTTTGACTGAGAGAAAGTTTACATGAACATTTCCTGGACAAACAGATTCATCACCATCCAATTTAGCCAATTAGCAAGAGGCACTACTGAGATTGTTTTGCGGGGAAACGGTGTTAACTGTGTTTAAAGGGGCCGTGATAATCAATCTCTTGACTTCACATAGTGTTGGGTAGTTTGAATCGATTG
>CM042445.1:23723833-23741333 GCA_023631565.1 Gymnocephalus cernua
TCAGTTTACTGTCACAGAGGAGAGAAGAAACTAGAACATATTCACATTTAACAAGCTAAAGTCAGAGATTTTTTAATATAACTAATTTAATTTTTAATGAACAATGAACGATTAGGCTAATCGATTATAAAAATAGTTGGCAATTCATTTAATAGTTGACAACTAATTGGTTAATGTTTGCAATTGTAGTTAACACTTTAAATCCTTGGCACTCTATTTATTTACAGACATTGTGGCAGTCGCTACATGACGTGTTCTTTTCAGGCTACTCAAAGATGCCATCCATTGGCATTGAAGTGATACTAATTGTTGTAGGTAGGGATGGGCATTTGATTAAATTTTCTTCGTCGATCGTCGGGAGAATTAATGATCAGTTATCTATTAATCATTCATATTTTTATATTAAAATTAATTATTTATTTAACTTTTTATAAATTAAAAACGCAATGAAAATACAAAAATACAGCGTGTTTTTCCTCGATGAGATCTTAATTACCAGAAGAACAACTTGTGGCAGTTAAACTGGAGGTTAGGCTAAACTTGAAGATATATGCGCTGCAGTGCTCTGAAGCAGCAGAACCTGCTGCTGCCAGCCGGCCTTCTTAAACAGAGACCCTCGTTTGTTCCACAATGATAAATAAAAAGAATCATGTTAATAACTTAATCAAAAACATAATAATACTTAGATCTGACTGGTTTTGTCAAAATGTAACTCAAAACTATCCAAGGCACGGACAAAGCCTAATAAAAAATAACCAGTAACTCACATACAACTTCTGCACCAGTCTACTGGTTTTTGTTGAGAAAAATAAGCATGTTGACATGATCTGGGGTCAGACGCGACCGCTACCTGGTGACCGTCAGTCCAGCCGCCGAAAACACCCGCCGGCCGGGATGCACAGGTACCTCCGCGCTAACTTGGCCAGCCCGGGCCGGGGAACCTTATTCCGTTGTTCGTAGTGAGTTTCTACCAGTCTGGTGATGGTACGTTGTGACTGAATGTGACATGCTGGTTCCAATATCCACCTCAATGAACTTGCAGATCCCTCGGGTCATTTTCTCTGCTCGTTGTGCATCGCAGCTCCTCCGTGCTAACGCCGAGTTGATGCTAGGTTGAGACAGAGCAGGACGCACCGCCACCGACATTAACCAGGGTCGGATGCACTTTGTGGTACATCATTTGAGTCGTGGCCGTGTTGTACTTATACACGGCATCACAGTGTTTGCAGTGAACTAAGTCGTTTTTTAAATCAAAATGGTCCCACGCTGCACTTCGCCGTGACCTCTTCATGTTTACTTTGGAATCAAAACTTCAATCACACTACACAACGCAACCTGCATTAGTTTAATCAATGACAAATTAACGTGATCGACGAAATTCTTAATGATCAATCGTCAATCGTCGATTAATCATACTCATCCCTAGTTGTAGGGCACCTTTTTTTATTTTTATTTTATGTTGAGGATTTGAAATTGGGGCTAAAACTAACTTTCAAATTAACTGCCGATTCTTTTCTAGATTAATCATTTGGTCTATAAAATGTCACAAAGCAGTGAAACAGTCTGATCCTGTAGCAGTTAAGTGTTTTTTTTACCACTAGTGGGCAGAAAAGCATCTAAACAAGCTGTTAATTACACAGCCATTTTCACTTGATGAAGTTGTAATGTTACAACAACACGTTTTACATGCAGCAGACAGAACAATATTATCAGTAGTTTGGGGTTGTGTTACCACAAAACCCTCAGAACAAATACCTTGCTCTTTAGCTGCGTACTGTAGGATTCACTTGCTCATTAGTTACTTGGTTGGTACGTATTGACTCACATTTCCCAGCTCTGAATGGGATTTGAACCGCAGCCCTCAGGGTCACATCCTCCTCGACTCCTCATGTTCTCTGCTGCTGCTGTCCATTTGTCCTCCATGGAGATAAACTGTTGTTTACACTGCAGGCCACATAGGAAGTCATCTGCGGCAAGTGTGTGTGTGTGTGTGTGTGTGGTTCTTCAATTGGTCCTCACAAGAATAAAAAAAAATGTTTTTGCTGTTTTTGCACATATGCAAACGTGTGTGTGTGTGTGTGTGTGTGTGTGTGTGTGTGTGTGTGTGTGTGTCAGGTGTTTTGCGTCACCACCCACCATCCATCAAGTCAAATGGGCAGAAGACAGGAAGAACAAAAACAAATCCCTCGCTCCGGCAAAAATAAACGACTGATGCCGACCAATGACAAGTGTTTATTGTGTGTGTGAGAAAGAGATGAAAGTATGTTTTTTTTTTTGTCTGTGTGTGAGTGAAATTGAAAAAGAGAGGACAAAGCAAATATGTGTGTGTGTGTGTGTGTGTGTGTGTGTGTGTGTGTGTGTGTGTGTGTGTGTGTGTGTGTGTGTGTGTGTGTGTGTGTGTGTGTGTGTGTGTGTGTGTGTGTGTGTGTGTGTGGGTGTGAGATGAGTGAGATGGAGGAAGGAGCATTGGGTGGTGTTTATTGTTTTACCATATCAGTAGATGGAGAGAGACACACACACACACACACACACACACACACACACACACACACACACACACACACACACACACACACACACACACACACACACACACACACACACACACACACACTTATTATACTGCTCAGTGAGCACACAAAGTAAATCTTTCCAAGATGACCAACTCAACCACTCAATCCCAGTTACGCTCATGATATACTTGCTTTTTTTACCAGCTCAAATACATCTCCAATATTTACCTGGGTTTTGTTACTTTTTAGGTCGGGTAGAATCTATCTCCGTTGATCCCGTTCATTTATTTGCTGCTTCCATGGCTGTACTACCACTGTAGTGCGCTGGGTTTACGTGTTTACATGTATATCTTCCAACCCGGCCTGGCTGTCAAACTGGGCAGCTGATAACAACACACAGGCCAAAACACAAACAGACATTCTGTCACGGATATTTCAAAAGGAGAAAATACTGGCTTTAGCATTGTTGTCAGAAAAGATAGTATTTCAACTTAGCATGTTTTCTTAATATCTGATTACGCATTGGGGTCATGTTTGGATTTATTACAGTAAAAATTAGGGGTGGAACGGTACACAGAAGTCACGGTTCAGTTCATACCTCGGTTCAGACATCACTGGAGGGAAAAGCAAAACAAAAATGCAGAAGGCATATTTTTTATTGTGCATGTCTCAGGCTGTACCACCCAAGGGGCCAGGCTTCTCTCCTCAGTGTGAAGCCTCCTTTGGCGCTGTTTTGATGCTAACAAACCATCACCCCCCGTTAGCATTCCATTGACTGCCATTCATTTTGGCGTCTCTTTGACAGCCAATTACTTTACATCTGAAGCCTTTAAAGACTTAATTTGTCCATTGTTTATTTCTAAAGAAACACAACAATGTATAAAAGGCTACATTACCTTGTACCTCACGTTATGGCTCCGTAGCAGGTCTACGTTTTAGTAAAAATAGGCTAACGATTGTGTCATAACCACGCGACTTACTGTCGCATAGTAGAGGAATTACCGTATAGTACAGGAGAAGCTCGCAGGCAGTTTCGACGTACATTAGCTGTTTAGTTTAATTACTAATGTTAACTAGCATTTTAGTTAGCAATAATTAGCCTGTGCCTATGTTATCTCCTTACATATACCTACGCTCTCCGTCTCTGATAGATTGGGAATGATTGAGATTTCTCTTGGCACAGCTACCAGAAGACTTACAACGTTCAGACACGTTGCTCACGTCACATCTACGGCGGGAAGCTCAGTTTGCAGCTGCACAGTAACGCTCAGCTATCACCGGAAAGGTGCTTCTAATAGACTTCACTCGTCTCCGTCAAAAACAACGGGATCTGTTAGTCCATTTCTTTAACTGTCTATGGTACCGCCTAGTGTCATACAGTCTCTCCCCTGAGCTAGCTGTAACAGCCTGAAGTAGCCTATGTAAAGTAAGATTGTTTAAACAGTGAACAATAAGTACCCCACATCATCTCCAGACTCCATCTGGAACTTGTAAATAAAATAAGACAATCAGTGAAAATATAGCATCTTTTATTTATGAAAGTGCAAATTACATAGAATAATAACTAAAAAAATAGGTGGACGGGATGTTATGTTGTAACGAGGTTCGAGTACATACAGCAAATACGAGTGAATATGGATGCATTGAAGATGACGTAATTTCTGATTGCTTCAGTGATTTTTTTTTGGCCCTATTTGTATCTAAAGGCTGGTTAACTGTAGGGAGGAGAAGTTGGACAGTTTTTTTGTCTCATTCCAGTGATTGGCACATCTGGGTGATGGCGTCAGATATGCGTTAGCATGTTAGATGTATTTCCACTCACATAGCCGACAACTGCTGAACAACGGCGACACACAGTCCTCGTCGTATCCACCACTCGTCTGTACTACTGTAACTGACCCGAAGACTGAAGATTTCGAGGCGGGGACGCCACCAGGCGGGAGGCTCCAGGCTGCAGCCATACAGTCTTGAAGCTTTCCCAAACTTGCGATCTTAAGAGGCCGACGGGGAACTCTTGTGGGTCGCCACCATTCGCCATACTCGTCCTTTAGTGCTGCTATCTCTAACTCGCTCACTGGACCGTCGACCTGACAAAAAACTGCAGGCGGAGCTCGCTCGGCTAGCTTCAGAGTTAAGGCGGGGAAACAGATTAGGTGTCCCCAGAACCCGAGTATCTAACAGTATTCCTCATTACTTAGTTCCACATTGCATGAATTTGCACGTGAGTTTTATTTATTTTTATACCGTGTATTCTCCGTGTAAATTCATGCACCGAACTGAGACGCCCGTACCGTTTCGGTTCAATACGAATACATGTACCGTTCCACCCCTAGTAAATATATTACTTATTGGACCTTTTTAAATGCACATTTGCAAATATTTTCTTAAATAAACTTAATGCAGCCTGGATTATTTGTTTATCCAATTAAGACATTTATACTGAGTGGGACTGCAAACTGTTCATTGACACTTATTTTTTAATTGAGGTCATTTTTTCCTGAAGTGATGAGATTTTGGGGAATGTTGAGAAATTTTTTGAAAGTGAAGCCTTTATTTTAGGTTAGGACATTTTGTAAAATGCAAGGGCAAAATGGGAGGGCATTTTAGAAGGTAAAGAATTTTTTTTCTAAATGAGGATATTTGGAAAGTGAGGGCATTTATTTATAAATTGAGGATATTGGCGAAAAAGTGAAAACATTTTGGAAAGCAATAAATTAGGTTAATGCATGCATTATGTCAATGAGGGTCCTCACAAGTACTGTGTGTGTGTGTGTGTGTGTGTGTGTGTGTGTGTGTGTGTGTGTGTGTGTGTGTGTGTGTGTGTGTGTGTGTGTGTGTTAGTGATGACCTCCTCCAGCTGTCTTTGGATAATGAGAAGCTGTCAGTAGCAAGAGGACACCACACACACACACATTCACAGTTACATAAACAAATGCACATGATATTTGCACATTAGAAGACCCACACTGTAAGACAAACTGATGCACACAGTCACTGACACACACACACACACACACACACACACACACACACACACACACACACACACACACACACACACACACACACACACACACACACACACACACACACACACACAGTCTATCTTGCTCACTGGGTCCCACATCAGTTATTTCACGTTTTACTTTAGTGGAGAGAGACAGAGAGGTTGTGTAAAGGTGAATAGTTTCTACTCCAGTTGTGATGTCAAGTAAAAATCTAGGGATGAAGCTGTTTGTGTAGACATTTAACATGTTTATGAGGACTCAAACCCTCCAGTCTGTGGTCCAGTTTGTCAGAAGCAGGCTGTGTGACGGTACTGGATGATCTGGTGTACATGACCAGATCATCAGATAGGTTAGCAGGGGGTCTAGCATAAGGGCCAGCAGGGAGCAGGATTGTGAAGGCAGAAGTAGCATATTAGATTGTGCTGGAGTCGTTTGAGAAGTTCCTAAGTTCCAGCACTGAGGTGTTTTGTCGCCGTTGTACCCAAACACAAACCATTGTAATTGTCAGTATGTGTTTGTTTTTTTCTGAAAAAGGCTCAGTTAAGGACAATGTCTCTTTCAAAGTCTGGATGCGTGTGAAAATATGGTTATTCCGGGCTAAAATTATGGGTATTTCCTTATTGCTAAATCCGACAGCAAAGTATAACTTGATTAGGTCATGATCCATTGCAGGCGTAATACATGGCAAGCAGCTTTCTTTGTTCATTTTGTTTTATTTTAATTATTATATATGCATAACCCCAGAAATCCACAATAGCCCATGAAACAAGGAACATTAATCCCACATTATTAATTTACGCATCAACAATAATTATAATTTGTTATTCTCAGATGGAGCGCTGGTGTGGCGCTGTCCCGGGTACTGAAATCGATAGAAAGACAGACGGAAAAACATGTCACGGCCTGCCTTACTTCATCCTGGCGCCTGGCCTGATCTGAGTCATGTATATTACCAGCACCGAAAATGAACGTTGCAACTATCGGCATGCAAGATGTTAAAAAGTCAAGAATACTTCCCACCTACTTCCCACGGTCAGCCCTAGATTCAACTCACAAAATGAAGCTTGTTAATGTTACTTTGCAGAATGCAGCATGTGCTTACTGATGTGCTGTAAACCTCGTAATTCAATAATGGACGTTTTATTTAGTCTGACATCTTTCCATCTTCATATATTTAACTATTTCCCTGTCCCTTTTTATTCTTTATTTCTAATCGCTGTTCAGTCTCCTCATCACGAAAACACAGGTTTATCATGATTGTGTACATGTTTGTACACACACACACACACACACACACACACACACACGCACACACACACACACACACACACACACACACACACACACACACACACACACACACACACCAGCAGGTTGGACCCCAGGGCTCAGTTTTGGAGGAAACTCCCTTTCTAATTTTCCTCATAAAGACTCTAATGAAGACTAATGATGGAGCGAGGTGTGTGTGTGTGTGTGTGTGTGTGTGTGTGTGTGTGTGTGTGTGTGTGTGTGTGTGTGTGTGTGTGTGTGTGTGTGTGTGTTTTAAAAGCCTGGCTGTTCTGTCTGGGAATGTCTCTGTTCTCCTCTCGCTCCTTCCTCTTTCTATCATTTAATTTAGCCCCTTTTACAATTTTTTTTCCATCCCCCCTTTTTTGTTTCCTCCCTTTTTATTTTCTCTGTCAGTCCGTTCATGTTTGTTTTTGTGTGTTTCATCCTTCTGTTCTGTTTGTACATCATCATCTCTTTCTGTCGTTTTAGCCCTCTTTCCCTCATTCTTTTGTACTTTCTCCTTTTCTGTCTATCTTTCTGTTTTTACATCTTTCTAGTTGCTTTTTTTGTTTCCCTCTTTCATTTCCTCCTTCCTCTTTACACCTCAGACCATAATTAATACTGATCTAATAAGATAATAATATTAACTGTAATGGAAATAATGACAGCTAATGAGAGACTGATAATTTTAAAGAACTGTAGTCATTTTTTGGATACATTTTACTGTCTGCTTAACCAAATAGCAGATGTTTCAGCCGTTAGCGGGACATCAGTTGCATAGCACAATAATGTAGTTTATGTACATTTAAAAGAGAGGATAAAATATACTTGAAGCCTAAAGAGACACCTTCAGGTAAAGAGAAAGCCACAAAAAAGTCGGAAAAAGCAACAAAAATGACCCAAAAAGTGAAATGCGGTAATACAGTTAAGCTATTTTACTTGTTTCGATGTATGCATGTAAATTTAACTCTACGTCTGGCCCTTGATGTGATTCTCTTTTCCATGTGAAAATGAGTTTGACACCTCTGGTTTAAAGGGTCGGTTCATCTACATTACAAAAAAGTCAATCTCACTTACCTCTAGTGGTATCTCAGACAAAGTACAGTTGAGGGGAATACTGAGTCACTTTGGATAATCCACAGACTAATGGGGACTATTTCTTTGTTCCAAAAAATATTGTTGTTCCAATAACCAACATTCGCCTGTCAAGCTACCACTACTTTTTTTGCTCTGTCTGTATATTTACAGGCGAGCTATTTTACACTCTTGAGTTGAATGAAAAAAGATATTAGGTGTGTCACGATTCTCCAAATCCTCGATTCGATTACATTTTCGATTCTGAGGTCACGATTCGATTCAATTCTCGATTTTTACTTCTTGTTTTTAAAGCACAGGTTGCTATGCCATGTTTAGACTAGACTTGTATGTAATCATAGATATATACACTAGATGTCGCCTTGGGGTTCTAAGCATGCGTCAATACCGCCGCCATCTTGGAACAGGGGTCGGAAGCCTTCTCGCATTCAGATCAACACTAAAGATGCCGGACTTTTGTGCTGCTTATGGATGTTCGAACGAAAGAAAAACAGCAAGGGATAACATTTCACAGGTGAGAATGTGTTTTATGATATATATGCCGCCTTCGACCTGCAATCTGTGCTCCGGCGGCAGCGGGAGGTGGAGAGTTCCGTGGCCGGCGGGAGCGTCTCTTCCCCCAGGCAGGAACACAGCCTCGCCTCGCTGCTGCGCCGGTCCCCGCTGATCCAGATGGGACCGGCCAAAGACAGAGTGGGGATCGGGAGGATCTTCCACGTAGTCCAGGGACAACCTGTACGTCGATCGGCGGGAAGTTCCACTGTGTTTGCTGGCGGTCGGTCGGATAGAAGCTACAGCGGGGAAGCAGAGTACGTCTGCGGCTGCAAGACCTGGAGCTCACTGCCCGCTTCCTGGGAGCCAAAAACGACACTGACTTTAAGTCTTGTTAAATAAATAAATACACGTAGAAATAAATGAATCAGTAGTGGAGGAGTGAGCCTGGACATTTCAGCCTGTTTAAACTTCACTTTGAAGCGGAAACTCTTAGTTCAGAAGGGTGAAGTTACCGTTTGGACTCATATCTGTGAACTAATTATAATAAATATTCTTTGTATTAACACATTAATTAGTCTCTTTGTCTCTTTGTTTAAAAAAACTAGAAAATCGCATGAGATTTTGACGATTTATAGTGATTTTATTTCTGTTAGACCTTTGCCTACATTGACGCTCATGCATTAAAGAGGAGGGGCTCCCCTGTTCCAAGATGGCGGCTCTTTTGACGCATTTGTTCCAATGAACTGCCGTAGTCATCTAGTGTATATATCTATGGTATGTAATATCGGACCTTCGCAATGTACCACATTACATTCAAATTTTAAACATTTATTAACAACATAATGTAACAATAACATATCTTCAGTCAATTGGAAACTTGACAATTTGTCAATAAAGTAAAAAAAAAAAAAGTTACCGACAATCCTGAGGGCAGACTCTTCACACCAAATAGAGTTTGGTGTTAAAGCCCCCAACGTCGTCTTCCAGGCAGCACTGCCTGTCAACATAAAATCCAAAATACTTCCACACTTTTACACACTTCAGTAAAAGAGGAGGGGGCTCAAGTTCTGTCAATGTGTCTCCAGCATCTGCAGTTGCCATGTTATCTTTTGACTGACTCGCAGCACTTCAACACGTGTGTTTTTCCACTTGACAAGCCGACCGGACGTGACATGGGGGCGTGGCAGTATCGACGATTCCATTTTTTTTAATTCGATATTAAAGATTGTGACTTAATTTCGATTGCGATTTAAAATTGAAATCGTGACACCCTTAATAGATATGTTTTGCTGCATTTCTCCCCCGGTAACAAACAACAACCCTGGTACACAGAATATGATTCATTTTATGTTGTGAGTTTGTTTGAAGGAAATAACAAGTGAGTCGTTAGTGGTGTTTTCAGGTGGAATTTCCCTTTAAAAATCAATAATAAACCTTTTCATGAAGGGTCAATGTTTGTCCCAGACATGTTTCTCACTTTTTATCTTTTCATTACCCATCATCCTCTGCCCCCTCTCTCTATCTTTAAACGCACATCATTCCATCATGTTACGCCTCTTTCTCTTCCCTCTCTGTCCATCATCTCCCCCACCTCTCTTCTCACTCTTTTCCTCCACCATCTTCCTCTCCCCCTTTTCCTTCATTTTCTTGCATGTCGCCTCTCGGATCCTTTAATCTCTTTTCCCACCGCACTGTCACCTTTTCATCCTTCCTTGTTGCCTCCTTCACTTTCTGTCCATCCTTCTTCATCTCTGGCTGTTTTTCTTCTCCGTCCATCGCTCTGTGTTTCTGCCTCCATTAGAGAGAAATGGAAAAAGTGACATCAGCTATTTGGTAAACGGAGAGAGATGGAAGGAGAGAGAGGGAGAAACACACAGAGAAGATGAAACAGAGGATAGAAAAATGGAAAGCAAAGATCAAAAGAGTGACGTTAGGAGTGATTGGGAAAGAGAGGAAAGGAAAACAAGAGAAGAGAAAGAAAAAGAGTGACAGAGGTGAGAAAGAATCAAAGACAGATGAGGAATAGAGCGAGAGAGGTAGAGATCCATCACAGAGAGAGAGCGAGAGGCTTCACCTCATTAACCTCGTAATGCAGAGTAAATATACAGTCTAAATGGAACATAGACTGTGTGTGTGTGTGTGTGTGTGTGTGTGTGTGTGTGTGTGTGTGTGTGTGGGTGTGCGTGAGATCCCACAGTGTTTCGGTGTGTGTGTGATCCCACAGTGTTTCTGTGTGTGAGTGTATTAAAATCCCAGAAAATATGGTAAGAGAATATGGAATCAATTTATGATTTTTTTTAAAAAACTTCTAATGAAAATAAAAAAAACATGTAGAACTGTACCAGGCCCCCAGGAAGTGCACTCAACCTTGTAGCCAGTTTTTTTCCAGTGGCCAAATCCCCCTGCAGCCCAAAAAGCGTTTTCCCCATAGGCCGCCATTGTAAAAGAGATGTCTGTAAAACTGTCGACAGGACACCTTAAACTGCAAACAAGGTGGATTATGACTCTTTCTATTATTAATTAAAAATTCATAATGTAAAGAGGACGGACTTTTTATATTTGAAAACTTCCCTGGAGCCAAGAAGAGCAGTTTAAAAACCTGTGACTTTACACCACAATGTAAAGTCTCTGGGCAGAGTGGGAACTCGTGGGCTGGCAGGGTAGCTGCAGGGTCTTAAGTCTTACATTTAATATTATAAAAATAAAGCCTTAAAAGACTTACATTTCATTTACAAAGTATTACATTTTGTTTACAAAGGTCTTAAATATGTCTTGCCCTTTCGTAGGATTAAATAAATACTGTAACATCATAAATAAATAAATGGTGTGTGTGTGTGCGTGTGTGTGTGTGTGTGTGTGTGTGTGTGTGTGTGTTCGTGTGTGTGTGTGTGTGTGTCTACAATTTACTTCGTTTGACGTGACGTGGATGTAGTACAGGTACTGTTTACGTCAGTGTTTTTCTTCACGCTCTTCACCGTGGTATGTGTGGTTTGTCCGTGACACATGGATGTATAATGTTAATAATAACGGTGCAATATGGTGTTTTATTATAAATCTCTGGACATAAGAAAACGTGCTACTAACAAGCTAACGTTAGCTCGTTGGTTAGAATGGGTGTAAAGTGTCTGAAGGTCTGGCCACAGATGCTGACAGGTTGGCGGACGAGGTGGAGGGCAATGGGGCTGAGGTTAGCACAACCAGCTGATCGTCGTGTGAAGGCTCAGATATACTAGCGCTTTCAACAGTGCGTGCGGAAATCGTGACGTCACGGGACTGCCGTGAGTATTTATACTCGCGCGTGAGTTGCAGTCTTCTCCTGAACAGCGGTGGCGCTAAGGAGCAAAAGCTACCGATGTTTTTCTTTCTAAGGACTAGAAGAAGAAGAAAAAGATGAACAACGGCAGAACAGGCAGCAACAGTGCCGTCAATGCTTCGATTTGATTCAGTGAGCTACTTCGTCAGATCAAGCCTTTCATTCACAAAAAAAGAACTCATCTTAACGCGGTAAGTTTACCAGAGAGACTTGCAGTCAGTCGGCGAGTCCTGGCATCCGGTTTCCCAGGAGCTCGTTCAGGCTTTCTGTTTCCGGTTTGTCGTGCGCCGCTGAAAAAAATAGACTGGTGCGCACCCTGTGCTCGCGCGCTGAAAATCGGACGCGCCGGCCGGAAATTACGTCATTTTGATGTCACGAATGCGCGCGCCACCTCCAACGCGTCAAGCATAAAACGGCCTTTAGTCACTCAGCGCTGATGAAAGAGCTAGCAACAGAGAGAGGGCTGTGTATACGACGAGGACAGTGTCGTTTGTTGGTGTTCCTTCACCTTTTGTAGGGTATGTTGGAAACACATTCAACATGCTAACGCACATTCGACGCCATCACCCAGATGTGCCGATCACCGGTGTGAGGGGAAAAAACAAACCAGAGCCCAACTCTTTATCCCCGCTGCTTTCAAGCAGCCTTTAGACGCAAAAGCAGAACGGGATGAAACAGTCACTGAAGCAATTGGCATTTACGTTGCCATATTTTATTACATTATATATTATCGTATCCAGCCAAGGTGGAACTATTTGTAACACCTCATAATGCACACGTTTTTAATTTTTATTATCCTGTTCACTTTGTATTTTTAGTTTCATAGCATAAGAGCTCTTCATGCAACAAATACTTTATCTTATATTATTAGAGTGCAAACACACCTTACAAAGCTATTGTGAATTAAATGATTGAGTATTATAATAAAATGTTTTATTATATTCAGGTAACATTACATGGTAAATAACTCTTTTCTCTGGCCTAAAATCCACACAGATTTTCCAATATATGGCCGTGAAGTTGGCATTAAATTTCACCCTAGGTGGTATTCAAAAGGTCTTAAAAAGTCTTAAATTTAACCTGAAGAATCCTGGGGTACCCTCGGCGGAGCCAGCATATTCAGTGGGCCGCATGTCACCAAAGTAAACCGGAACGCTTAGAAAAATGTTTGCCGTCTCCATCAGGCGAGCAACTCCATTGAACTGAATAGGCACAATTTTGGGATCTGGTATCCAGTTATTTTACATCCACTGGCTGTACGGAATACTTAGAATCTTCAAGGCTTCATTCGTAATGTTTAACATTCTAAATGTTCTGAATCAACATTTGAAGGCGGCACAGGTTTTTTTTTTTGCATTCTGTTTAAACACGGTATTTCTGATAAACTCTAGGCTACACTTATATTATTAGTATTTTAATATTTGTAGAATTAGATTCCACTGGTGGCTGCGTAGCATTGTTTCCGACTCGTGATCCAAACATTTCCAATAACACCAGAGCATTGTTTCTGTCGTAGCATACTGTTGCTATAAGTGAGGGGCAAGATTATTTATTCATCATTATTTTATGCCGTTATTGGCTATTGGTTATAGGCTTGCTGCCTATATGCATTTATGTTGACGAATTTGACGAACTGTATTCATTAAAGAAAGGTGATTTAATAAAACAAAAGTCTCTTCATGGTGATGAAGCCATGAAATATGACATTCAAAGCTTCATTCTAAAACCTCAATGGAAGCTTGGCATATAAAAAAATGACATTCAGTACAGCCCTAAAACATCAATGTGTTGAGCCGTCTCATAGATAGTATATAAAGGTGGACGACGTATCTCCACTTCCTCCCACTGTACAGAAGTGAAGCCATAATATCCCAGATATGGGCGCTGCCATCTGGTAATTCTGGATCCAATTTTCTGCGCAGTAGTGATCGCCCATAGGCTGACCATCCAGACCCACATCCAGATGTTGGGTCTGGGAACTCACCATTGGCAGGGCTCAATCCGAGGGGCGGGATAAACGGTTGTCTTTCAAATTCCCTCTAAACGCAATAGGATAGCGCTACAACCAACCAGAGCAACGCTAGTTGATAGATTAATCTTTTGCTGCATCCGGTCGGAAAAACTCCGAACACATCTTCCTTTTTAAAGAATGACTTCAGTGCCTTCTTTCTTCCGGCCAAAGCCGATTCCAAAGACCGCTGTTTGCCAGCAGCAGCAGCCATCTTCTTTTGTTTTCAAGTAGCAGGGAATTCACGCGGAACCGTCGCAACTCTGCTGTCAATATGTTAAGCCCGCCCACCGACTCTATACACGATGTGATTGGCCTGACTAGAGTTTGGTTTTTCCAGCTCACAAGCCAGAGAAAAGAGAGTTGCTAGACAACCCTGGCTGCCGCTAGGGTGACTCTAGATTTCTAGGCTAGATCGCCCATACACCCACCTGACCAATCGCGTACCTGGTTTCATCGTTCCTGGAACTTTTTGGTCAAAAGGAGTCTTAGTTCAGATCTGTGGAGGTTTTACCACACTGTATTTTTTAAATCCTACACATAATGGCTTTAACAAAAGGCTTTGTAGACGTCAGTAGTTTGTATTTCTCAGCTGGAACACTGCCAACATTCAATAGTTTTTTTATTACTTGATTGCAATTTTCATGGGGATTGTTAAATTGTTTACAAACCAAAATGTATGTCATGTATGGAAAGAAGCAATTTTGTGTGTGTGTGTGTGTGTGTGTGTGTGTGTGTGTGTGTGTGTGTGTGTGTGTGTGTGTGTGTGTGTGTGTGTGTGTGTGAGAGAGAGAGAGAGAGAGAAACACAAGACAGCAGTCATTATAATACTGTATATTTGCAGTCAGCTCAAACCCAGACAACAGTGACAGACTGAGAGATCATCAGGAGAAACAAAATAATAGAAATAAAACAAGAAAATGCTGAATGTTTGTTTCTATCTACACAGAATATCCCTTTAACCCTAATCCCGAACCACCCCGACACCACCCACCCCTTCATCCCTCCCGTACACATTTCAAATAGTAATCAACAAATAAAACACACAGTGGAATAAACAAAACTGCAACACAACAAGTCTGCACTCTTAGTAGGTCAGAAAATCAGGGAAACATAGTTTCCTTTGTTGTAGATGAGGAGCGCTTAATTTCACACCTTAAGTACTCCTCTTTACTTCAAGGGGGTTGGGTACATCAAGGAGAAGTTCCCGAATCCAAACAAAGGGAATATTGAAATGATAAAGTTTGCATCAGGGCAGTTTAAAAACAGACAAATCAAGCGCTCCTTGTCTTTAATTTGACAAACTCCAGAAACTTGACTACTACTCCCTGGTCACAAGGGAACGGGGGCCGAAAGGTAGAGAATTCAACGTACCTTTTTTTTTTGTAGGATATAATATTGTGTTTAAAAAAACACTCCATTGTAATATAAAAGAGTTTTTTTTTTGTTTTTTTTTATTACTTTTGCATCATTTGAGAAACTGATTTCACAGGTTATTGAGGGTGATAGAAAATACTTCATACACTGAAAAGCTGCATCCAACACTTTCAGAGTTATGTCTCCTTACAGAGAGAGAAAATAAAGGGAAGAAGCAAGAGATACAAGAGGAAGAGGAGATAATTTATAGAAAAGAAAGAGGAATGAAGCGAAGAGAGTATAAGAGGGGAAGAAGAGAGAGTTGGATGTAAGGAGTGTACAGAGGATAAAATAAGCCAAATGACAACATAAGAAAAGTTTTCCCATGCATTCTTTTCAGTCCCTGTACAGAAAACAAAAATGAATAAAACGAGAGACAGAAATAGCCTCCCATGTTGCTTTCTTCTTTTTTTTATCCCTTCGCGATACGTTTTCTTTACACTTTTTTTCTAAACCCCTCCTCCTCCAGTCCTGAGCGCCTCTGATTAGCTGATTACCGTCCAATCAGAGAGGTGTTGACAGCCAGCCAATGAGGTTGACTGAAGGTACTTCAAATCCAGAGGGGGTTTGAACCTTTTTATTCATTCCTTCTCTTTTTTTTTGAAACATCTTTTTTTTATAAACCCATTCTTGTCAGCACCAATTAGAAAACACTCCTGTGGATCACATCGTGTGATTGGACCATTTTAAAAAGTATTCCAATCAAATTGATCCCTGGTGTTATTTTCCCACATGATGTCCGAACCAAATTGATCCGTAAAGGGCGTTGATGTCAGTCTGGTCTGTTTGCTTCGTGGTGACTTTTTTCGTCCTTGCCTTTGCTCGGGAATGATTTTCATTTTTCAGTTTTTCGAAAACAAATGAGGGATGAGAGAAGTCCCAGTGCAGGGAGAGAAAAAGAGGAATGAATTGAGTGAAGTTTGTCTAAAAAGAAGAAAGAAGTAGAGAGAGAGAGAGAGACGACCCCGGTGAGTCCAAATCAGGGGTGTTTCACCCTCCTAGTAGTCTCATTGTTTCAAAGCAACCTCCAAAAGTTTGCACGTAGAATCCCGCCTCCCGGGGAGGATGTTGCCGTGGTGAATCTGGGCTGGTGGAGTTTATCTGTGCATGAGAGGGAGGGGGGTAAGGTAGGGAATGGGTGTGGTTTCTGGAGTCCTTTCTAGAACATCATGGGGGTCTTCAGAAACGACCGGGAGTCTGAAAATAAACACACAAAGGTATCGGTTAAAGGAGAATTCCGGTGGATTTCAACCCGTAGCTCTGTTGTTGGTAAATTGGGAGTGCTGTCAGTAGTGAAAAAAATGAAACCAATCGGTGCTGCCTACACCATGTTATCCCCCTACTCGCTTTAGCACCTAACAGGCGTAAACAGGGCAAGTTTTAAACGTGTTTTTAGCCTCTAAACATGCTCGAAATGTCATTACAAGTGCCTACCCATGTGCAGTTATTCCTTCTGAGGGAACACAGTGAATCTGACTGCAGTAGTTGTGACAGAAAGGCATAAAAGTTGTGTTAATCTATACCGCTGGTTATTTACTGATGTCTGGTTGAAGACCACACAAATCGATTGCCGAACTCATACAATCCAATATTCCAAAACGTAAATTTTTTAAATCGGTTTTAAACACCGACATTTGTAGTGTTGAACAAGAGACAACATGGAGCGCGGGAGAGAGCAGGATCATGCAGTGTTTAATGCTTGGAAGTACCGACATTACTTTGAGTTAGACTCGGTTAAAGGTGACAAAAACATCAGCATCCGCTGTACACTCTGTGTGGGAAGAAAACTTTTATCTACAGCGAAAAATTCCACCTCAAATCTCAGCAAGCACAGGAATGTGAAACTCTCTGAAAAAAAAACCTGAACCCCCAACTGACATGACCGCGGGGATACATCCAATTCCACCGGGTGAACCTCCGAGGGCCGCTCTCCTGCTAAACAGTGGGAAATAGACTTAGTGCCGCTAAGGACGACAGGACTTAGTGCCGCTGAACTGAAGAAGCTCGTCACTAGGTTGTGCATCATGTTTTTGAAAAGTAACTTGGTAAAGTAACTAATTACTTTTAAAAATAAGTAATCAGTAAAGTAACTGGATTACTTTCTTGGGGAAGTAATCGGTAATCAGTAACTAATTACTATTTCCAAGTAACTTGACCAACACTGCTTTTGAGTACCATGAAAAGCTCTCTATAAATGAATGCTAGTGAAATAACCAAAGCGCCCCCGCCCCCACACACACAGACACAATTTTTGCAGGGCTCCCCTTTTGCAGCCCCCTTGGGACTTGAACTAACATCACCTCATCCCCACTGTAAGAAATCACTGTGGCTTCCAACCTCTTGTTGCTACCAACATCGCAGACTCAGCTGGTGCAGCTTTAAG
>CM042445.1:23746333-23781333 GCA_023631565.1 Gymnocephalus cernua
AGTACTGTACTTGTGAGGACCCTCATTGGCATAATGCATTCCCCAAGTCCATAACTGTGAACTAAATTCTGAGTCTTAACCCTCCAGCAATCTTTTGCAAAAGTGAGGACAGGACATAGTCAATAGAAATCCTAAAATAATTTAACTTCCAGTGTCCCAACATTGCACTTTTTTTTTGTTTTTTTGGGGGCTTTTCCGCTTTGGAGACAGTACTTTTTCTTAGACTTTTTTTTGACATACTAAACTGCAACTTTTTTTATGAGTTTTTAGACACTACATACTATACTGACTTTTTCCACATTCTATACTATGACTATTTTCAACATACAATGTTTTATATGTTTCTGTTTTTTTTTTTAACAGACTGACTTTTTCTACATGTGATTCCCCCCCCCCCCCCCAACATATTATGACTTTTTCAACATGATTTTTTTCAGACTTTTTAGAATTTTTTTTTGACATCTACCAAGGTTTCTGCAGGGTCTTAAAAAGTCAAAAAATTCCTTATGTATTGTGTTCTAGGTCTTAAATCATTTTAAACAGGTCTTACTTTTCTTTTTTTCTTATCTCCATGTAACGCTACCTCTAATGCTCACTGAAATCATATTTTTAATTCTGTGGGGTTGCAGTTCTTTCTTTCGCTAGTATAAATATAATACGCTGTAAATGTACATATTATTATTATTACTCTGTTTCGCTTTTATTCAATATAAATACATGTATTTACTTTGCAAGTACATTTGTGACTGCATTTCGTTTTAGTTTTATGTTGTGATATAGGTCCCTTAAGGTGCACTGTACCGTATACGGCACACTTAAGTGACAGTGGTGTCGATGTACCTCCACTTTTAAACGTTTTTATAACTTTAAAGCATTAAATCTTCAAAATACATGGTCATGCGATACAACATTTGAAAGCTTAGCCTCTCAAGATTCAATTAAGCCCACACACAAAGCATAAGATGATTTATATCAGTTATACAACTGTTATAAAGTTAAAGAAAATAAATTAATTCAGAATTAGACTGCGCAGCTGGTGTCTGTGCATTCATACCTTTTTGAGTGTCCCTTCATCCACAGAGGTGATATAATCCCAAAAACTTTGTTTTCATAAATCCACAAGAGTCCAAGGAAATGGAATATCTAAGCAGTTTAATCCAAAACGAGCTGTTCGCCTCAAAATCTTGAAGTTTCCAATAGATAAAGAAGAGATAAAAACAGCGATGCTTGATACCACTGCTGGGCTCGTTCAACGGCCCTCTCTCCTCCCTAAGGCCATCTAACGGCCAATGAGCGCATCCATGTTATTCTCTGAAGCCTTAGGAATCAAACAAGACCTCTCATAAGTCAATCTGTATCCGGGAGCCGGAGATAGACAGGCTTAAAGCCCAATCACGGCTCTGAAGTGATCTGGGGTCAGGTGGGATTGATTGACTTTTGATTTGCTTCAGCCAGTATAAAACCCCAAATCAGAAAAAGTTGGGACAGTATGGAAAACACAAATAAAAAATTAAAGTAGTGATTTCTGTACTTGTGTACTTTGACTTGTATTTCATTGCAGACAATACAACAGCACATCATTTAATGTGTTCCTCATGATTTGTGTTGTTTTTGTTTCAAAAAAACAAAATTCCTATTTTGGTTTTTGCAACACATTTCAAAAAAAGTTGGAACAGTAAAGCATTTACCACTTTGTAATGTTGCCATTCCTTTTCACAACACTTAAAAGACGTTTAGGGACTGAAGACACCAAGTGATGACGTGTTTCAGGTGTAATTTTGTCCCATTCTTGCTGCAAACAAGTCTTAAGGTGGGCAACAGTACGGGGTCTTCGTTGTCACATTTTGGGCTTCAAAATGCGTCACACATTCTCTATTGGAGACAGGTCGGGACTGTAGGCAGGCCAGTCAAGTACCCGTATCCTCTTCCTCCGCAGCCAGGACTTTGTAATGTGTGCAGAATGTGGTTTTGCATTATCTTGTTGAAATATGCATGGACGTCCCTAGAAAAAATGCCTGGAAAAGATGTCTTCTTGAAGGCAGCATATTGTGCTCCAAAATCTCTATGTACTTTTCAGCAGTAATGGTGCCATCACAGAAGTGCAAGTTACCTTTGCCAAGGGCACTGACATAACCCCATACCATGACAGACCCTGGCTTTTGGACTTGTTGCTGGTAACAGTCTGTATGGTCCTTTTCTTCTTTGGTCCGGAGCACATGGCGTCCATTTCTCCCAAAAAATACCTGAAATACTGATTCATCTGACCACAGTACACGTTTCCACTGTGTGATGGTCCATCCCAGATGCCTCCGAGCCCAGAGAAGTCGACGGCGCTTCTGAACGCTGTTAACATAGGGCTTCATTTTGGCATAGTACAGTTTTAACTGGCATTTGTGGATGTAACTATGTATTGTGGTACTTGACAAAGGTTTGCCAAAGTAGTCCTGAGCCCATGTGGTGATATTGCTTATAGATTAATGACGATTCTTGATGCAGTGCCGCCTGAGGGCTCGGAGATCACGGTTGTTCAGCTTAGGCTTGTGCCCTTGTCCTTTACGCACTGAAATTCCTCCTCATTCCTTGAATCTTTTAATTATGTTATGCACTGTTGAAGGTGAAATAAGCAAATGTCTTCCTATCTTTCTTTGAGGAACATTGTTTTTAAACATTTCAATAATTTTCTCACGTATTTGTTGGCAAACTGGCGATCCTCGGCCCATCTTTGCTCCTAAACGACTAGACCTTTCTTGGATGCTGCTTTTGTACCAAATCATAATTACAATCACCTGTTGACATCACCTGTTTCAAATCACATCATTATTTAACCAATTTACCTGATTACTAGCCCTAAATTGCTCCTGTCCCAACCTTTTTTGGAATGTGTTGCAGGTCTGAATGACAGGAAAGGATGTATATTTACAAATGAAATTAAGTTGACCAGACAAAACATGAAATATTTTGTGTTCACATTGTCTGCAATGAAATACAAGTCAAAGTACATTTAGAAATCACTATCTTTTTTTATTTGTGTCTTTCATACTGTCCCAACTTTTTCTGATTTGGGGTTGTAGTATGTCAAAAAAAGTGGAAACAAAGTATTAGTATAGTACATAGACGTATGTCTAAAAGTCCTTGTATAGAATGTCGAAAAAAGTCATGGTATAGTATGCCGAAAAGTCATTGTATAGTATGTCGAAAAAAGTAGTGCTGTCAAACAATTAAAATATTTAATTGCGATTAATCGCATTAATGTCATAGTTAACTCACGATTAATCACACATTTTTATCTATTCTAAATGTCCCTTGATTTCTTTTTGTCCCATTATATTTTCTCATTTTAATGCTTTTATCAACATGGAAAAGTGGATTGGCTAGCTTTGTGCAAATATTTTTTTTATTGAAAACAACATTGGCATATATGTAGTGTTCAATTTCACACTAACATTCACACTTGGAGCTAATAATCTGTCACACAATGTAACACTGTTACCTCGATTTTCCATTGCAGATAGTACTGCCTCATGCCTGAGGCGAGCGTGACTCGTCGTCATAGCGACTATGGTTTCCCCCCCGACTCATTTCCTGGTTGTCCTTCATAAACAACGTCAAATCAAGGAGAGGGTTAACTTTTCCTGCTCCAGGTTTCCCACCGTGGTCAGAAAGACAGAGGAGACACTTTGTTTCTCTCACTATGACTCTAGAGTCGCTACTCGCTCCGAAGCTAATCGCCGTGACGAGCCTACTAGCAAGTGTGTGCGGCCGGCCATGCCAAGACCCGCCCTTCAATCACTACTATTGGCCAGGCGTCCAAGGTAATGTAACCCCATTTGTTCAAGTTCTATCCACTGACCAATCCGCTATCCTAACCTTAACCACTCAAGGTGAGATGCCTAATCCCAACCAATCAAGCTGCTTCGTAGGGCGGGACATGGCGTGGCCATAGTGGGATTTGTAATTTTGCCGGCCGTGCCTGTTTTGTTTGCGGTCTAGCTAGATCCGAAGAACGTTAATCTTATGATAAAAAGAAATTGTTGCCGTTAAAATGGATTTGCGTTAAAGCCGTTAATAATGCGTTAAACTGACAGCACTAGAAAAAAGTCATAGTCTAGTATGTTGAAAAAAGTCCTAGTACAGTATGGTGAAAAAAGTAAAACAAGTCTTAGTACAGTACACAGACATATGTCTAAAAGTCCTTTTATAGAATATCGAAAAAAGTCATAGTATAGCATGATAAAACAAGTGGAAAAAAAGTCAGTATAGTATGTCGAAAAAAGTCATAGTATAGTATGTCGACAAAAGTGTAAAAAAGTCATAGTATGTCTAAAAAATATAAAAAAGTCATAGTATAGTTTGTCGAACAAAAAGGAAAAAAGTAGTTGTATAGTATGTCTACAAAAGTCTAAAAAAGTTACAGTATGTCTAAAAAGTCATAGTATAGTATGTCGAAACAAGTGGGAAAAAAATACACGTATGTAAAAAAAAGTCAAGTATGTTGAAAAAAGTTATAGTATAGTATGTCAAAAAATTTCATAGTATAGTATGAGGAAAAAAAAGTCATAGTATAGTATGTCAAAAAGTCATGGTATAGTATGTTGAAAAAAGTGGAAAAAATATATGTTATAGTATGTCGAACAAAGTGGAGAAAGTCATAGTATAGTATGTTGAAAAAGGTTCTAGTACAGTATGGCAAAAAAAGTTTAAAAAAAAGTCTTAGTATAGTACATAGACGTATGTCTAAAAGTCCTTGTATAGAACGTTGAAAAAAGTCATAGTACAGTATGTCAAAAAAAATTCAGGAAAAAAGTCATAGCTTGCCAAAAGGTTATAGTATAGTATGTCGAAAAACATCATAGTATATATAGTATGTAGAAAAAAAAATCAGTATACCAACTAACTATAGTAGTATGCTGTAACAAAACATACAAAGTTATGGTAACATATGCCATAAGACATGAAAAGGCCTTGTGTAGTAGCTCATAAAAAGTCAAATGATGGTATGCCATGAAAAGTCATAAAAAAAATCATAAAGTAAGCTATACATTTAAAAAAAAAGCAATCGGTAGTATGTCAAAAAAATCATAAAAAAGTCATACACATAAAATAGTCATGACATACTATAGTATGACATACTATACTAAACTCACTATCCAAAATGTCCATTTTTTTCTATAAAGTCCTCACTTTTGTCACCCTTTTCCAACATCTCTTTACTTTCCAACAATGTTCTCATTTGAAAAAGATGTCACTTTTCCAAAAATGTCTTTACTTTCCAAAACAAATGACCATTTTCCAAAAATGTCCTCACCCTCAAGGTCTACATTTCAACTAGGCCCTCAGCACAAACACACAAGTTGACACAACCTTAAAACACAAATATTTCCACACTTTCACACACTGACATCAGCTGAATGAAATATTTCCACACACTCACATGTGTGTCTGATAAGGTGAATACATCAAAGGGAGGCCACAGTGTCTCTGTGTCTGCTTAATGTCTCCACTAATCTAGCCTGGGCCCCAACACACACACACATATGCCTACCATGTGTGTGTGTGTGTGTGTGTGTGTGTGTGTGTGTGTGTGTGTGTGTGTGTGTGTGTGTGTGTGTGTGTGTGTGTGTGTGTGTGTGTGTTCAGGTACCTTGTACAGCGCTGTTGTCTTGCTGGTTTCCATTAAGTTCAGGTTTATCCTCGGCTACAGCAGTGTCTGGTATGAAACACAAAGACAAGACAGAGTCTCAGTGGGTCGTCTAATAAAAAAAAAAAAAACAGCACCTTGTAACCGTGTGCAGGTCAAAAACAAACTGGATTTACAAAGAAGTCACAAACAACCATTTGTCCACCTATAGAGATTGATACTGCACCCAAAAAATATTTGAAGTAACACCGGAATGGTGGCTTTAAATTGTATTTTTATCGAGCTGCAACTAATGATTACTTACATTATTGCTTAATCTGCTGATTATTTTCTCAATGAACGTCAGAATATGCTGAAAAATTAGCCCAAATTGCTTGTTTCGTCTGGCCAACAGTCCAAAACCCAAATATATTAAATTGAATTTCATATAAGATGAAGAAAAGCAACAAATCTCCACATCTAAGAAGCTGAAACCAGCTTGTTTAGTTTTTGGCTTGGTTAAAGTGCCCTGTACTGTATTAGTCAACTGTGATGGCTATTTTGGCATTTGTTTGCAGTAAAGCTACACAGAGGAGATCAAATGCACAATTACTGCTGCTGGTGATTACACTGAATTTTATGGAAGGAAGACAGAAAAACAGCAGCAGCCTGTTTTTAAGAGCTTCAGTCAACAACAGCTCATATCCAACAAGGTAAACACAAGGCTAGAACCATGTCCCTCCAAACATGTCCTAACTCTCCAAAATGTCCTCACTTTCCTAAAATGATGTCGCTTTTCAAACTGACCTCTGCTTACACAAACATTTTGACTCACTTCCCATCATAATACATTCCAAAGTGTCCCAGCATTGCAAAAAAATATACTCAATTTCCCAAAATACTGTTAGTTTTTTCAACATGTTCGCACTTCCCAAAAGATGTCCTCGTTTCCAAAAACAGATTAAATCAAAGAAAAGGAAGAAATAAGACTAACAAAAAAAGAGAATGAACTGTAAAGTGAAACATCTAATCAAACTAAGAAGCAAAGAAGCAAGTTCAAAATGTAATCCAAAGAATCCCAGCTTGAAACTAGAAAGAACAGTAAGGGTGATTCCTTAAACAGGGAAACGGTAAAGAAAGCTGAGCGAGCAGTAAAACAGGGTATAGGAAAACAAACTAACAAACATGGCGTCGTACCGTTCTTGTTGTTGTTTGCGGTGTGCAGCGGCTCAGGAGACGGGGAGGACGAGGATGAGTGTTTCAGAGCGTCCTCCACCCTTTCCCTCCTCTTCGACTCAAACTCCAGCGCCTCCTGCAGCTTCCTCTTGGCCTTCTTCTCCTTCTTCAGGCGCTTCTGGATGGAGGCTGAGGGAGGAAGACCAGGAATACATGCGATCACATGAGGTGAAAAAAAGTCCTAGGAGTCATTTTGTGTCCAGTTTGGATGTTTCAAAGTGTGGTTGTGTGAGCTACTTCTCCACGCCCCGTCTGGAGAAACAGGCAGAGTACCGACACGGAAGCTAAGCAATGTACTACTGGGGACGGGGGCAGCTGCTCAACGTATTTTAGACATCTAAAAATACAATCATCTATATCAGTTTATGTGTACGCTGTATTTACAATATTTGGTAACACTTTACTTGAAGGTATCTACATAAGAGTGACATGATGCTGTCATGAACACATGACACTGTCACGACACATGAACCCTAACTCTAACCATAACTTGTCATGACTCTTACTAAAAGAAGCATTGTCATAAATGTTTATGACTTGTTTATAATGTTTATGACACGTTCATGACAGTGTCATGTCACTCTTATGTAGATACCTTCAAGTAAAGTGTAACCAAATATTTTCACAGCTTTACCATGCAGTTAGACAGCGCTTTCTGACGGAGAACTGAAGCTGTTATCTATGTTCACATTTGGCTTGAAGAGAGCAGAGATAACAGCTTCATTTCCCCACCGTAAAGAGCTGTCTGACAGCAAGGTGAAGCTGTTAAATATATTCTACATATAACGTACACTTTAACTGATGTAGATGTTTTTAGGTTTCTAAAATGTGTTTAGCAGCTGCCCCCGTCCACAGCAGGACATTGCTTAGCGTCCGTGTTGGTACTCCTGCCTGCTTCTCTAAACTGGGGACGTGCCGACCACCATCTATACTGTAACTAATACACTGACTATGGAGAAATAGCTCACACAACCACACTTCAAAAGATCTGAACTATCCCTTTAAGCTGCCTCAAATATATATATATTATATATTATAATTATATATTATATATATTTCCGTTAAAGTTCACACATTTCCCTGAGTGCCTTCAAACAACTTACACGCTGTCCCATGTGCAGGAGCAAGATAGCCAACGCAATGATTAGACCAGTTAGAAAAAAAAGGTTTCTACTCAAGAAAATCATTTCCTTCTCCAGTTCCAACCTTTTCCATTGGTGCTTTGTGTTCTGGGTGTATGTGAAATGGCTGTTTTCATTGTGTTAGTCTTTACCTCTGCTCTGTAGTTCGGAGGTGAGCTGTCGTTCAAGACTCTCTCTCATCTCTCTTTCTCTGTAGAGCTCCATCTTCAGCTCTCTTTTCTCCGCCTGGATCTGTTTGTCCTGCACCCGGGCGTTCTCCACCGCCACCTTCAACAGGCCCTGAGAGGACACGGTTACAACAACAAGAAGAAGAACAAGTCTTGTTATAGGGAAAATAACTTTAAAAGACATCAGTTTTGACTTTAGTGACAGTATGCACGTTTTGAGTATTATTTTCTGATATTAGGGATCAAACATCTGTTTACAAAGTGTCCGGTTTTAATATCTGCTGTTTTATCCTTCACCACATTACTGCAGGTTTTATTGTGATACTGGATGTGTTGGGAGCACTTAGGGTTGGGTATTGTTTGGGCTTTTTCTGATAACGGTGCTAAAATGATACTTTTAAAGCGGTGCCGGTGCCTAAACGGTGCCTGACCCTATACTTTTAAAAAGATTAAAAATATATATATGTATATATTTAAAACAGAAAAAAGGAGCACAAAACGACATTCAAGAACAGCTTGTTTATTGCTAAGGCCATATGGTCAAAATTAAATGATTTATGAATAATGTAATGACAATAACTTATAACAATGACTTATTTCACCAGTAAATTGCTGGTAAATGACAAAAACAAGCACCAGATGGAAAAAGGGTGTTTTACAATAACTTTGAATGCACCACGAGGCTTGCGAGGCGAGTTTCAAGTGAACGCACCGTCTGTGTTGTTTTTCCGACAACGGCAGCTGCACACTGTAACGTTTCAGTGTTGGAATCCTCTGCAGTGAGATACAGTCACACCGTTTAACGTTAGCTGTCACCATTTTAACCGTGTTTAATCCAGCTACTAGCTAGCGGTAGGCTAACGTTACCTGCTGCCAAGTGTCGTGTTAACTAGCGTCATGTGCAGCGATGCTTCTGGTGCCTCTAACGTCCATTTCGGAACATCAGAGGGCAGATTGATTTATGATAATAATATAAGATAATCCTTTGTAAAATACATACTAAGAAAAAAAATCTCTTTTATACTTAAAACTTATTATACTCCATGTATAATTGTTTGGAATAATGCCATATTTTCCTTTTAATGTTCTACTGTTCTTCTTTTGCATACGTGTCATGGAACATCCTTAAACTTCTTAGTTATTCGTGTAATTTGTAATGCTGCTCGTCACAATCACAGATCATTAGTGATCACAGTGCTTCTGTACAGCTGATTTCTTTTTTAATTGTACATTTCTGTTTTAAATAAGGATTCTTAAGTATTTTTCTTTTCTGTAAATGGTTTATGTTACGCACCAAAATACCACGGCAATTCCTTGTATGTGAAACCTACTTGAAAATAAAACTGATTCTGTTTATTTTGGTCATATACATTGTCTAAATGTCTTTAATACGAGAAGGGGGTGAACCTGTAATTAACCATGACCACAGCAAAGAATGTCTGTAATGTCTTATAATATAATATTGCTGTATTGTCTGCAATAATCCTTATTGGGGATAGTATAACACTATAATACACCATTGCATCCTCTACCTACCTGTAACACAAGAGTCTTTAGAGACAATAAAAGCAGGATCATACCTGGATGTTGGTGAGCAGGGTCTCCACTGACGACAGGCCGTCAGCGAATAGGAACGGAGCAGGGAAGCCGGGGGGCAGGGCTTGTCCCAGCGAAGACTCTTCTGTGAAGAATAAATATCAAAGACATTTCTTTTGGGGGGGGGGTTTTGGTTTACCTCTTTTATGGCACACTTTACTATGACCTTTTAATGAAACATACTACATACTAAAATAAATGTGATGACACCGTTGCAAATGTGATGATTGGCTGGGTGGGCGGATGCCCTGCTCACGCTGTCTCACTGCACGCTCTGAGTGACTACCTACCACTAAACACAAGACAGCGACAATGGCGACGAGCCAGGGAAATTCAAAGGTAGCGTCCTCGAACTGGAAGTACCGGCACTACTTCTCGCTCATTGAAATTAAAGGCAAGAATGTTTATGTAACGTGCACGCTATGCCCAGGAAAAAAGACTTTATCCACGTCTGCCTCAAGCAACTCCAATCTTATCAACACATGCTAACACAACACGTGTTGCTGCTGCTAACCCAACCCCATAATAACCCCATAATAACCCCGAGGCCAAATGCAGCTAGCGTGAGCTCCAGCGAAGGAGACGGAGCCACTCTGTTAAAACAAGCAACGCTCGATTTTTCGGGTCAGCAACAGGTGACCAAGGCTGAGCTGAACACATTGATTGCAATTTTATTTCTAAGCATATCATATGGCCGGCTGCAATCTTTTGACTTCAAATAAATACCAAATGTTCTAAAATACTGTATATAGTGTTTTTATTCTTCAATCAGTTAACTTAATATAAACATCTTCGACGTTAACGATGTTATAGAACGTCATACCGTTATAGAACATAAAAAATAACGTCACAGTTACTTTGCTGATTAACTAATCACTTTTACAATGTGGTAACTGAGTTACTAACTCAATTACTTTTTGGGAGAAGTAATATGTAACTGTAAATAATTACTTTTTTAAAGTAAGATGACCAACACTGAAGGTCAGCTTTGCTACGCTAGCTGTAGCTTAGCATTTAACGAAGAAATAAGAGTGGGGCATCAATATTTTCATGTACAATAACTCTCAGCAAGAAAGCAAATAAGTATATTTCACCAAATGTTGAGCTATTCCTTTAATAGCCAACACGAGTGTGTTTCTTTTAAAAATAGTAAAATAAATGCACGTCGTCACGAGCTTCGAGTGAAGTTTATGAAATGTTGATGTTTACTAAGGTATAAAAGGCAACGAAGCAGCATCACAGAAATCAATCACACACACACACACACACACACACACACACACACACACACACGTCGTTAGTATTCAGACAATCATGTGTGGTACTAATTGGCAAGGATTAAAGACATTCTTGATTTGTGTGTGTGTGTGTGTGCGCGTCACAGTGTCTGATCAGCCCTTAATGCCTAACACACTGACAACTGGGTTAACTCTGCTGTGAAATTAACGCTGATTAAGATGCACTCTCTCTCACACACACGCATGCACGCACACACACACACACACACACACACACACAATCTCTATTTCCTCTATCTGCCACTTCATCCATACATCCCTTTACTCCACCTTTCCGCTCATATCTTTCCTCATCACCTTTTCTTCACTTCCACGTGTTTCTTTCTCTCATCTTCATCATTAAAACTTTCTTCTTCTCGTGTTCCCATTGTTTCCCAATTTTTAGGTCAATCTTCCTTATTTTATTCTCATCCTTTCTTCCTTTCTTTTTGTTGTACCATTTGTCTTTTCACCTCTTGTCTGGTCTCCCATTACATGTTGACAAAGCTTTGACATTTTGGGCAAAGAAACATGTGATTAAGTGAATTAAGTAAAAAGAAAAGTGTTAGGAGAAAGTGGAGTGGATAAGGGGGATAAAAGGTGAGCACAGTAGAGGACAAATGATGACGTGGTGCAGAGGAGAGAATATGAAGAAAGACTGGGATGAAATATAAATGGAGAAACAGCAGAATATGGAGAGGAGGGAGGAAGAAGAGGGAGCGTTTAAAAGGATTTAAAAAAAGAAAGAGACAGGCATTTGGATAAAAAGAGGAGGGGGGAAGGATTATAAAAATGAGTGGAGGGAGAAAAAATGGTAAGAATGTTGGTAAATTGGTGTCTGAGTAATGTTTCATGCTACTGTAGCACAATGAAGTGCTTTTATTTTGAAAAAGGAGCAGCAGGGAAAATGCAGACATTGAAGGATGCAGGATGCATGTTAATACATGCGCATTAATCAATTTTATGAGTAAAGTTACCGTATTAAAAAAAAAATACCTTTCTGAATGGAATTTCTGCAAATGACCCAAAACGGAGCCCCAACATTTAAAACACTTTGTCTGCTTCCACTCGTCACAAATTTGAATTAAACACAAAAAACTGTCTGAAGATACGACACACAGTAAGGTCACTCTCACAAACACAGGTTTAGTTTATTATGTCGTTCTGCTGCAGTAATGGCTCCAATATACCTTCCAGATGGAGGGAGAACATTTCGTTGTCTGTTATTTTCCCCTGAGATGAGCAGTAAACACTTTCTGTGTCTGAGGGGCTTTTATACGTTTTCTAGTTATCAACAGGAACTTTAATGTGTTTTAATGAGCTGTCCACGATTGTTTAGGTACAGTATGGCAGAGTCTTGGTAAGGCATATTAGTCCAACATGACGCCCAAACACTCAGAACCGTAGTACTTTGTTGTACGTAAATCCGATTTTACGGTCATTTATAACTGTGTCAAGGGAACCTCTGGTTTATTTTTCATTTAAAGTGCTCATATTATGCTCATTTTCAGGTTCATAATTGTATTTAGAGTTTGCACCAGAATAGGTTTATGTGGTTTTATTTTCAAAAAACACCATATATTTGTTGTACTGCACATTGCTGCAGCTCCTCTTTTCACCCTGTGTGTTGTTGAGCTCTCTGTTTTAGCTAGGTAAGGACTACGAGCCAGTCAGAAGCAGAGTATGAGGACGTGCCCTGACAGAAGCTAGGTAAGGACTACTAGCCAGTAAGAAGCAGAGTATGAGGGCGTGCCATGCTAGCAGCTAGGTGAGCATTATAACGTGTGTTCCAAAGTGACCACGTTTGTCTCTGAAGTAAAGGCTGGACTACAACAGAGCTGTTTGGAGCAGTTTGTGAACAGTGTTTTCTGTTGGAGATGGTAAGTCCCTTTGGGGGGGACTTTGGTCTTTTTCACTTTGTAAACCTATAACGTGCACAAAAAGATATATAACACAATAAAGGAAAGGGGAAAAGCCAAAAAGCATAATATGAGAACTTTAAAAGACGATCATTGGCGCAAAGTTATCTTCAGCTCCTGCAATCCGTTCTCATTCCCAACTCGTCACAAACAAAGACTCCAATTTTTAGGACGCTTCACGTACCGCTGTTTGAAACACATGGTTAACGTTGTGAATTCAAACAAAACTGCTTGGTTAGGTTTAGGAAAAGATAATGGCTTGGGTTAAAATGAGTATGTTTGTTACACTACGCGATAAGTGAAAGTTGACTTTTGGTTTCACGCGGGACACGGACAGCGGTCAGCTTGGTGAAAGTCCTGTTTGTTTGACCCATTCATCCACCCCATGGAGTCGCAAAAATACTTGTGTTTGGATTTCCAAGAGCTCATGATACAAAACACTTACAGTAGATAGTGCTGCACAGGGATTTTCAGAAAGTTTTTCAGGTGTTTTGTAACTGTTCTGCTGTCTTTTTTTTTCAGCCTCCGTCAAAGTCTGTTTGCACTGACATGCTTTCATTTTTGAATTGAAAGCTTTTTCTGGGACCACAGAGAGCCTAGAGAGGTCAGCACTATATACTAATTATATTGTTTTTTGTTGAACTATTCCTTTAAGATCCACACTCCATTCTTTAAGAGAAGCAGATTTGTATTGATTTTAGAGGAAGCTGCTCCTGCTGATGTCTGCAGGGCAGCTTCAGGAGTATGAATGGAGAGGAAATAAGCAGAGGAGGTGAGGAGAGTGAAGAATTAGCTGAAAACAGAATGTGTTATAAGAATGGAAAATACAGAGTGTGTGATGGAGGGAGGAGAGGCCCCACATGCTTTTAGTGTGTGACCTCTCAACCCCTTTTAGCCATGTCTCCTTCACTTAGCCTCACCCCCTCCCCCCTTCATCTATCTATCTATATATCTATTTATCTCTGCCTCCCTCGTTCATTCCTCTGATTGATGGCTCAGAGACAGGTGATCAATAGGAGGGGCTGAACATCCTGACGCTTCTGTTTCTGTGTGTGTGTGTGTGTGTGTGTGTGTGTGTGTGTGTGTGTGTAAATACAGTAGATGAGGAAAGCGCTCTAAGTGAGGACAATTTGTCAGTTGTCAAAAACGAAATGGGTGAGGGTTTAGATTAAGATGGGTAATGGAATATACTCACTTATATAAGTGTGTGTGTGTGTGTGTGTGTGTGTGTGTGTGTGTGTGTGTGTGTGTGTGTGTGTGTGTGTGTGTGTGTGTGTGTGTGTGTGTGTGTGTGTGGTCCAACCTTTGTCCTTTGTTATTTTCTTGATGGGTGCAGCAGGGTTGGGCAGTGCAACATCTGCATCAGCGGACACCAATCCTGTTGAAAGAGAAAGCACAGTGAGTTGTGTGTGTGTGTGTGTGTGTGTGTGTGTGTGTATGTGTGTGTGTGTGTGTGTGTGTGTGTGTGTGTGTGTGTGTGTACCCAGTCTTTCGGGTGAGCTGGAGGCCGAGCTGCTGGGCTGCGACTGCAGAGGAGTGTTGATCTCATCAACAGATGGAGAGAGAGAGGGACTGTCACACACTCTCTCCTGCAGAGAAAGAGAGCGAGAGAGAGAGAGAGAGAGACAGAGAAGGCATGAATGAGTGAGGTGTAAATAAGTGTATTGATGGAAGACCTGAAGTGAATCATTAGAGGTTTTAATATGGTTACTATGGGTTACCAGTGACTGTCATTGATTTAAGAGAGGACACTGCCATGTTGGAGATGTAGCATAACAATAAACTAATGAATAATACATACGATAAAAGAAATGATACATGAAGTAGAATTAATCTTGTTTCCTGTGGGAGGAAAAAAAATAGCCTCTGTTTGTTTCTTGGATTGAAGAAGATTGTAAAGAAAAGACCACCGCACATTTCCTCATAATTTTTTCAAATATTGGCAAACTCGAGGCTTCAAAACGGCAGTTCACAAACCAATGGGTGACGTCACTGATGCTACGTACGCTGTTTTTTACAGTCTATACATGTGAGATTAACGCACATATTCTTTCCTTTCATTTTAAAACAGATATATCAAACGTTAAAGGTCCCATAGCATGAAAATTTCACTTTATGAGGTTTTTTAACATTAATATGAGTTCCCCCAGCCTGCCTATGGTCCCCCAGTGGCTAGAAATGGTGATAGGTGTAAACCGAGCCCTGGGTATCCTGCTCTGCCTTTGAGAAAAAGTAAACTCAGATGAGCCTTTCTGGAATCTCCTCTTTATGAGGTCATAAGGAGCAAGGTTACCTCCCCTTTCTCTGCTTTGCCCGCCCAGAGAATTTGGCCAACCAATGAGAGAGAGACATCATGGCTTTCAAACGAGCAAAGTGGCAGTTGGTCAAGGCCACACACCCATCCTCCACCTTGCCCCCCCCCCTCTCTCCTCCTCAATAGCTACAGACACAGAAATGGCACGTCCTGAGGAAAGCTCATTGTGGGACTGGCTCTAGTGACTGTAATTCTGCACCAAGGCTAAATTTCGGGAAAGATATAGTATTAGGGGACCACTAAGGCCTGTATAAAAGCATCCAAAGAGCACCATGTCATGGGACCTTTAAAAGTTCTTTATTGAGGAGTTCCTCAGGGAAGCTACTGGGGTCCTCAATGGTTGTCATTTACAAAGTATTTTTTTCAAGTGCGCGTGTTTCACCTTGATGACAGGCGCCCGGTGTACGTGGGTGTGTATCTGCTGGGCTGCGGCGGCCATGTTGGCGATGGTGTTGAGGTGGTTCATCTGTGACATCGCCATGGCCACAGATGCAGGCGGCAGCCCCATAGGCAGCAGAGGGTGGGGCATCATCATGAAGGGCAGGTCCAACCCTGAGTGAGAGAGGAGAGAGAGGGGAGAGAGAGGGTGAGGGAGAGCAACAATTAAGGCAAATACATTTAAATGAAATGAGAGAGAAGAAGGTCACGTTCTCATTTAATTCTGCAATTTACAGTTTCTTTGATATTGCAGTTGATATTCTGTAATTGACATATGGGTAATGGCAAAAGTGTTTGCCTGAATATATTGAAACTTAATTAGGTTATGGCAATGAGAAATTTATGAACTAATGACAGAATATTAAGTATCTCCCCAAAAGAAATTTGATAGAGCATGGTGTTGAAATAAAAAAATACTACAAATAATAGATTGGTTTTTTTTCCTGTTGAAAATGATCACGAGAGAGGGAAAAGGGACTGTTGACCTCAGCTTTTAAATAATCCTATGTCAATCGTTGCAGAAGAAGACACAACAAGATGGGGAAACGTGACGTAAATGTGATGTGATTTGTTTGATTAGTTGAATTCATTAATGTGAGGAAGGTTGCAGTCTCCTCATCGCTCCGCACAGATCAGATGTTTTGATCTCTTCGCTGGACAATTAAGTCATGTGCTTAATGTATGTCATAATCAATTTGCTAAGTCTGTGCATTTTGCTTTTATCGATACACCAACTTACACACCACAACAAATGGATGAAAAACACACCTCCTGATAATATGTTAAGGACGTTCTGCTCAGATTGCTTATGTAATGCGTAGTTACTTAAGTGTATCACATAAATAAACAGATGCTCCACTATTTTTGTTGAAATAACCCTTGTTTAACTGGATCATTTGACATCTCTGCAATGCATAAATAAGATATAATATTAACAACTATGTGAAAGGCTATTGTGTTGTTTTGGTTTTTGTTGCAGTTTTTCAAAATTGCTAAGTGTAGCTTGCTTTTAGCAAAAACTGTAAAGCTGACGGCCACATTTTGTCCTTGTACAATCCATAATCTTGATCGCCAGACTGTGCAGACTGTCACTGCTATTTAATTAATAGGTTTCAGTTGTTTTGTTTTATGCATGTCCCTGAGACTCCCTGGAAAGAAGTATTGATAGTGAGAGGATTTTTCTGGTAAAGTACAATTGATCTAGCTTCCAGATCAACCACCTTGACTTTGTACAAGCTTCATACTGGAGCCAGCATCAAATCAGATCTTTTCTCTCTGTGTTTTTTTATGTTTAATCATTTTTACAATTGCCTTTTTCAATTTACTGTGAAACGTATTTGTGTGTGTTTGTGAGAGTGAGTGAGTGAGTGAGTGAGTGAGTGAGTGAGTGAGAGAGAGAGAGAGAGAGATAGACTGGATGTTGAACTTGTGTTGAACTTAACCTTGAGAGAGAGAGGGAGAGGTGTCAACTCAGTGTCAAAAGTCTCGCTAATAAAAGTTGACAAAGCAGAGGAGGGAGAGAAAGAAAGATAGGCAGAGGAGAAAATATGGAGGTCAAAGGGTTAAAGGGGCGAGAGAAAAGGTCTTTCTCTTTCTTTTTACCCATCTCCTTTCTCTCATTTCACTCCTGTTTTTCTATTTTAATATAATTTGTATCAGTTTCTATTCTTTTTTTCTGTTGCTTTACTTGTACCCTTTCCCCTCCTCTCTTCTTTGTTTTTCACTCTTTCCTTACCTCTTTTGATTCGTAGTTTCTATCTCTTTCTTTCATTTATTTTGCCCTTTTCCCCATCTTTCCATCTCCGTACCCCTCCATTTTAAAGCTTACCTTTTTGTTTATTCTTTATCTTATCCTTTCCACACCTCTTCCTTCATCCATCTCCCACTTTGCATTCTTTTCTTTTTGTTGTGATTTGTTTAGCTCATTTTCTTTCCTTTCTCCCTTCCTCCTCTTTTTCACAAACACAGACACCAATACAAACCTGCAACACGGCATTTGTGCCGACGTTCCATTAACTTTAATTCATCCTTTAACCCTGAACCTCCTAAAAGCATAACCCTGATCTTCCACCTCTGACCTCTGCCCCCTGCCCCCCCAGACCCCATTTTTCAAAAGCAAGCTCCCACAAGATGTACACTCACTTTTGAGAGAAGTCGCCTCAGCTGTCAAAAACAAACACGCACAAAAAATGTGGCAGCGGCTGCTTTCATTCCAATGAAACAATAACACTGATTGCTGTTGTTGTGTCGACTGAAGTGATAGAATAATCAATGTGAGTGTTTGTCGCCTCCCGCTGCCCAGTGTGTGTGTGTGTGTGTGTGTGTGTGTGTGTGTGTGTGTGTGCAAACACATTACTTCTGCAATAAGAAACAGAGTGAGCATGAGTGTGTTTGTTTGTTTTTGCGTGTCTTTAAATAAGTGTGTGTGTGTGTGTGTGTGTGTGTGTGTGTGTGTGTGTGTGTGTGTGTGTGTGTGTGTGTGTGTGTGTGTGTGTGTGTGTGGCGTTTGATGAATTGAGTCATTTAGTAGAGTGTGTGCTGATTAATCCAGGCGGAGTGTTAATACAGGAGATGGGAACAGATTAAATGGCGTACATTAACAAATATTGCCACCCCTCTACGCGCACACAGACACAGACACAGACACAGACACAGACACAGACACACACACACACACACACACACTCTCAGGCTGTTGTCTGTTTGGACATATATTTGTGTTCTCACTGTTAGCCAGTAGCTGTTGCTGCTGCTGGAGTTGTTGTTGATTGACAGCTCCAATGGCTGGCCCCCTTCCACCTCCTCCTCCTCCTACCGGTCCGCCACCGCCTCCTCCGCCACCGCCTCCTGGTCCTCCACTGTGGGCTCCAGCAGGGGGGCTGGTCAGACGCTCCTTATCCCAAGAACACTCACTCCCTCCTGGGAAGAGACAGACACGCAATTGATATAGACATCCATGCTCAAAAAAACAAAAAGCAATCAATACTAAAAACGGGACTTCTCCATGTCATAATATACAGTTCACATACAATATATAAGTGATAATACTTCAAGGTGTCCCGCTGTCCAAAACTATTTGACGGTTCATTAAGCCCCACCTTCCTGAGTTACAGTTGCTCCTCCTGTCACATTTACAATCATAACGGTTGCAGATTCACCGCTCTAAACTTTTTATACTTTTTTAAAACAGTGACTCATAATTTTAGACAGAGGCAAACAAAAACTCCTGGGATTTACGTGAGGTCATCATGAAGTTAAAAAGCAGGGTCGTTGCTCAGCTCTTCTATGTCATCAGGGGATGCTTAACTTAGCACATCAACAACAATTCTTTTTTTACACTTTTCAAGTCAGAAGTGAGTTTTTTTTTTTTAAGAACTTCAAGAACTCAGTGGGTTTCCTTAAAAGCTAGCAGATCAGGTGGCGGTAATGCTGAGGTTAACTCGGTGCACTCGTTGCTAGTGTGGTTGAAGCAATGAAATGAATTCCAGTGTGTCAGCAGCAATTAAACATTTTACCACCCGGGGGCGACATAGGCTGCTCAGTTACCTGCGAGTTACGTTTTGATTCCAAAGTAAACATGAAGAGGTCACGGCGAAGTGTGGCGTGGGACCATTTTGATTTAAAAAAACTACTTAGTTACTGCAAACACTGCGACGCCGTGTATAAGTACAACAAGGCCACGACTCAAATGATGTACCACAAAGTGCATCCGACCCTGGTTAATGTCGGTGGCGGTGCGTCTGCTCTGTCTCAACCTAGCATCAACTCAGCGTTAGCACGGAGGAGCTGCGATGCACAACGAGCAGAGAAAATGACCCGAGGGATCTGCAAGTTCATTGAGATGGATATTGGAACCAGCATGTCACATTCCGTCACAACGTACCATCACCAGACTGGTAGAAACTCACTACGAACAACGGAATAATGTTCCCCGGCCCGGGCTGGCCAAGTTAGCGCGGAGGTACCGGTGCATCCCGGCCGGCGGGTGTTTTCGGCGGCTGGACTGACGGTCACCAGGTAGCGGTCGCGTCTGACCCCAGATCATGTCAACATGCTTATTTTTCTCAACAAAAACCAGTAGACTGGTGCAGAAGTTGTATGTGAGTTACTGGTTATTTTTTATTAGGCTTTGTCCGTGCCTTGGATAGTTTTGAGTTACATTTTGACAAAACCTGTCAGATCTAAGTATTATTATGTTTTTGATTAAGTTATTATTTAACATGATTCTTTTTATTTATCATTGTGGAACAAACGAGGGTCTCTGTTTAAGAAGGCCGGCTGGCAGCAGCAGGTTCCGCTGCTTCAGAGCACCGCAGCGCATATATCTTCAAGTTTAGCCTAACCTCCAGTTTAACTGCCACAAGTTGTTCTTCTGGTAATTAAGATCTCACCGAGGAAAAACACGCTGTATTTTTGTATTTTCATTGCATTTTTAATTTATAAAAAGTTAAATAAATAATGAATTTTAATATAAATATATTAATGATTAATTGATAGTCCACCGTTCTCCCGACGATCGACGAAGAAAATGTAATCAAATGCCCATCCCTACTCGCCACTTAGTCAGACAGCACAGATGGCAGAGAGTGATAAGTAGATGGCAAGGTAGGCAGAAACATAGGTAATATGTTTATTAACAGAATGTACATTTCTCTGATATTCTGCTTTAACAAAATTATACTATAACTTTGGTAGCTGGCAACCCTGAAACCACAGAGCCTTTTTACAGCAGGAAGTTAATGGTAACTGAGCTGCTCCTTTTAAAAGAAAAACAATGTGTCCGTTAAAGTAATGAGTACAAAAACACGTGTTAATGAATTAGAAATGATGTAAGCATGTGTTACAGGATTAATAAATACATTATATTCTGTTATTTAATACAACCTTATTATGAAGTATGAGGATGATCATTATGGTGAACATTATTGTTATCTTCAGGATAAAGTTTCTCATCTGAAAATGTTGTCAGGAGTGAAACAATCACTTTCTCTCTTCACACCTTCATTCCTGTACTCTCTGCCTCTCCTCTCTCTCTCTCTCTCTCTCTCTCTCTCTCTCTGTGCGTCTCTGTCTCTCTCTCTGCCTCTCCCTCTCCTTCTCTGTCTCTCTCTCTTTCTGTGTAACACTGCCTCTCTCACCCTCCACATCTCTCTCTCTCTCTCTCTCTCTCTCTCTCTCTCTCTCTCTCTCTCTCTTTGCTCCCCGTTCCCTCTCTCATCCATCTTCATCTCCCTCCATTAGTTTGAATTAGCAACCGTCTCTCTCTATTATTGCCTACTGAACTCCCTGCGCTGTGTGTGTGTGTGTGTGTGTGTGTGTGTGTGTGTGTGTGTGTGTGTGTGTGTGTGTGTGTGTGTGTGTGTGTGTGTGTGTGGATGACAGCTGGGCCTCATCCCCTCTGCCATTTACACCAGGGAAGAAAAGAAGTATAAACAGATGGGCAGATGTTCTCTCTCTCTCTCTCCCTCCCTATCTCAACATCTCTCTCTCTCTCTTTCTCTCTCTTTCTCTCTCTTTCCTTGGCCTTGTGTCCTCTCCTCATCTGTCTCTCTCTTTTATTCTCTCTCCTTAATCATCACTTTCTTTTCTCTCTTTCACCTGTTTTGGATTCTTTGGATGTTTTTTCCCCATCTCTTCATCTTCCTCGTTCTTTTGTCTTTTAATGACTTCGACAAAAGAAAATAGACCTTTTTCACAGCAGACATGTTGACATGTCATAGTAGGAAAAGCACAGGTGTATCCAAACCATTAATGATGGCTGCATTCCACTTAGAAGAGGCCCTGGTATTGTGCATGCTGACTCACTGATATAGTTTACTGGGACACTTGATGGAATTGAGCCATGGTTAAGGTTATCGGTTTCAGCTGTGCTTTTCCTACTACGACGAGTCAAAATGTCTGCTGTGAAAAAGGAGCGCACATTCCTCAAGTACTGTACTTAAGTACAATTTAGAGTCACTTTATCCTTTTACTTCGCTACATCTCTGAGGGAAATATTGTACTTTTTACTTCACTACATTCATCCGACAGCTGTAGTTACTTTACACATTTGTATAAGCTTACTTTACAGCTGAAATGACCAGTCAGTTGACAGAAAATTGATTGGCAGCTATTCTGTAAAAACATGATTCATGGTTCCAGCTTGGGAATTTAGAGACTTTTACTTGTAACATTTTCACTGCAGGACCTTTATTATAGTATTTTATACAGTGTGGTATTAGTACTTGTACTTATGTAAAGGATCTGGGTACTTCCTCCACCACTGGTTCTTTTTCACACTTTCTCTCTCATTCCGTCTTTGTCTCTGGACTCTATTTTTTCTGCTTCTTTCTTCCTCTCTTGCTGACAAAAACAAAGATATGGTTTCCATTGACGCACAAATCTGTCTCTTTCTTTCTTCATCACTCCTGTCATTCATTCTCATTTCTGTTAAGAAACAAAACAGTTATAACTGCCACGGCAAGTGATCGACTTTCACCCATCAAACACCAACATATCTTTTCTTTTTCTTCCCTATTTCCTCTCGCCCTAAATATCCCTTTCTCTCATTATGAGTTTATTCGCTTTGTTTTCTTTTTCATTCGTACACTCGTTCCTCTCCTCTATTGTCTGCCGGAGTTTCCCAGGCCGGTGTGAGTGTCTCTTACAAAGAAAATAAGGTCGGACAATGAAAGGAAAGCCTTCCCATCGCACTCGCAAAACAAAACAAAAAAACACTCTCAATGAAATAAAAGAAGAAGACCAGGAGGGAATAAATAAAAAACGACAGGGCGAAAAGAGAATAAAAGAGTAACTCTATCAGCCCATTTGCCAGGTCAGCTGAAGAAAAGGAGATGGAAACAGAAGGAAGGATTGCTCTCTCTCGCTCTCTCCTTTCTTTTCTCTTTGCTTTTTGTTTTCTGTCTTTTTAATAATTCAGAGAAGCAAACACAGCAGAGATGGAGTGTGTACATGTGTGTGTTGTGTGTGTGTGTGTTTTAAGTCTTTGTTTTTATGTATGTCACTGAGTAGTACATTTTCCTGACTAAAATGTTTAGACTGAGCATCATAATCAGACAGCCATTACCATCAGGGATAATTGTGTTCTCTTCGCTCTTTATTATTAACTATTATTATTAGTTTTTTTTATCTGCTGCCACATACAGCTACAAAAAGAGTTGTAATTATCGCACAAGTTGGACATTATTGCACACATTTAACTTTTTAGAAACACTGTACAGTGTCTGAAATATTGAATAGGTTTATAACATATATAAGATAACAGTTAGCAATATTGTAAGCTTGTACTTTTCTCTTATCTATATTTTTGATAAAATATAAAAAGAAGAAACATTGAGTCACACTATTTAGCATAAACACACTATTAGAGCTGTACCGAATAGTTCAAAACTTCATTTGGACAAGTACGGAGAGTCCAACCGCGCTGGTTATCCATGCATTAATGAAGGGTTTTACTTACCATCAGAGAGCCTCAGATGCTTTTTAAGACTGCCAACCTATACCATGGACTTCCATTAAAAGTAGGCTTATGTTGACAAGCAGTTTCCCTAAAATGCCTTCAGACTTGTATGGGATATTGTATTTAGAGGACAGCCTAAACAAGCGATTTCATGTCATGTGTTTTGGTTCTCTCCATTTTAACGAGAGCTCAAGGAAGAATTTGAAATGTTAAGATACATGTTTTTAAAGTATCAAATAGCTCGAAGAGTGTTTCAGTAACAGCAGAGGATTTGTTGGGATGTTAAGTATATTATTATATAATATTAGAGCCTTCCCTGGTCCCATCTTAAGCCCTATACAAGAATTTTCATACAAAATGTAAATGTGAGCACAGACACTTTTCGCTTTAGAAATAAATAATAGAAATAAAAAAAACACCGTTAGACAATTTTTACGGCATTATGCATTTCCTTTTACCTGTTCATATACTGTATAAATATGAATGTAGCCTTCTGTTAAATACATGTTACAGTATAAAAACATATAAGAACTAACAAGAAATGAGAGTTAAAGAGAGAAATATGAAGCGAGGAAACAAAAACAAAAAGGGACAAATGACAGAAGAAGAAGACCCTGAATGGTATTGAAACCCAACTGGGCAGCACTTACATAACACACACACACACACACACACACACACACACACAGTCATGTGTACATTTGCTGTCGGTGTAAAATACTGAAACTGATCCCAGCAAAGATTTGTGACATGAGCTTGGGTTGGGTTTCAATACTAAATAATACTTTCTCTTCCGTCTTTGGTTTCTAGCCGTGCCTCCCTCTTTCACCCCTGCAGCCATTCATGTGTTTTTTAGAGTTTTGTGATATAAGTGGGGCGAGGAAAGAAAAGAAGACATTAAATAGAGCTGATTGATCCTCAGGGGGCGAAAGAAGAGACAGGTAAAGGTGTGAGAACGCACAGAGAAAAAAATGAATGAAGAAGTTGTCGGAGAAGAGTGCCACGAAAGATTAAAAAAAATATATAAAAAATTGTAGTGAACAAATTTCCCAATGTCATGTCCAGTTAACATTAAAGGGATAGTTTGCATATTTTGAAGTGGGGTTGTATAAGGTACTGGTAACTTTGGTGTTTTAAAGGGTTAGTTAAGATTCACCAAGTCACACAGTACCACAAACAATCTAACGGATGGAGGCAGCAGTAGACCAGAAAACTTCCCTGTTCTGCAAAGTAAAATGTTTTTGTCAAAGGAGTCTGGTGGCTTTGAAGAGAGCAGAGATGGATACAACATTAGTGAGAGCTGGAGAGCTTGTGTTGGAGTACAGAAAGCATAGCTTAGTTTTATTTAAAAGATTTTCAATTGCGCATTTCTGAATTGTGCCAACAAAATGTCGAATTAAACTTCACACAGCCTTTCATAGATGTTACCTTTGGATACGGACGGGCTGAAGTTGTGGCTGACTACTTGTTTTACAAATAGATCTTAACACTCCATTTCATACACTGCACCTTGCAGACCATCAGGTTAGCAGTGACCATTTTTAGTGTGGATGACTACTGCCAGCCAAAGAGGAGAAGAAATCCGATACCAACGCACATTTTCCTAAATAAAAATGCTGTTCCAAGAGTAGAGAGCAGCGGACAGAGCGGAGGTAAGGTTACTATGTTGACCCGGCATCATGAAGGTAAACTCAAAAGTATGGCCGGATAACAGCAACTTCTCCATCTTTCCATAATGTTGCCAGACAAGCTGGCAAAAACACTTTAGTGGACATACATTGACGGTGCATAATTGCTCCATAAGATTACATTCAGCTTGTTTCACGGCTTCCGACTGCAGCGCTCTCGCTCCATACTGGATCAGGTTGAGAAATACCAAAGTTGCCCTTTAAATACATTACTTGAATCCACCACTGTGTAGAGGTGGGTTATTGTGTGTGTGTGTGTGTGTGTGTGTGTGTGTTACATAGTATTCTACATTACATATATACCTGTGTTGGAGTGTAAGTCGTCGTCCGACTCGTTGCCGTTTTGGAGACTCATCATCATCTTCATCTTCTGCAGCTTTTGGAGCTCGGCCATAGCCGCTGCTGTCAGGCCTGTCACACACACACACACACACACACACACACACACACACACACACACACACACACACACACACACACACACACACACACACACACACACACACGTTATCATCATCATCCTCATCAGCAGCAGCAAACAGTCCCACAGATGTAAGAGGCATCAGATGCCCTAAAAGCTCCATCAAACTCTAAACCAACCAATCCCAGCCTAAGTTGACTCCTTGTCGGACTTCACAGGTGCTGCCTGCCTCTACCCATGATGCTTTGCAGCAAGCCATGACACACGTACCGATGCTCGCACCCGGCTGTCGCTGTCAAAATTTTCTTTTCAGTTTGAACGTTTTGTTGAAGTGTTTCTGGGTGTGAGTGCAGTTTCAGACGCCTCGGGGCTGATGTAAATTCACGGATACACAGATGCAGAAAAACAAACACACACACAGCATGCCCCCACCGCAACACACACACACACACACACACACACACACACACACACACACACACACACACACACACACACACACAGCATGCCCTCACCGCAACACACACACTCTCTTTTGTATGGACTAAGATACCCTGGCCCTGTGTACTGACCTGGAACTGACTTCTATACACAACAACTAGCAGAGTGAGAGCGATGACCCTCTCTGTGTGTGTGTGTGTCTGTGTGTGTGTGTGTGTGTAAAAGTATGTTTTATTGTGTAAATGTATTATGTATGTAAGTGTGAGGCTTCATCATACAGCACATGCTGTACATACAGTTTGCTTTCATGTATAAATGTGTGTGTGTGTGTATGTGTGTGTGTGTGTGTGTATGTGTGTGTGTGTGTGTGTGTGTGTGTGTGTGTGTGTGTGTGTGTGTGTGTGTGTGTGTGTGTGTGTGTGTGTGTGTGTGTGTGTGTGTGTAGGTCAGTTGGTTTTGCCCCAGTCACGGTTGACGGCCTTGGAGGAATGTCCATTATACACACAGTACAGTTGTCTGCAAGCTATGAAAAAAAACAAGATAGAGGGAGGGAAGGAGGGAGGAGTTGTCGCATGGTTTGAAATTTAATTTAAAGCAGGATGAAGGGATGGATGGATGAGAAATGAGAGGGGGAGGTGCGGAAGAGAGAAAGAGAGTGCTGTGTGCAGGTAAAACTATACTGGAGTTCCTTAATTAACTACAGAGGAACAAAGCTAAAAACAGAGTTAGACATAAGCAGCTGTTTGCTAAATTGTTCAACATATCAACTCATGAGATGTCAGTTTTGTCTTTGCAACGTGTTCCAAACTGCCAAAAAATAAGTTGTTGTAGGTTTAAAGTTCTTGTTTTTCAGACAAAAAAGTGATATATATCTAAATACATGCAAATATGCAAGCATATTTATTTAGGACACACTCCTTGAGATGGGTCATCTTGTTTTTAAGGGGGTCTTACACATAACGCAAACAATCAAAGCAAGAACATTAAAGTGGCAACAATTAAACCGTTACACATACACACAGAACAAAAACAGACTACACAAGAATATTAAATAAATACAACCGTTAAATGGCCACAAAGTAGCCGAGCACAGATGTTCATTATGTCACTTAAACATGTACAATTAGTCTCAAAACAGGAGATCGAAGAATATTTTAAAAATACCAAATGATGTAAAAGTTTGAATGTTAGAAGGTAAATTATTCCAGTCAGAGGGAACTATAGGAGTAGGCTTCTTTCAATATGTCATATGCACAACAATTACAGTGGAGCAGCATGTTTTAGGACCCTACATATAGGAATAAAATATATGATACTGTGTCAGATGGAAATATATATGTAATGTAGAATGGTATGTAAATACTGGATGTAATCTATTTCATTCCTTTGTACAACGTTACTAAAAGTGCTGACAATGGCTCTTAATCTAAACCAAACTCTTCCTGAATCCACCAGTAAGTGCTTTCTAATTTACAGTCTGTAATGACGAGAGGCTAGCGAGAAAGAAAGAGGTCCAGTCAAAGAGCCTGAGGCAGAGTGACCAGACGTCTTGTCTGCTGTCCTGCTGAGAGAGAGGACAGGGAAAGAAATGGAGAAAAATGATGGAGGAAAAGAGGCCAAAAATGGAGAGGACCATAAGGAGCTCCATCTCACAAGCACGGACACAAAATGAATGCATCAATGCAAATAATATTAAAAGGTTGATTTATTTGGAAAAAGGTCACATTTTACTAGTTGTACATGCAATGTATTCATTTTGTTTTCCACTACAACAGAGGATGTACAAAATGCTCATTAAAAAAACGCATTCAAAAGGTGAAGAGAAAACAAAAGGAGGCCGAGGAGGAATGGAAAAAATGAAGGCGAAAACAAAGGAAGTAAAGAAGTATGATTGATGTGAAGAAGAATGTGAAGGAGGCAAGAGGATATAAAGATGGAAAGGCAGCAGAGAAAAAAAGAGGAGAGCTCTGGAAATGGAAGGACAGTCCAAAAGAAGAATGAGTGACGTGAAGAAGTGGGATGGATCAAGGCGAAGACGGAGGAATAAAAAGAAATATAGAAAGCAAGATTAGATGGAGAGAAGGTTATGCTAAATGAAAAGTAAGGCATAAAGTGAGTACAGCTGCACTTCTGTTTGGCCGGCAGATTTCTTGTTTTGGAAATACTTGACACCTTGAACTATGTCTGCCTAAATTATAATAAACAAAAAACTTGCTGATGTTTAGCAAATACATGTATATGTTTACTGTCATGTCATAATCCGCCGGCTGGTTTCTATTGTCACTGTGGAACAGGCAGAGAGAAACTGACTGACAGAGAGTCGGCAGAGGAGCATTGTGTTTCTGATTTGTTGTGACGTTTCCCCACCAAGTTGTGTTATTGTTATGTCCAAGTCTTGTATGTTACAAATGAACAGTCAACTGAGTGTCAACGCTGGCAAACCGCACCTGTAGTTGGTGACAAAGGTGGGCCTCTAATCCTTAACCCCAGTCTAGCGGAATAGCGTTAGCTTTGGCAGTTTTCAATGCACGAATAAAAGCCAAACCCTGTTAAGTTTCCTAGACACGGAGCCATACTATCAAGTTTTCCCCAGGGTTGTGGTTATTCTGTGACATTACCATGTTCACCATCTCAGTTTAGTGTGCAAAAGCTTCTTTTTTTAGGACGGCTTAGGAAGTTTGTCAAAGTTTTCAATGTTACAGTTCTACAGAGCGGTAATAGAAACTGAGCTTCACATTCTCACTAACTGTATGGAATGGAAATTCTACAGCCCAAGAGAAAAAACTGTTGAATTGTGCACACAGCTTCAAAAATACTTATGTGTACTCCCAACCATTTCTGAACTATATCACATCTGCTTTTAACAAAAATGTTTTCAAAAAGTGCAAGATCAATATTGTTGCACTGTTGTATTTATTGTATTGTTACTGTATTGTTATAGTGGCAGTGTACAATGGGATTATTAAGGGTGTCACAATTTCGATTTTAAAATCGCAATTTATCGAAATTAAGTCACAATCTTGAATATCAAATTAAAAAATGGAATCGTCGATACTGCCACGCCCCCATGTCACGTCCGGTTGGCTTGTCAAGTATCCTACACCAATGTGTAGGATACATCCTCATAGGACCGTGAATGTTGCTACCAAATTGTGTGAAGATGTTGGCACCCTGCCCAACAAAACAACAGTATTTCATGCAGGCTGGTAAAAGTTCAAATGGAAATGTCTGCAAACTGCAAACTTTTCAAATTTAAAAATGAACAGTTGGTAACAGAAAAAAAGATGAGACAGAAGAGGAGGGATTTCAAATGGAAAGTGGAGTCCCCTCTGTGGGGTCAGGACTGGATTCACACATCGATTACTGAAGAACACCTTGACACACGCTCACAAAGATGCATATACAGATACAGGAAACAGGGCTGCGCGCGCACACACACACACACACACACACACACACACACACACACACACGGACACAGAGTCCGAATGCCCGTTTCGCCTCGATGCAACCAGAAGACAATCAATAGTGAGGGCAGAGCCACAATACTGTTCTCCATCATGACTATCAAACACACACACACACACAACACACACACACACACACACACACACACACACACACACACACACACACACACACACACACACACACACACACACACACACACACACACACACACACACACACACAAACTCTCTCTTTCTCTCTCGGATCAATGGCTGTCCGCTGTGTCCACGGTTACCGAGCATCGACCCTCGTCGCTAATGGCGACCACGGAACCTTGGGAATTAGTGTGTGATTGATTGACAGACTGCTTCAAAGGCACACACATCATATAGGAGTATGTGTGTGTGTTTAAGTAGTCCCCTGTGGGTTGTCCTCACGTTGTTTACCCATCTCTTTTTCCTTCCTGTGCATCCCAATGCTTTCCGAAGGACAAAAGAAAGAGAGAGAAAGAGAGGAAGAAGAAATGAAAAAAGGAAGTGAGGACAAAGAGGATTACGACAGAAGAAAAGTGAATCGTCAGCGTAACATGACAACTGAAATCAACTCATCAGAAAAATCGAGAGGAATTTCCCCACCCGCGCTTACACAATGGTGACTTTGTTGTGCCTGATTAAAAATTCTAAAGAAAAAGGCAACGAAGATTTATCATTTCTATCACTTTGGCCTTCATGTAAGGCTCTGTTTACACTTTAAAATGTGTTTCGGTGACCCAAACACAAGTTAACAGCAGAGACACGTTGCTGTTCACGCTTGTGTCTATGATGCATCTCCGACTGACCACTTGTGTCGATATTTGGTTACTGCCTTTTAGGGGTGGGCGATATGGAGAAAATCAGATATCGCGATATTGACCAAATACCTCAATGTCGATATTGTGGCAATATTATAGAGTTGGCAATTGGTGCTTTAAAAAAATATCTTCACAATGAGATTTAAGATAAATAATCTTCAGTAATGTAGATATAATGACTAAGTGGGTAAAGGTAAAAATAATAGAAGAGCTAGAACAGTCTGGTAACACAGAAAATTACATCACTTTACTGTAATGCAGCCTTTAAAACAACAAAGACAACACTTAAGCCATTTACGATATTACGATTTCCAAAATCTAAGACGATATCTAGTCTCATATCGCGATATCAATATAATATCATTATATTGCCCAGCCCTACTGCCTTTATCCCTTCACACTCCCACTACGTTAGCAGTTGTGAGCAGTCGGTAGCCTACAGCTGGAGATATCGCTGTCAGCAGAATCCAACACATCTCCTTCCATTGGGCAAAACCATGGACAGTCACACAACATACGATCCATGTGATACAATCCCCCAAAATGCATTCTAAAACCAAGTGTAAACAGGGTCTAAAAGTCCACAACATCTTCTATAACTGCATTACTGATATGTATATCTATGCATTTTTTTGTACTATGCAAGTTGGTATTCTTGGCCTTTACATGTCGTCTGTTTAGTATTTGTTATCATCGTAGCATTGATTTTAGCCATGCTAAATTGGCAGCGTTGGTTGGTCCACCACTGTAGTTCTGACTGCAGTGTCAGCAACTATTGGATGGATTGCCATGAAACTTAGTACAAATATCCATGGGGCTCACAAGATAAATCCTAATTATGGTGCGTTCTTTTTGCCTTGGAAGTCGGAGGTCGCAACTGGGAATGACGTCACACACGAGTTGAATGCGTTCTTTTTGCAAGTCAGATTTTCATTGTTTTCATTAGCTCTAGCCAGGTTAGCCGTTGTTAGCAACGCCAGTTTAAACAATGTATACGCTGTTTTATGTGCATACAAACCGCGTGACAACACAGATAGAAGACAGCGCTGCGTGTACGACTGATTTAGTGTGGCACAAATAACACAGAAGTGCTTATAACTATGTTACTACAGCTTTTACAACTGTCGATACAGGGGGCAGCCATGTTGGATTTTCAGCTCGGGTACCTCGGTGGATGTACGAGTTCCGAGCTCGTAAATACGAGGTCAGGGGGCGTGTTTACGACTTTGATCTCGTAAAATACGAGTTGCGAGGCAAAAATAACGCACCATTAGGCCTGCACGATTAATCATTATAAAATCGTGATCTCGATTCACCCTGTTCCCGATTTAATTTTTAAATGACTTTGATTTAAAAAAAAAAATAATTTGGGGGCATTTGCGGCCTTTATTTTGATAGGACAGCTGAAGACATGAAAGGCAAGCAGTTAAAGAGTGTGCTAAGAAATCATTATGTTTTTGATACTGTACTTAAATTGGCAATTGACAAAACTCCATTTCTCTAGAGACTGAAGCTGTAGCTGCAGCATGTTGATTGTCAATTCACCCCTTCACGAGCTAATTTTAAATTACTTAAAAAAAGAATTCTCCTTCAATTAATTTATTGAAAGCATTTGACATTGCATTAACATGTTTTAATGATGTAAAGACATGTTGAAGGAGTTCAGATAGAGCCTGTATCAGGGCCGTATTTAGATCAATGTGTTATATGTCACTATTTTTGGTAGCCTACTTAAATGGCCAGTATGTACTTTATTTTCTTTATTCATTGAAGCCTAAACTATGTTTACAGGCTTGTGATGATGTGCAATATGATATAGGTGCCAAAATAAATCTATGTTTGGTACCGCCAATTTGTTTTGTTTTATCATGGTTCATGTGTGCAACAAACATTACACTTCGTGAGAAAAAAATCATGGCAGAGAATCGTGATATCAATTCTAAGCTAAAAAAAAATCGTGATTCATATTTTTCCCCGAATCGTGCAGGCTTACTTCTTTGTAAGTCCAACACTGTGCTACATAAACAACAGTTGGACTGTTAGTCATTAATACCCCACCCATCATAAAAATGTGTACTTCTCCCGCTACTGTAAGGCCTTTTTCAGTAAAAGCATCCACTACATGGCAGGCAATATTCTAAATGAGACCTGACAGTGTCCTTCCCCAGCACCGTGCATCAGTAAGGTCTTTAATAGCTTTGAGTTTGCTGGTGGAGGCTGTTGGGTGATCTTCAAGAGTCCTAAACCCCCCCTAAGCTTGCGTGAAACCCACCCCATTTGGCCATGGTCGTAAATATTTAATCTGCTGCACCTACATCTCTGACGAAGTGCTCTGAACGCGCTGCGCTCTCTGAGAGACGGAGTGACACTTTGAATAAAACCAACAGGAAAACAGAGAAATTGCTCTTTGTGTTCTGAATTTAGAAACGCACTGTTCTGGCTGTTTTGTTTGTTTTTTTCTTTCTTCCTGCGAGCACTCGGAGTGGCAATTTACAAATGCAGTCGATTGCCCTTGTGCTGAGTCAAATAGATTTCAGCTCCGCACTCTGGCACTTAGGTCGCCCATCTTTAGCTTTCACTGAAAGTCCAAGACGCCCATTTCAAGCAATTTACAGCGGCCATTTTGTGCCATCTCTAATAGACACCGACACTGGCTTTAGAGTAATTGTTTTTGCCAAGTCTCTTTAAGATGTTTTTGAGTCTGTAAACAGTTCAACTGGAAGTCCTGAGCATGGCATTCAGTCACTAGACTCCATTCAAACTTTCCATGAAGTTGAACTGGTAGAGCAACTGGATTTGTAAGTCGATGACCTAAGTAAGACAGTAACACTAGTAGTGTTAGGATATACACTGCCTTTTAAAAATCAATGTTTAAGTCAATTGTTAGTTTTAGATCAATTCAATTCAATGTTAATGGGTTCTTTCCCCTGTAAAACACCGTGATTAATTGGTTCCATTGCCTAATAATACAGATTAGTAAAGGGTTATATTGCCTAACAACATCAATGATTGAGGATTATGTTCCCAGTTAAAGATGTTCACTAGAAGGGCACTTGGAGAGCACAGACCTCTGCTAAGACATGCCCTATTTCACAATGTTATTGCAGTGTGAATTTCCCCAGTCAGGAACTCATTTTCCCGATAATTGCGAAACCACATGAATGCAGCACAAATGCCCTATCTCGCAATGTTAATGAAAGTGAAAAATAAATTGTGTATTCTTGGATTCGGCTCCGCTACAAAAGTGAATGGGTTCTTCCTTGGCCCAAGCTACACCCTTCCACCAAGTTTGATGAAAATTGGGTCAGTAGTTTCTCCGTAATCCTGCTGACGGACAGACAACTGGACAGACAAACTGAGCCGGAAACATCCTTGGCGGAGCTAATTATTGGTTCTTCTGTTAACATCTGCCTGTTTAAAGTTGAATTCATTCATGAAGTCAACATACTTATAAAGTCAAAATATGTAAAAAAAAAAAAAAAAAAAAAAAAAAATATATATATATATATATATATATATATATATATATTAGGGCTGTCAGTTTAACGCGTTATTAACGGCGTTAACGCAAACCCATTTTAATGCCGATAATTTTTTTAACGCACGAGTAACGCATAGAGAGAGCAACGGGATCTGTTAGTCCACTTCTTTAACTGTCTATGGCCACGCCATGTCCCGCCCTACGAAGCAGCTGATTGGTTTGGTTTAGGCATTTCACCGCGAGTGGTGAGGATAGTGGATTGGTCAGGGGATAGGACCTGAACTAATGGAGTTACGTTACCTTGGACGCCTGGCCAATAGTAGTGATTGAAGGGCGGGTCTTGTAATTTCGCAGACCGCAAACAAAACAGACACAAGCCTCGGCCGGTTTTAGCTTGCTAGCCGCGTAGCTTGTAGGCTCGTGACGGCGATTATCTTCAGAGCGAGCGAGTAGTGACTCTACAGTCAGTGAGAGAAACAAATGAGGCAGTACTACCTGTAGTACTATCTGCAGGACTATCTGCAGTACTACTTGCAATGGAACATCGAGGTAACAGCGTTACATTATGTGACAGATTATTATTTCCAAGTGTGAATGTTAGTGTGAAATTGAACATAACGTATATGACAATGTTGTTTTCAATAAAAAAACATTGTCACAAAGCAAGCCAATCTACTTTTCCATGCTGATAAGAGAATTAAAATGAGAAAATATAATGGGACAAAAAGAAATCAAGGGACATTTAGAATAGATAAAAATGTGCGATTAATCGCGATTAAATATTTTAATTGCTTGACAGCACTAGTATCTTTTGGTATGCATTTCAGAAAAAAATGGTTAGGATTCAGGTGTAATTGCAAATGGTGATTAATCATGATTAATCCACTGAAAATTGTGATTAATTTGATTAAAAATTTTAATCATTTGACAGCCCTAATATATATATATATATATATATATATATATATATATATATATATATATATATATATATATATATATATATATATATATATATGACCATCAGTGGTTATGTGTTGCCTAATAAAGTCAATGGTTGGAGTTCTATTGCATGTTTAAAGTCATGTGTAGGTATGTGTTTGAATCCAATTAGGGGCTTGATTCCCTGTAAAAGTCATCATTACGGGGCCATTGCCCAATGGAGTCAATAGGTATGAGTTCTATTGCCAACTAAGTCAGTGGGTGGGGGTTCTATTGCCTAATAAAATCAATTGTTAGGAATTCCATTGCCCATTTAAAGGTAATAGTTTGGGGTTCTAATTAGCTATTCGAAGTCAGTGGTTAGAACTTCTATTGCCTAATAAAGTCATGCAGGTTAAAATATGGCATGAGTTGTGTTAAAACAGCCAAGAGATCACCATATTGGTGGACATCACATTTTTAAACAAAACAACTCCTCACAGAACCAGTAATCCTTTTTTATAAGCAGTACTTGCAGGAAAAAAAGGTGTTTTATTGTAATGAAGTGTGCTGCAGGTTATTA
>CM042445.1:23786333-23788833 GCA_023631565.1 Gymnocephalus cernua
GAATCCTAATGACTAAACATCGACGTGCTTCCATTTACTTTGTGAGCATGTTTGCATGCTAACGTTTAGCTTAGCACAGCCTCACAGAGTTGCTAGCATGGCTGTAGCCTCTTACGGGCCGGCTACGTTGCTCGCCTAACGTATTCGGAGCGGATGTATACGCTTCCACTATAATCAATGAAACTGGCGACACCGGGCAGAGAGCAGCCTGTAAGTGGTGCGTGTGCTCCACGGAGAGTGACAGTGGATAGACAGGAAAGGTGGGAGAGAGATGGGGGATGACACGCAGCAAAGGGCAGCAGGTCGGATTCAAACCCGGGCCGCTGCAAAGGACTCAGCCTACATTGGGTGCACGCTCATACTGGGTGAGCTAGAGGTCGCCCCGCGGAAAATATTTTTACGCTTGATGTGTAAAATATCTAGCGTAAATAGATCATAAAGTGTCTATATTTCTTTTGAATTAAACTACCAATATACAGGAAACGACTCAATGACTGCAGCGTTTCAACTCAACCTTCTAGTAGTCTATAGCCACGACGTTCCACTTCCAGGATTGCTCTCGTTCTGCCGGAAATTCCGCCGGATGTCACACTTTTCAGATGTCCGTTTTTGGATGTCTGTTACTTTCCACTTTCTTTGTGTTGTAATTTTAAACTCCGGTGGATTTCTGAGGACTCTGGTTAACTGCTCCTCAGATCTCTGCAGGGTAAATCCAGACAGCTAGCTAGACTATCTGTCCAATCTGAGTTTTCTGTTGCACGACTAAAACTACTTTTGAATGTACACGTTCCACCAAAACAAGTTCCTTCCAGAGGCTATTTTGCAGTGACACCGCGGCTCCACTTGGCTTGGTTTAAAGAAATGCCAATAAACCAGAGCAGGTTTCTCTCCCATCCTGGAATGCTGTGTGGACTAGCCAGACCCTCCTCTGCAGCGCTGTGGAGGAAGGTCTGGCTAAGATAATGGCCAAAAACTATTTTGTGAGGTTTGTTCAAGATGTGATGACATTTCCACAAGGCGTTCCTGAGATATCGCGGTGACAAAACTGAAAGATTAAATGTTCCTTTATTCGTAAGCTGAATAAGCCAATTAAAAATGAATTAATTTACCGGAGAAATGCAGCCTTTTTTTCCACCTTAAATAATTGAAAAGCTGACGTTTTGGAGAAACATGTATCGCCCCAGTTAAATAAACGAGTGAATAAATAAATCCATGGAGAAAACAAAAAGGAGGAGTTGAAGGAATAAGACGAGAAAGAAAGAGTAGAAAATACATGAAAAATTATCAATCATCCATCACTCTCCCTCTCTTACCGGTGTGTGAGAGCAGGTTGGGGGACAGCAGGCCGGGGAGGCCCGGGTGGAGCAGCCTGGGGCTTTCCTGGATCCCTGCACCAGAACAACGCTTCGGAGGACGGCCCGGACGAGAGCTGGAGGGGGGAGAGACAGAGAGATTAATTACTATGACACAGAATTAGATTCAGAGCGGCGAGTACAGAGAGGTGGAGGGATCGTTTGGGTCCATATCTGATATGACTCAGTTCAGCTACGATTGAATATTCAGTTTAGTTTAGTTTTCTTATTCATCTCGAAAAATCAACATACTTTTAAAGAGAGAAAAAAGGAAAAAACACAAAGACAAAACACAAGCATATACAAATCAATCCAATTCCATCTACGAACAAAAAAAGGATGAGTTTGAGAAGGAGCAGGCAGAAGCATAACGCTTATAAAGTCCTGACCCTACTTTACAAAATCATATGATTACAGGGGGAAAAAACAGATAGCATACAAAAAGTCTAAGTCATACAATAACTTACAATAATACAACAGCATACACTGTGTGTGCATTCCCATTGATATTTTCAATACTTTCTGTAATGGTCAATTATTGTTTTCTTGAATCTTTTTTTAAAATGTATAATATTATGGCTCTGTTTGATATTCTCCATTGTTTATAAAAGTGTGTCAAGTTTTGAGTAACTAAATAAAAGAAGAAAGAATATTTGTATTTATAGTTTCTATTTCAAGCAGGCTAATGACAGATGATTTACATTTACATTATTTACACTTTTAATATAATGTGTTTTGATGATAAAACCTTTATTTAAATTGTATGAAAATTTAAAAAAATAAAATGCTGTTGGTCGAGCATCACTTTCAGCAGTGGAAGCTGACAGCTGGATGTTCCAGCAGGCCGCTCCGACGTAATCAAATCACAAAACTGACACCACACAGCGCACAGTAGTTTCACTTTCACTGGCCGCCATACTGGAAGACAGGGACGTTACACCTGATTGGCTGATTTCAGGAAAGTTCAATGAAACGTGATTGGTCGTTCTTATAGTTGGTGTCTCTGGGGCGAGATGAAGTGATCTTTTCTCTGTGAGATTTCCACACCTCGAAGTACCACAACTAGCAGAAACAGCGGGAGTTGCCACGTCCTAAATTATCCCCACTTAAAGCGCTCCGATCTTTATCAGCTTGTTCCGCTCTGACAA
>CM042445.1:23793833-23918833 GCA_023631565.1 Gymnocephalus cernua
AGAGGAAGGTGACAGACATCTGGAAATGTACTGGCATTGACGAATTAAAATGAGACACAAAGCAGCTTCAATGTGTTTGCTGCTGATGTATTATTTAGTTTTTTGATGACCTTTTAATTGGCTTAAAAACAACAAAAACATGCCACGCATGGAAAACATGAAGCTGACATTTCTCTCTCTCTCACACACACACACACACTCACACACACACACACACACACACACACACACTCACACACACACACGATCTGATGAGCCACCTTGAAGTAAGTCTTCCCACTTTGACACACACGCACCCTCGTCTGTCCTCCCAAATGGCCGTTTCTATGGCGACGGAGCCTTGATCAATACTCCGTCATTGGCTCTGATGGCCGGTCAGGGTCGGTCACACACACACACACACACACACACACACACACACACACACTCACAAACAGGCATGGCGGTGAATAAGCACGGACTCTCTAACACGTTAGACAGATTGATTTAGCTCAGAACGTGCAGAGGTCACACACACACACACACACACACACACACACACACACATACACACACACGCACACACACACACACACACACACACACACACACACACACACACTTTATCAAAGCCTTGTGCGGTCAATACGAGGGGTAGAGCGAGGGGTCAACACTATTTAGCTAAAATCTTTCATCTTTTCTTTTATCTCTCCATCAGTTGGCTGATCCGTTTCTCCTCCTTGCTCTCTTCTTTTTTTGTTATTGTTCCTCCTCTCATTTATCGGTTTTCAGTTTCAATCCTCCGTCATCTTTAGATTCATATCTTTGTTCTCATATTCAGTTTCCTTCTGGTTTTTTTTCATTCTCCCCCTCTTTTTAGGCTGACGTGTTTGTGGCTTTCAGTATACAATTGGTGCAGTAATTTGCATGCCTGAGCCTTATTTTGAATTCATAATTTAGTTTTTATTCTCAAGATTTAATACTATTATTTTAAAGTTTGTCTCTTCGTCTGATCGGATTTATTTTTTTGAATTTTTACATATATTTCTTCATTTACTTTAAGCTTCATCTTGCTTTTACTTCTTTTATAACTTATTTGTCTTTTTTTGCGTATTCTCTCTATTTTTCCACTTTCTGTCCAATTTTAATTATAGATGTATGAAACATGTGTTTGACACTGCATTTCTCCTTTCTTAAACTTCATGTGTTTCTAGTATTTGGATTTCCTGATTGCTTTTTGTATTTTATCTCAGTTTTTGTGATGTGTCGTAGCCGTCACATGTTGGCCCACGTGTGTTTTGTTTGATGTGAATGAACACATGGCTTCATTTTAAAATATTTGAATTTGAGTGTGGTGTGTGATCATCTCAAAAGTATAATTTAATAATTTTTTTCGTTAGTCCATTGGTTTTAAGACCTGCCGACACAGACATTGGACCAACGTAACGTCTTACTAAGATAGGGGTCGCTGTCACTTTCAAAAACTAAATAAAACATGCATTTTTTTTCCTTTTTTGGTTATCACAATTTTGACCATGAAGTCAAAAATAATCCACCTACAAACATGCAAATATCATCATGAACATAAATCAAATCTAGGCACACTATACTTTACATATCCAACTTAGTTAATTTTGTATATGAATATTCTAACTTGTTCTGCTATCTTGGCCAGGTCTCTCTTGAAAAAGAGATTTTATTTATATCTCAATGAGACTAACCTGGTTAAATAAAATAAAAAAATGTTGTATATAAAGTCATGTCACATTACGACACTAGTTTTACAATTCACAGAAGTAGTTTCACTTGTACACTAGACATTGTACGTTTGTATTCACTGTTGCTTTAATATATTTATACACACCTTTATTTTGGAGATGTAGGGGAAATACAGTATATACTGACTTCTTGCCAAAAAAATATTTTAATTTCAGTTCAAAAACACAACTTCTCTGCTTCAGTCACTTCTCTTTTTTTATCCATTGCTCCATTAATCTACCATCTCTCTATCCATCTGCTGCGTCTCCCCCTGACTCCCTCCTTCATCTTCTGTCCTCCCCCAACTTGAGGTCAAATAATGAAGTCACAACCTCTCTATCGGTTATTTCTGTCTATCTTTCTCGCTTTTTCTCTTTCTCTCTCTTTTTCTGTTGTCTGTCTTTCTCCACCACCTCTCTCTCTCTCTGTCTGTCTGTCTGTCTGTCTGTCTGTCTCTTTTTTCCGACTGTGTCTCTTTATTTCTCCACCACCTCCCTCTTTCTGTCTGTCTTCTGTCTCCCCTACACCTCTCGCCCATCATAAATCGTGTCACAGACGTACATCCTCTCTCTCTCTCTTTTACTGTGTGCGTGTGTGTGTGTGTGTGTGTGTGTGTGTGTGTGTGTGTGTGCCTTTGTTTGTAGCAGAAGAAAAATAACAATCTATTCTTTTTAAAGAGACACCAGAGAAATGGGATATATGTCTGTCCCCACACACACACACACACACACACACACACACAATAATCATGGATGCTCACGGACTCACGGAGTGAACGAGAGACAGACAGATAGAGAGAAGAGAGAGAAAAAGAGAGATGGATGTTTACTTTCCTCTGGGCTTCCGCCTCTTTGATTGGACAGATGAATGACTTCATTGTGTGTGTGTGTGTGTGTGTGTGTGTGTGTGTGTGTGTGTGTGTGTGTGTGTGTGTGTGTGTGTGTGTGTGTGTGTGTGTGTGTGTGTGTGTGCGTGCGTGCGTGCGTGCGTTTCCTCCTCTCTCTCTTTGACAGAAGGAAAATGATGGAGAGAAAGAGAGAAGAAAACAAGTAGAACTAGACAGATATAAGGGGAGACAGATGTGGCCAATAATAAGTATTGATTGATAAAGGAAGTAGAGCGAAAATAATAAAAATAAAAAAATCACCTTAAAACGCAGAATGGAGGGAAATAGGGAAACTGAATTGACACATTTCTCCTCTTTTCATCTCTCTATTTATCTATTATCTTTCTCTGCTTATTAAAGTCATCCGTGTTTCATTCTGGATTTTTTTTCTGCTCCATGTTTATTTCTATCCATCCATCCATGCATGCATCCACCTTATTGCCCATCTATGATCTATCTATCTCCATCCATCCATTAGTCTTTCTATCCATCCACTATATCCATAAATTCATTAATTCATCTATCATTTATAAAGCAATCTATCATTCAATGTATCAATCCACCCTCCACCTATCATGTGTCCGTTCATAATCTGGACCACTGACAGTTGTTTTCCAGGATGTATTGCTGACACATTGGCGCCATTCGCTTCGGGAAACAACAACAAACTTTGAGCTAGCCTAAAATTTGGATTGCTCAACAAGGCAGGCCTGCCTGGACCTATCAGGGAATGACTGTAAAGATTTATAAAAGAATATGTGTACAGCGTTTACTCTCTAACGGGTCGTTTTGGGACTGATTGGTGGGATTGCTGTGGACCAAGTACACACGGAGATACACTGGTAAGAGCTTAATGTGTAACCATGTATCCAGCTAATTTAAAAAGATCACGTTACTGTCTTGTGTCAACAGTTAACTTCATTAATTTCCACCAAAACAAGTTCCCTCCTGAGGCCATTTTGCAGAGCCACCGTCACTGCGTCCGGAGCTTAGCGCCGCTATTTTGATTGTGATTGATTTAAAGAAATGCAAACAACCCAGAGCGGGTTTTTTTCCTATCCTGGAGTGTATGTGTGGTGTAGCCAGACCTTCCTCCACAGCGCTGTAAAGCTAGGGCTGGCGATGCAAAACCAGTGTGTTCATAAATAATCACCACTTTCATCTATCCTTCATTTTTCTATTTACCGTATCGGCCCAAATATAAGACTGTTTTTGTTGTTCCTGTAAATACGTCTGAAAAATTGGGTTTTGTGTTATATTCGGTCTAGACTGTTCCATACACTGGCGAGCCACCTGGAACCAGGTAATGAAAGTGACGGTAGTGAGAGTGAACTGCGGCAACAGGCATTCTGTTCTTTATATCCGAACCCGACCAGAGTCCGACACAGTCAATGTAAAGTAGTCTGGATCAATGGAAGTACACTGCCAAGATTGATTTTATTAAAAAGACATTTAAAAACAACAGCCTACCCTGGTTTGGCCCAGGGTGGGAACATAAGAAACATGCAAACGCTAGGTTTAAAGGAACACGCCGAATTATTGGGACATTAGCTTATTCACCGTAACCCCGACAGTTAGACAAGTCGATACATACCCTTCTCATCTCCATGCGTGTCGTAACTCTGTCTGACGGCTCCACCGTTAGCTTAGCCTAGCACAGATCCTGGAGGTAACCGGTTCCAACTAGCCTACTGCTCCGAATAAGTGACAAAATAACGCCACCATGTTCCTATTTACATGTTGTGATTTGTATAGTCACAGCGTGTGCAAATAATGTCACTTGAGACACAGCCATCTTCTAACCGTATATAAACTGGGCAGTGTTGCCAACTCTTTTCCAATGAAAGTCGCTAGCACCAGCTCAAAAAGTCACTAAAAGTCGCTAGATGACGTCATACGCTAATTTGCATATGTGTGACGTCATTACGCAATCATTTGTATAAAGCTTTGTGGTTGTGTCAGCAAAGTAGAGCCAAATAATCACAAATTCAATACAGGAATTTATTTTACCTTATAATTATTACTTAGGTATCCTATCTTTGAAGTAAAAAAGAAATTCTACAAAGGGAGGGAGAAAGATCGATAGGAAGGAAGACTAGCTCATCCCACTTTGGTGACAGCTAATGGGGATCCTTTTTACAATAAACTATAAACAATAAATAAGTCTCAAAGAAGGTTGGCTTGCCCAGGGCCAGGCCAGCTCAGCGGTGTCTTTCTTCCGTTGCGTTCCGCTGTCTCTCCTACCTACACCGGACTCGGACCCTGTCCCTTCTCTCCCCTTTCTACCTGCCTGCGCAGTGCTGATGGATGTGCATGAGGAGAAAGCAGAGCGGGGAGGGGCTGCTCCTCTGCTCCGCAGTCACAGAACAGACTGTTTTGGCAGCCACGGGAGAGAAATACCTTGCGTGCTCGCTGGACAATACTGGCGATTTTCTACAGAAAGTCGCCAGATTTGTCGCTAGTCGCTTTTCTGAAAAAAAAGTCGCTAAAGGGGTCTGAAAAGTCGCTAAATCTAGCGACAAAGTCGCTAAGTTGGCAACACTGAAACTGGGAACTATATTCTCAGAAAGGCGAAGCAGTGCTACTTGGGCGGAGTGATATGCTTGCAGCTCTGCTGGGCGGAGTGATATGTGGCATAGCTTCGCCTTTCTGAGAATATAGTTCCCAGTAATATACGGTTAGAAGATGGCTGTGTCTCATGTGACGTTGTTATTTGTACATGCTGTGACTATACAAATCACAACATGTAAATAGGAACACGGTGGCGTTATTTTGTCACTTATTCGGAGCAGTAGGCTAGATGGAACCAGTTACCTCCAGGATCTGTGCTAGACTAAGGTGGAGCCGTCAGACAGAGTTACTACACGCACTGAGATGAGAAGGGTATGTATCGACTTGTCTAACGGTCGGGGTTATGGTGAATAAGCTAATGTCCTAATAAGTCAGCGTGTTCCTTTAACTATGCTGTAATCTTTATTAAAAGAAATGAGCTGGCTATGAGGACCAATTCCATGGCCAATAAGCTTCGGCAGAATTATGTCTGTGAATTCTGGAAAGAAGTCAAGGTTATCAATAACAGTAAGATGCCCTTGCCATCTAGTATTGACGGGACTACTGGGTCTGAAAATATTTCTGAACTGTGAAGAAAACATTATAGTGATATATAACACTTTGTTAAAAGTGTTTAATGTTGATGATCTTTCCAACAATGATGGTGAGGTTATTAGACCTGATGAGGTGTGCTATGCCTATGAGAAATTGGCAGCTAACAAAGCATGTGTCCTTGACCAAATAACAGCAGAACATCTTAAGTATGCTAACAGAAGACTCTCAGTGTTACTTGCTATGTGTTTTTCTGGATTATTAATGCATGGTATACTACCTGATTCTATGTTATCTGTCCTACTAGTGCCTGTAGTCAAAGACACAACCGGTAGAATAACCAGCATAGAAAATGATAGACCTATTGCCCTGGCTAGTATACTTTCCAAAGTGGTAGAAGGTGTTTTGCTGGATAGGCTACAAGAATACCTCATAACTACTGACAATCAATTTAGTTTTAAAAGTAAACATGGCACAGATGTGTGGATATATGGCCTAAAGGAAATTGTCAGTAAGGATAGATAGAGACATCACTAATATATTTGTGTTTTCTGGATGCATCAAAAGCCTTTGATCATATTAATCATGGTAAATTGTTTAACAAACTACTTGAGCGAGAGGTCCCTCGATATTTGATAAGGATTTTGAACTTTTGGTACTCACATCAAACCATGCAGGTAAGATGGGGTAAGAGTATATCTCCACCCTTTTTAGTGACTAATGGGGTTCGACAAGGTGGAATACTGTCACCTCTTCTCTAGGGTTGGGTACCGAAACCCAGTTCCACTATGGAACCAGTTCCTATGCAACCGGTAGGAATCGGACCGGAGATATCGGTCGCTGTCTGTCACTCTGAAACGGACATAAAAATATCACACTTTCTCTGTAGTCTACCGTTAGCTAGCTACCGTAAATGTAGGCTACTTTTAAAATGCCATAATTTCCCTCTGGGCTCACCAAAACGGACGTAAAATACTTTACTTATTATATATTTAAGTACTTTAAAACGTTAACATATTTTTTTAATTTAAATAATTTTCAATTTAAAAAACAAAACTCTATAAAAGAGCCTTTCTTTGATGTCATTTTTCAGTTTTTGAAGAATCGTTTTAAAAGTACCGGTTCGGCACCGGAATCGTAAAAATCCAAACGATACCCAACCCTACTCTTCTCTTTAATTTGTATATGGATGATCTTTCTAAAAAGTTGAGTGCAAAACTGGATGTATGGTGGGGGACGGTGTTATTAAAGCGGAACTATGCAGTTTTTTTAGCTTAATTTACCTTAACTTTGGAGTCATTGGAATGGTTATATGTAGGGGTGGAACGGTACACAGAAGTCATGGTTCGGTTCATACCTCGGTTCAGACATCACGGTTCGGTACAATGGAGGGAAAGGCAAAAAGGCATGTTATGCATGTCTCAGGCTGTACCACCTAGTGTCATACAGTCTCACCCCTGAGCTAGCTGCAACAGCCTGAAGTGTATAAAGTAAGATGTAAACAGTAAACAATAAGTAGGCTACCCCACATCATCTCCAGACTCCATCTGGAACTTGTAAACAAAATAAGACAATCAGCTAGTAGTGTGATATGGGAGACAAGCGCTGCTCATGTGAATGCACAGAGCAGGGATGTTAAAAGAGCAGCTTCGGTTACACAGAGCAGGTGACAAGTTTTGGCGTTAGCTTCACACGCTACAGCTAACGGCGGAGCTAATAGCTAACGGTGGAGCTAACAGCTAATGGCGGAGCTAACAGCTAACGGCGGAGCAAACAGCAAAGCTAACAGCGGAGCTAACAGTGAAGCAAACGGGCCTGGAGGCCATTTGTGGTCGAGGCAAGAAGGGATACAGATACGTCAGTGTTTGGTTGTATATGCAAGGGACTAGTTTGCTTCGTGTGGACTCACTGGACCAGAGTGATAGAGAAAGACTATCGGCTCTGACTGGACCGACATGTAGGCGGAGCTCGGGGGGAGCTAAGGGGGGCTACAGATTAGTCGTCCATGTCCCTAAAGAAGCACATATCTAACAGTAATTCCGCATTACATTAATTAATTTGCACGCAAGTAAACATAGGAGTAAACATAGGAGCTGCCAAATATCTATTCCGAAGTTGTAGGGGGGGCTCTATAGAGAAACCTGCCAGCAAAAAGCGAAGAAATGGCCAAAACTGCATATCGCCGCTTTAATCATCTGATGTATGCTGATGACTTAGTCGTCATGTCTCTGTTTAGTGCTGGCCTACAACAACTGCTTAGAGTTTGCTAACAGTATGGTGTGAAGCATGACATCAAATTTAACTCTAAAAAGAGTGTTGTCATGATTGCACAAACCAAGGAGGATCAGGGGCAAGTTTTTTCCTTTTTTATGGCAAACCAAGCCCTAAACAAAGTGAGATATTTGGTCACATCATCAGAAATGATTTATGTGATGATAATGCTTTTATTTTATTTTATTTAAAAGGTACAATATGTAACATTTCTGCATTAAAATGTCTAAAAACGACCATACCTATGTTATATATTTTTTTGAGTTGTGTAGTTACACTCTCACAAATGTTTCCACCAAACTTCAAACCCAGAGAAATCTGTTATTTTATTTTCAGACACGGCACGTTTCCTTTCCTTCCTAGTCGCCCGTCAGTGGCGTCATATAACCTTTCACCCTCTAGTTCCTCGTAACTTCCTTCAAAACACGGCACCCAGATGATACGTTTCAGCGTAATTGTAAATCATACAATGTCACAGAAAAAAATACTCCTAACCATAATACTGCTTTTTCTGCAACACAACATCATTTTGTGATTGATAACATGCCACTTTGCAACACAGTAATACAGCAGATATCTTATTTATTGATACATATCAATATCGATCCAGTTTAACGTTACTACAATGTGTTGGTTGACAAGTGGCTAACTTAATGCTAGCTAGCTAATGCTTGGTGGATAACATTATAGGGTTACCACATCGTTCAACATGCTCATAAAGTTATTAGTAGCATGATTGTTTTCACCACGGATAAAGGCAGCGCTGGGCTAACCCACGAATGAGTTTACCAGTAATGTTAACGTTAGCTGTATAGATAAGACGACTAATCTAATGCTAATTTAGCCAGCAAGCACCCGGTCTGTCTGCCTGAGATAAGAGCTGACAACAGCCGTGGACATGTAGAAATAGCCAGTTACCGTTAGCCCATAGCCAGCCAACAGACAGCCACCATTACAGCAATCCATACAGTATAAGTACTATACAGCACTTAACTCCGGTGCCGGGTGCTTACAACGCTAACAGCAGTTTAATGAAGCGTCGGGAAACAGACCATATCAGACCCAGACCCAGATCTGAGTCGCAACAGTGGCCATCCATAGCTAGTGTTAGCTGCGTCTCCGGTAGCGCTAGCTACCAGTGTTCGTGCCGAAAATCTCCTCCCTGCCGAATTTATCACCCCTCTGTCTTTACAATTAGCTAAATTAACCCGACAAGCACCAAAACAAATAGTTAAGATTAAAGAAAAGTAAAGGGGGAGATCGTTCCGGGCAGCTTGGAGAAGCTCAGCTGCTGCACAACAGCCGTCCTCGGCTCACTGTCCCGGGAGACAATCCCCACCCATACCTGTCTCTCAGGCTCGTTGAGTAGCTAGCTACCGTTACAACAAACCCCGTCCCACCCCGGTGTTGAAACCATCCAAAAGGTGACAGTGACATGTGAAATATATTGTGATAGTCACTGTGTTTTAGCTGCTGGCTAACGTTAGCTTGCTGGCTCACTAGCTAGCTAGCTAACTGATCAGCTACCAATACAAATTGAATAAAGAAAAACGTAATTATGTTGAGGGAAATGCAGCTATGTTATTAGAATGACATGAATAAACGTTACTAAACGTAAAGTGAATACATTTGAATGGGTACACTTGTACGTGAACAGATGCATTCTAATCAGCGAGGTGTTTAACATTAAAAAGTACAACTCCCACAATTCCACGCAACTTACCAACGTCATCAAAAGTCTGTGTTTACAATCCATTGTTTTGGTTGAGAGACCCCTAGCGGCAGAAAGTGACATATTGTACGTTTAACCTTTATTTAAGCAGGAAAAGTCCCATTGAGTTACAGTAACTCTTCTTCCAGGGAGTCCTGGCCAAGACAGTTTCAAAATACATAAAAGACAGGACAATGGTTACATACTACACCATAATCTCTATACATACTAGAACACAAACATCACACTTAACTTAAACTAATGCAGACCTACAACTTAAAGGGCACCTAGTTAAAAGCAATTACAGTGTTCCGTCAGAGTTGACTTTAAAAGGTTTTTTAAAGTATTGAAAGGTGGAAGTGATTCTAGATTTAAGGTGTTTTGAAGTTCATTCCAGACATTTGGTGCATATGATGAGAAAGCTGTTTTACCAAGTTCTGTTCTGATGATGATGTTCAGCGCCAGTGTTGCAAACTGTATGCACATGCCAACATGCAAATTTCACATGTGCATAGATGATGTTAAAACTGTCATTTTTAGAGCCTACTGTACTCCACTCTATACAGCCCACTTGTGGTGCAGCTTTAGTAAGGCAAAAATGAGAAATCTTCAGGTGGCGTTTAATGGTGCGTTCAGAAGCTTTCTCAAACTGCCAAGATGGACAAGTGCAAGTCATATGTTTGTGACTAGCAATGTTCCCACCTTTCATGCTGTTTTGAGAAATTGTATGTATACATGTATGAGTTGCTTAACTTGTTAAAAAAATGTAATTATAGTGGCTTTGGCTAACCCCACACAGAGTGACACAACGTTCACTTCTTGCTTTTGGAATCATTGGAACAAATATCTGCATGTGTTTTAATCACTTTGGTCTTATGAAAATCAATCTTTTTGTCTTGTCTGTGTTGTGTTTTGCATGTTTTTGTACTGATATGGACCTGTGTGTCTGAAATAAAGTTGAACTGAATTTATATGAGTTTTTATTTTAAATATTTTCTTTATTAAAAACATCTGTTCATCAAAAAGTCTTTTTCCAAAAAATAGCCTTAAAAATAGGGGGTAATCTTATAATCGGGCCAATGTGGTATATATATGGACCCCAAACCTTCCATTTATTCATCCATCCCATCCACCTATCTACCTACCCACCATCCTACATACCTATCTATCTTTCTATCCAACTATCAATCTGTCCATTCATCCGTCCATCCACTGTATCCATCCGTTCATCATCCATCCCACAGCTTCTCTCTCTCTCTCTCTCTCTCTCTCTCTCTCTCTCTCTCTCTCTCTTCCCCCCCCCCCCCCACCCCCAAGGAACAGGTGTGCTACGGGACTAGAGACAAAAACACTCCTGCATTTTTAACCAGCACCTATTAAATATTAAACACTGCACACACACTAACACACACACACACACAGGGGACGGCACACAATCGCTGACGAGACAAGTTATACAGGTCGATGGGCTAACGTGTGTCTGCATGTCTGCGTGCATGTGTGTGTGTGTGTGTGTGTGTGTGTGTGTGTGTGTGTGTGTGTGTGTGTGTGTGTGTGATGGCTTTAAGCGTCATTACCTTACTTCCTAGGCATGTGGGCGCACGCACACACACACACACACACACACACACACACACACACACACACACGGATAATTCATACACGGTGCACTCACATGTTAGCATTTAAGAGCTAAAACTATAACAGACTCCATGTTCTCTCTCTCACTCCATCTCCCCCCTCCCTCCATCTCTTTGAAGTGCTCCATAACAAACTGTAACAACAGGAAGTTTTCAATGCGCCACATTGAGAAGGAATGTCACATATGGAGAGAGAGAGACATGAACAGAGGGAAGATAGATAGATAGATAGATAGATAGATAGATAGATAGATAGATAGATAGATAGATAGATAGATAGATAGATAGATAGATAGATAGATAGATAGATAGATAGATAGATAGATAGATAGATAGATAGATAGATAGATAGATAGATAGATAGATAGATAGATAGAGCCCCAGTTAAAGCCTTTTATACAACGGTCCCTGTAACCTCAGCAAAGCTTTAGTACATGACTGATAATTTATTTTCTGTGGCAGTAAACCATGGGCACGGCGATAACTGTGCCACATTTGGAGCTTAATGACATATGTTTTGCTGACGAACTGCGACAAGATAAACAGCATGGCTACGACTATGTACTGGAACTTTTTTCACAGACAATACTCTAAAGGGCCAATAATGTGCTTTTAGTGACGGTCAAAGCTCCACCAGACTCCCTGTCTTTCCAGCGGAGCATGCTAACATGCTAAACTAAGATGGTGAACATGTTAAACCTGCTAAACATCAGCACATTAGTATAGTGACATTATGATTTAGCCCAAAAGGATTGACATTACAGTGCAAACACTCTAGTAGCATCGCTAACCAGTTAGCAAGCAGCAGAGTGTCTTACGGTGTTGATCTTTGCTCAGAGGAGAAACGTAAGAACGATGAAGAGAGAGAGGAAGAGAGAGAGAGAGAGAGACGGCAGAGAAGGAGGGATGAAAGTAATGAGTAGAGACGTGTGACACATGAACGAGGGAGGGAGGGGAAGGAGGAGGAGTGATAGAGGTGGGGTGGGAGACAAAAATGAAGAAGGGCAGTAAAGGAAAGAAAGAAAGACTTGCCCCAACAATCAAATCAATCCCATCCCCCTTTTTTCCCACCATCCCTCCATCTCTTCTCAACTGTAGTTAATTTTCTGCCCCTGTGACTCTCCATTCCTCACATCCGTCCATCCCTCCCTCTTCTTCTTCTTTTACCTGTCCTTTCCTCCCTCCCGTCTCTCTATCAATCTCTTCCTCCCCCCTCTCCATCTCCCTCCCCTCTCTCTCTCCCCCTCTCTCTCTCTTTGCAGTTAAGTCAGTGTAATGTAAATGATGTGCCATCGATCGGCCCTGACAGTGCAAGGACGCTCACCTCTCCTCGTCCTCCTCCTCTTCTTCTTCATCCTCCTGTCATCTATCTCTCTTTCACACCCCTCCCTCTCTCTCTCTCTCTCCTCGGCTGCTCTTTCCTCTAAAATCTTTTATCTCTCTCTCTCTCTCACTGTATTTCCATGCCTCTCTCCCTCGCTGCCTCCCACGCCTGTCATCTTTCATCTCTCTCTCTCCCTTCATTTTCCTCTCTCCGTCTTTCACCGACCATCATTTATGTCTCTCTCTTCCTCCATTGTTCTCAGAGCATCTGCTCTCTCTCTCTTCCTATACCATCTTTTATCTTAGCCTCTCTTCATTTCTCTCTCTCTCTCTCTCTCTCTCTCTCTCTCTCTCTCTCTCTCTCTCTCTCTCTCTTCACTTAAAGGAACACAGACCAACACTTTTCTTTTTCATTAAAAAAAAGGTCCAACTAGGGTCCTATTAAATCGCTGTGGGTCTCAACCATTTCTTTTAGAAATTATGTATTTGGCTAAATACAATGTGAAGGAACATAACCAGAGACTTTAGTTAAAGTTAAGAAAATGTGATTTTGGTTGAATATCAACTATCAAAAACTTAACTTCTTGTTAACCGAATCCTTATTTCATATTGAGATATTGATTTCACTCATATCGCCCAGCCTTACAATCATCTATAACTAAATCCAACTTGTATAAGTTATATATACATAATATTATGTTGGTTTATTAACAGACTAAAAGAGCTGCTAGTGTCTGACAGGCTGGAACAATTTAGGCATGAAAGAGATCAAATTTCCGTCGAGGAGGGAGGGGGGGAAGTTTACGTTTGTTTACGAGAAAGATTTTTTGGGTGATGAGTAGGCCTACACGATACGTGCTAACGATATCACTTGCAATAAATCAACAGATAGCAAAATGTATTCTGTTCTGCTTTTCTGCTGCTAAAATACAAAAAATAGCTTGAAAAGGAAATTATTGAACAAACTGAACTGAACATAAAAAAGGCACTATTAAAAAAAAGAATGACAGTTACATTTTAAAGTGCAGTTTTCTACTTATACTCCCTTTCAACTAAAACAATCCCGGAGTATCTTTCGTGACGTGCTTATTGGGCAGGTTAATATCGCGATTATGATACAAAAAGCCAGAAAGCCAGAAAATGCGTTTTTGGCTCATATGGATGAAAGACACCAAAGCCCAGAATGCACCTGCTTCGCTGCTTTACGAGTCCACTCCCAAACCACGCCTACCATTTACAGACAGACAAGACAGAGAGGCATTCAACTCAAGTGTGTTTTATTTTCATTTCAACCATATACACGAAACAACGTTTCATCGTGGCTCAAGTGGTGTTACACATTTAAAATATATAAAAACGACACTATATAAAAACAACATACATTTAGTGCACACACATAGGTTCCGTAAAGTTGAATTGGCGTGGAATGTAGAATGGTCGGCATTTAACAGTCAAACTCCACCAGCAGTTAGCAGTTAGTTGGATACAAATCACCTCATTTCTGCACCAGTCCGTGCAGAAATGAGGAGCTCACCTTCACGAGTCTTTTACCCGGCGACAGAGCATCTCTAGCTCGGAGGGCTAGCAGACCTGGTAGCTGGACAGTCCGGTTCACTGTTGTTCAGCCACGTTTCCACAAAAACAAAAACACAGCAGTCTCTGAACTCGCGTTGGGAGTTTCGTTGAAGTTGGATGTAGTCCAGTTTGTTGTCTAATGAGCGGACACTTGCAAGCAGGATGGATGGGACAGGTGGCCGGCTAGCGTTAGCTTTCCACCTAGCCGATGAGGATGTCCCCTACCCGGCTAGCGGCATCGAGCGACACCGCTGGTTGAGGTGCTGTTCTCCGTGCTGTTCTCCGTGCAGGCGAAGCTCACGAAGAGTGTTGAGTATTCCTTCTGTAATAATGTTTCCTGCATATTCTCCGATCTGTACCAATGTATCCCGGTGCTACATATGTGCGGTAGTTTGAATGCACATAATTGTTGTAAATGAAGAGAGAGCCTTAGCGAAGATTCAAGATGGCTGACTCTCGTTTTGAATCGGGCTTTTCCGAATGAACTCGGCAGTCTAACCCCTATGGGTGGGTTGAAAACATGCAGAACTAGCTGGCTGTAGTCCACAGACTCTGGGCAAAAATCTTCAGATGACGCAAAAATCTTCGTTTTACGTCATCAGAAGATTTTTTACCGGACCCCCAATACAGAGATCTCTCGTCTCAGGGGGACATGAGGGAGGGAAGCACGGTCATTTGAAAATACTACCATGTTTCTACTGATAGAAAGCTTAATGCTAAATCGGTGAAGTATCCCTTTAATGCTGTTTCACTTCGGGGTCCTGTAGCAGGCCAATCATGGCAACGTGGCCTGTGTTGTTACAAAATCTTGGCATGCTTGACATGAATAAATTAATATACTGTATTTAAAATATGTTTTTTTCAACACAGATATGAACACTAATTAATCCAATCAAATTCAAATTATTAGATTTTAGAGAACAGTTAAAAAAGAATAATCTAATTACAAAATAAAAGTAATTTAATCAATATAAAAATAAATGAATGTCGTAATTGCAGTTATAATAGTCATTATTAAACATTACCACAACATTCTTAACAATATTCATATTAGTATATACCATATTAATATAACTGTGTTAAGATGATTCTCAGCTTATAATCACGTTTCCTGTCCGCTTGTTTTTTTTTTATGATTTAGATTTTTCTTCTTTATATTGTCCTATATACTGTCCTCTGAATCTTCTTCTGTTTTCTTTCCCTCTCTCTCTCATCTCTCTTGTCCTCCTTTGTTTTCCTCCTTCTTCCTCTCTCTTCCTCACACTCCCTCTTTCCTTTCTCCTTATCCAAATAGAGGACACAGACAATCCAATAAACGCCCACGCTCTCAACAGCTGGAGTGTGTGTGGTGTGTGTGTGTGTGTGTGTGTGTGTGTGTGTGTGTGTGTGTGTGTGTGTGTGTGTGTGTGTGTGTGTGTGTGTGTGTGTGCGTGTGCGTGTGCGTGTGCGTGTGCGTGTGCGTGTGTGTGTGTGTGTGTGTGTGTGTGTGAAGCGACGAGTCAGCAGAAAACAAGGATGACACCCTCAGCGCCGGACAGGAATGTCACTGAAAAAAAAGAGAGATGAAGAAATAAAGAGAGAGAGAGAAAGAAAGAGAGAGAGAGAAGATAGATGGGAGAGAGAGAGTGAGGAAGGACATGAGGAAGGAGAGAGAGAGGAAGAAGAGAAGAAGAAGAAAACTCTGGGGACTTAGAATGACACATGCAGTATTACTCACCGCCTCCATACATCTCACACACACACACACACACACACACACACACACACACACACACACACACACACACAGTCTCTTGAGCACAAACAAACACAAGGACACCAAAAAAGACAAACCCAGCCTCAAAAATGGTTTAGCTGTAGGTGCGGACAAGAAGATGAAGCTCTTCAAAAATCAGGTTAATAATTAACAATCACAATCACTAGCCAGGTTTCCATTCAAATGTAGGGCAATTGTTAACCAAAATGTTTAGAAATTGGCCACGGGTTGGCCACGGTCGTTTCGCCGCAACCCACTTCAGGCGAGCTTTGGACCTACTACAGAGAAGGAAATCTCAGACGCGGCTACGTTGATTGCCAAGTCACTAACACAGCGCCGTGCGTTGGGTGTCTGCATATCCGCCCCTCGCTCCTCCCAAGCTCCATAACTTGAGGCTTCAAAACAGTAGTCCACAAACCAATGGGGGACGTCGCAATGGCTCCATCCACTTCTTTTATACAGTCTATGGTGTGAACACAAACTGGACTAGAACTAAAAAAGTGGCCTTTTCAAGCAGGCCTGGGGTACTTCCCAGGTCGTTAAATTGCATCCACGTTTCCTTCACTTGCTTCCATTCCTCACGTCTACGTCCGTCCTATACCGATGTAGCACGGGAGAGACGGAGGAAATCATGGGAGGAGAGAGGAAACAAGGAAATGTGTTTTTAGAGGGATGAGGCGTCCTTTCCTCTGAAGCGTTAGCAACGGCTTTCAGCTGCACGGCTTCCGGGAAGGCTGCTCTCGTGTATCCTCGCTCACAGCTCCTCAGAGATCGCTCCTTCATCCTCGCTCCTCGGGCCAAAACGTCTTCCGGTTCATGAGTGGAGCGAGGAGAGTTCAAATAAGAGATTGGGGAAGCAGCCCTATAGCCGATTGCAGCGCACTGCCACGGAAGAAATGCGGGGAGACATGGGGATTCTCCCACACCGACTGGCTGTCCCTAATCTAACCGGTGACTACGGTAATGTGGTCGAAATCATGCCAATGGATTTTCTAATTGCCAGATAGTCTCTATAAAAAAGAGTAGGCTAAGAACAGTCAAATCTTTGTAGAAATGGGATTTAAATCGGAAACAATCTGACTTGGGTACAGCCCTAGGGTTTTTTCTTTTGCCCAGACCAAACGAACCGAACTACAGGTGAGAAACAGAACTTTAGCCTCGTAAGAACAAAGCGGCCATGTTTGTCAAAGCAGTCTCATCAAACCACACTTCCCACCAGATGGGGGCAGCAAAGCAGTGTTTGGTTATTTGCTAACATGCATGAAGAAGTTCAACTGTTTCGATTCTCAGTGTGAAACATTTTAGTGGGAACAAAAACCCCGTTTGACACAAAAGCCGTGAACCGCACATGGTCTAAATCCAAGACAAATCCCTCACATAGACAGAGACACTAGCACGAACACACCAGGCAATCTTGGCACAACACACACACAGAGTCAGAAAGTAAGCCTGGATCCTAAAGTAAGTCCAGTTTTATGACTAGTGTATAACACCAACAGCTGAATCAATATTAGTTTACACTGGGTCACAGTGGACACACACACACACACACACACACACACTCTGAATCTCCCAGAATATATTATTGCAGATTTACACACACACACACACACACACACACACACACACACACACACACACACACACACACACACACACACACACACACACACACACACACACACACACACACACACACACACACGCTTTTATTCTATTACACCCTCGTGGTGGGTCGGTTTGGCCATGTAAGGAAACACACACAACTAGCCATTATAAAAGTGATAACAGTAATGTAATAAAACACACACACACACACACACGGCTGGTTATTATAAAAAATGATAAACATTCAAAGAGTTGTTAAGTTTTACAGTGATGAACTAACATATCAACTTTATTAACGGCTGACAGTCCTCGTTCTCAGGCTCTGTTTTAACACGCCCATTTTAATTCCCCTTTTTTTCTCCCCCTCTTTACAACAGCTGATGTGAAGTCGTCTTTCAGCAGCAGGAACACTCGGGCCAGGAAGAAAAGTCATAGTTTCCATTGATAATCACAGAAAGAAAGAAAGGCTTATCTGCAAAACTGAGACACTTGGAATTATTTAGAAGGTCTAATGTCGGAGAAAAAGGTTGACAGTTTCATTTTGAAGGCTTACAGTGTTATATCATAGCACCTTATACATCTCCTTTTACTTTGTCACGTTAGGGTTGGTCGGGGAAATATTTTAATATCATCATCATCATCATCATCATCATCATCATCATCATCACCTTTTAGTGGGATCTAATTTTGATGATTAGGACTGGATCCTGAACCTCAAAACTGACCAAAATGTGTCTGTGTCACCAAGTATGAAACTCCAGTTGGATTTGTAATCTTGTTGACTTATTACCTTCATAAAAGGGAAATTATTTTGGAGAAGCAGGCAGGAGTAACGACACAGAAGCTAAGCAACGTACCGTTGGACGGGGGCAGCAGCTAAACGCATTTTAGACACCTACAAAAATAAATATCAATTTAAGTGTACGTTATATTTAGAATATTTTCACAGCTTCACCTTGCCGTGAGACAGCTCTTAACGACGGGGAACTGAAGCGGTTATCTCTGCTCTCTTCAAAGCCACCAGACTCCTTTGACAAAAACAGTAATTTAACTTCGCAGAACACGGGAGTTGCTGGTCTACCGCTGCCTCCATCGGTTAGTTTGTTGGTTAGTTTTGTTAGTTCCTAACCATTTAAAAACACCAAAGTCACACAATAGCACAAAAATAAACTAACCGATGGAGGCAGCAGTAGACCAGCAACTCCTGTGTTCTGCGAAGTTAAATTACTGTTTTTGTCAAAGGAGTCTGGTGGCTTTGAAGAGAGCGATACAAGGGGTCAGTTCCCCCGTCAGAGAAGGCTGTCTGACGGTGGTCTTGCTTTATTACTGAAAAATTAGACAGCTACTTGAAGCACGATAACACGCGTTTACTGTATGAACGAATATCAAAGCTTCATCTTTCCCTAATTTAAATCCACCACATTTGTTATAGCGTCTGACTAACTGAATAGAGTAACAGCCAAAACCTCCTTTGATAAAAGGTTATTATAAAATATCACGTACACAGTGACCTTTATAGACCTCTGATTAGGACCAGACGTCTCCGGCAAAGACAAGTACCATAATATCCCCTCGAGCTACGGAGGCCTGTAGATGACACAAACAATAAAGATCACATTTCCCCCAACAGAGAGAGAATTAATCTGGCTAATTAGAGCAGAGATCCAGGAGAAAACGTCCAGCGAGGAGGCAATATATCACCGCGCTAACTACTGGAACAATAAAAACTGCTTTGTCATTTGCTTTTTTTGGCAAGAGAACAGCAGCTTTTCATCGCTCGTAGGTTAAATATTCAGCTGTGTGTGTGTGTTGTGGAGTCCGGCTTCAAAACAGGAAGTAAGGCCATAAACGGCAGCTGGTGGAGCAAATTAATGACCTACTCTTATTGGTCAACGGTCTCCAGCAGAGATAAAATAGTCATATTGTTCAAATGGTTCATTTAAAAAGGGGAAATATGTATGACTGCGTTCTTTAACTACAAAACCTGTTTGATTTGAACTGCCAGAGAAAGTCCAGCAGCCAGCTTCTTTACAAGGCTGTCAATGCTATTTGATTACACATAAACCATATCACTTTATAAGGCTGTTAACTCTCTTATCAATTAGTTAATGGGACAAGGGAGAAGGGATTATTAATATTGTTGTTGGGTCATGTGTACACCTCAAAGTACAACTTCACCTCTGTCTGTGTATATCTGTCATTAAATAAAAGACATTTCATAGGTGGCATTAGGACATAGGTCTGCTTGCTTATGAAAAAAAAATCATAATTACAATTATTCTGGTCAATATTGAAATCACAATTATTTAACTCATTGACTTTTTGGAAAGATGTTGCATTTATTGAACTTCCACAACAGTGAAACATTTTGAACGTTTTGAATCCTCCTTAAAATAAATAATATTAAAAAAAATATGCAAAGGTTGTCTGAGTGAGTTTAGCCTTCGGGAGGGGCGAGAGAACACAAGACGAAATAAGAGTTTACTTGCAAAACAAATGTTTTTCTTGATTATATTGGAGGAGCCGAAATTGTTCTTTTCTTTGTTCAAGTTTTGGAACTACAACTCCCATCATTTGTGGAGTTTTGAGGGGGCATATGGATAGAGTGAGTTACACTACAGACTATATTTCTGTAGCCTATATTTGTTTACATTTTTGGCAAATTTGCACCATTAGAAGTATGTCGGATTGGTTATTATAAGTTCCTGTTTGCAACATACTCACATATGTCCAGACAACTGTCACTGGATGACTTTGATACTGAAGAACACTTAAAAATGTAATGATTCTGAAGTTCTGCAGTTGTAAGGATCTTCTTTTTTCTATGATTTCAAAGCCAATTAATTGACGTTTATGTGATGTTAACATGTAAGAGTCGTGCTCTCTTAATTCCTTATTTGACACCTAGAAACACACAACTAACAGAAAACAAAAACTCTATTTTATTTTATTTCCTTAAAGTTCCTAAAAAGTGTCCTGAATATTTATTACTGTATATGTTCAATTATGTGCATGCATGTCTACAGAATTAGTATTTTTGAATCACTGACTAAAAAACTTAAAAGCAAATAATTGGAATATGGCTTAAGATGATGTAGATATGTATCTCTCACTGTGTCAAATAGACTAAATAATTGAAAGTGTACCAACGGAAAACTCTTAAGCATCAATTTATATGAGAAATGATCAGGGAATCCTGCAAGTGTTACCAAAAAAAATAGTATTGCAGTAAAATGTTTTATGTAAAAGCAACTAAGACATCCATGGTCTAGCTACAGGTTGATTATTATAGGATAAAGAGAAACAAAACTGAGTCAAACATGAGTCAAATGCTCATGTCCACGCATTTCCTGTTGCAGTGGATATATTAGCTCAGAGTGATGCAATGTCTCATTTTAGCGACCATCCTGGAACATTGTGCTCCAAAACACAATCTGGTTAATGCAAAATGACACCGTTTCTGCCATCAGGGGATTTCAGCAGGTCTCCAAACCAGGAGCGTTGTCATTCTGCATTAAAGGACACAACGCGTGCTGGAGCATGGTGGTGTGAGCTCCGAAAGGGAGGAAATGAGGAGTTGTGTTGGCTGCTAATGGACTTATAACGCTGTCGGTTACAACTTTTAACAGATGGGATCTTACTAATGTTTAGAGCCACGTCATGGACAAACCGATGTTACCTTGAGTTCTCCAATAGAAACACGGATATTGTGGCATGGAAACACCAGATCCAGGTTTCTGATCTACCTTGTCTACAGGTGCTTCTTCAGTTGGACTTAAGCGTGATTCATGCATCTGCGTTAAATCTACGCCGTGGCTACGTACGTAGGTACGTGGAGACACGGACCCTACGCCGTGACTTGGTAGCGTTGTGTTAGTAGATTTTAGTGGATTTCCCCCGACTCATTTCCTGGTTCTCCTTCTCCATAAACAACATGAAATCAAGGAGAGGGGTAACTTTTCCTGCTACATTCCACCGTGGTCAGAAAGCACAGGGGAGACACTATTTCTCTCACTGACTGTAGAGTCACTACTCGCTCCAAAGCTAATCGCCGCCACTCTCTCACTCGCTCTACCACACACACACTCCACGCACAAACACACGCCGGCCCTGCTATTCTTTTAAAGGTGCCCTGCCACACATATTTCATTACTTTGTGGTAATGTCTGAAGTTCTAGCATGGACTCTGTAACATTTCTTTGTGGTAAAAATGCCTTGGTTACCTTGTTTCAAGCCATTCTAGCGTGGTATAGAAAGCCTGCAGGAAGACTCAGCTCGATTTGTGCCAGTTCTCATTAATATCCAACGAGCTAAGCTGCTTGACTGATTGGCTAACAGCTAGCCAATGAGAGCCTGGCTATCAGCATCCTTTACCCAGCGCAACTGGGTGAGCTCATGAATAGTAATGAGCTCAGGCAACATGACGTCAGACTGACCAGCTTTTGTAATTGGCCTGATTTCTCTGCTTATTTCTTTTCAGTGGCTAGAGCTGACAGAGGAGGTAGCAGTTCATTTTCACATTCACGACACAACACAAACACATATGGACATAACAGATTTTTAAAAAATACAAGTAAAAACGGTTTTGCAGTTTGCAGGGTACCTTTAAAGAGATCAACGCACACACCAACACATAACACACATATAAACTTCAGGCCACATACGTAGGCTACGAAGAAAGCTCTGCGAGGAGCCTCTGCAGGAGCATAAAAATCACGATTTTGGGGGCTTTCATACCTGCCTCAATTAGTTGGGTAGAATCCCACTAAAGTTCGTTTTCCTCCGTGGTGCAGTTCGTCTGGACAGGTGTGAATGCAGAAATCACATTTTAATGCGCACCAAAAGCGAACCTAACAAGCGCTTTCAAACTCTGGAGCGGTTTGTTTTTGTTTTGTAGTGAGAACATGATCTGAACTTGAACAGACCCAACTGCTGGAAGAACTGGGCCTTTTTTTGCACGAAAACCAGCTGCCATAGTCGGGCATTTTGGTTCATTTCACCAACTTGGATTTGGACCAGAGCAAACAGTGTGGTGTGAAAAGGAACCAAAAAAAAAAAAAAGCTACATTGTATAATTTGTTGTCCTTGGTCTGGACTAAATGAACCGAACTACAGATCACCCAAAATCACCCTTACATAGTAGTAGGTCAGTAAAACAATCAACAATTAAATCATAATCTAAGATAGAATCCACAGAGAAATTGCTGCGCAGCAGTTGCAGAACAAAGTAGGAAAGAGTGCAAATAATAAATAACAATAAGGTGCTACAAACTGAACTAAAAAGATCTGGACACCAACGCAGACAAACTGCATGGATCTTTGGTTTCTTTCATACATTGTTGACTGAGAGGAACAGCAGACACCTACACCATGACAACATTACCGGATATAATAAGCAAGCTTTATCCAAAACTGTGAAACTCTCTCTCTCTCTCTGAAAAACAGATTCCTCCTTCTTTCAGATTCCTCCGTGTTCCATGTGTCATATCCCAAATATGCAGAGACTTAAAAAAGGTACACCAGTGCATGGTTTACCCACTACGTCTTATAGTGGAAATGATTACATGTTTATTAAATACAATATCAGGCTTAATAGGCTTCAGGGAAAAGAAAATAAAATGTTTAAGATTTTTTTGGGGGGGGGTATTTTAGGCCTTTATTTCTATAGGACAGCTGAGACTTTAAAGGGGAGAGAGGGGGGGGAGGGGGGGATGACATGCAGCAAAGGGCCGCAGCTCGGAGTCGAACCCGCAGCCGCTGCGTCGAGGATCCCAGGCGCCCGGAAAAGAAATATTTAATAAGTTAGACGACCGTTTCAACTGCCATCTACAACCTACAAAAAGTCAAAACAATACTGAATCTGTCTTTATGTCCTCGCGTTTGCCTTTTCCCGCGTCTTCCCAAGTGTGATCTGGCCTACATTTACTCAAATACTGTACTTAAGTACAACTTTGAAGCACTTTACTCCAGTGTTTACTTACATATACTTTGGCAGATTCAGATCAATCGTCTACATTTACAATAATGTGTATTATTCTGCATAATGAGTACTTTTAAGTATATTGAACCCAGGACTTTTCTTTTACTCCAGTAGTACTTCTTCCCCCTCTGCTAGAGATGAATAAACCCCTCTCATTCTGCGTCTTTGTCTCGATATCTGTCTCTACGACTCACACTTATGAGTTCACCGGTGTTTCCAGTAAACATCAGGCCTGGCGTGACACATCGCCTCTCGGTGTCTGTGGCAGTCAGTCTCTTTTCCTGGAAGCAGACGGTCTGTAAAAACGTGACTGTGTCCGGTTACATTTCACAGACACACAAAACCAAACTTTGTTTATTAAGAAAGCGGCTTGTTATTGCCCTCGTTATGCTGTGGTTGTCTAGTTAATCTGTTTTCAGGGAGTCCAGTGTGTTCTCTGGATTGTGCCGAGTCAGCCTTTAACCAGCTACGGGCTTTAATGGAGTCAGCATTAGTCTTCTATTAATTATAGCTGACTGATAATTTTCCCTGTTTTGTTCTTTTTATTTTACAGTGTGCAGTAAACGGCTAATCCAATGAAGACGTCAGTGCAGTACTTCTTGTTTGTAATTGTGGTACTGTTGATATTTGAGTCATCACAATCTCCCCATTGTGACCTCATCGGACGGAGAAGTTTTCTTTCACTGTCATTTTTTCACTTTATACCTTTTGAAAAGTGCCATGAATAAAGTTTTACATGTACTTTCACAAAGTACATTTACTTAAGTACTCTACTTACAATTTTGAGGTTCTTGTACTTTAGATGAGTGTCTCTATTTTTATACTTTATACTTCGACTACTCTACATTTCAGAGGGAAATAGCAAGCCAGTATTGCAGTTTTTACTGCACTCGATCTATTTGACAGCTTTAATAAGTAGTCACTTTGCAAATAAACAGCGTTGTCCTGCCAATAGGAGTGCCAGACGAGCTGTTTGCTGGACTATTTGTTCAACAAAAGGATATAGTAGTGTCACGGCACAATCATTCCTATTGGCTGCCAGGCTGAGGTGGGTGTGGCTTACCTGAGTCAGAGCTTATGAAGTGCAAGTTGAGAAAGACTGGAGACATGTGCTTCTGTGTTCTACATTACATCAACTCATAACTAACTTGTATTAAGAGACTGTTAAATGTGAGCATATCCTTTAACTCAAAACACATTTTACATGCATGTGCTGTAGGAAAAAAACCTGGTGTAGCTGTTAAATGAGATAAAGTAGAATAAAACTAGATCAAATCACAGCTTTTAGATAAATTATGTATGAAAAGCCTAATTATAAAAGCAACAGGATGTTGCACCGACATTTCCGTTTGAAGTCACTGTTTTGGTACATTCAGTGCTGAGCTGACCTTGGATTACGATCCACACAAGCTTTTCTGTCAGATGTCATTTCCTCTCGCTCTCATACAACATCTCTGACCGTTGATCTTTGTAAATATGGCTTTAAGAATATCAAACTCTAATTCAACATAAATTAATAGGAAACAAGTTATTAAGGCTGCGGAAAACTGCACGTAGCCTATAGCATGGAGCGAAAGGAGAGGCAAGGGGGGGTAGAAGAATGTGGCTTTTGTAGGTCACCCCGAACAAAGCATAAGGGAACCTACCACACACACCCACACACACACACACACACACCTAACCTACAACCATCCCATTAGGAAAACACACACTCACACAGGTGTGTACATTCAAGCTCACATGTTCGCACACTTACACACAAGCCGAGATCAAGAAAGACTTTACACGATCAGCGAGGCCTTGAGGTACTGTTGCCTCAAGTGGGTCACACACACACACACACACACACACACCAAATAATCATGCAGCTTTCATCCTCTGTGGCAGGAAATGCTGCTTTTAAGCTGTGTGTGCGCGTGTTTGAGTTAAAAGAGCAGTTCACACACACACACACACACACACACACACACATTCTCTCACATAGGCATTTTTTTTGGAAATGTTACAGATGTTTGAATGCTGCAGACAAACACATACAAGCCGTAATCAAGCGTGCACACACACACACACACACACACACACACACACACACACACACACACACACACACACACACACACACACACACACACACACTAGAGAAAGAAAGAAATGCCTGCATGCTCCAAAAACTACAAACATGGCTGAGATTTGACAAATCCTGAAAGAATCCAAACAACAGTGGGAAGATTAGTCTCTCACACTCACAAGAGAAATAATGCTGCACTCGTGTTGTTGTACGCCCCCTCAGGTCTGAACAACAACTCGGAAAGTCGACAAATTTGGATACACTTGCCCAGTCATATTACACAGAAAAACGGAGGACTAAAGTAAATGTTGGGTTGATGGTAAGAAACTTTTCATAAATTCATGTATTGCATATACATTTTTTGGTCACATGTAATATGATATTAGGAGGTAACCGTTAGTTGCTGTCCATGTAGAGTGACGTAGATTAGATAGAAATGTTTTTTATAAGCATTAACCCTGATAACAAGTCAGGGAAGTATTGGAAACAGCAACCAAGACGTATGTTGAAACGCTCTAAGCAAAAAAATACAACACTTCGTTGTAGCATCCATGTTGTTTCCAAATTATGACTTAAAGCTTAAGGAAATGGGACCATCCGAGGAGCACCTGAACGCACCATAAAACCGCATAGGAATGGAAAAAAGAATGGATGGGGAGATTCTATCGAGGAGAAAGAGAAAGAAGGGAAAAATACAAATGGAAAGGTGTGAAAGATGCAAAGATAAGGTAAGAGAAGAACAGTCGGCTTTGGAGGAAAAGGATGAAACCTCATGACAATCCAGTCCTGATCTTTTTATCGGTTTAGTCAACTTTAGCAAACTTATGCAAGCCACTGTATATATATATATATATATATATATATATATATATATATATATATATATATATATATATATATATATATATATATATATATATATATATATATATATATATATACACACACACACAGTATATAGAAAGGAAAGGGAGAGGCAGAAAGAGGAGGGAAGACAAGGTTCAAGAGTGAGTCAAATTGTCTTGCAGAGAAGAAGAAAAGAACAAGAAGATGTGTTTTGACGAACGAAAGGAACATCTGTGAAGGAGAGAAAGAGGAGCAGTGGGAGGGAGTGATTAATGAGTGAGGGAGGAGGAGAAAGAATAAGACAGTCCCTCTGCCCACCTATTGTGGAGAAACAGAATGAAGAAGAAAGGCCTCCGTAATAAAAACTGCAACAACAAATATAAAGAAAGAAATTCCATCGTAACACTTTTTCCACTTTCTCTTCCAAAAAGTTCAAAGATCACCAGTGCTAAGCTAACTGGAGGAACGCCACACCCGGAGCATGATTGGAAAATACCTGAACTGTGTTTTCTTGATTTATTGAAGTGGTTTCCTTCTGTTTGCTATGTTGTGACATGTAAAAACATTGGATTTCCAGTGGGGGTTCCTTATGGGATATCTGCAGTGTTTTCCCTAGGTCAGTGGAAGACTTTGGTGCAGGTATTTGGCGGGGGGGTTTAGGGGTCCTTCCTGAAGAAAAGGTTATGTTTTTCAAAAAAAGAAATCCAATTTCACGTCATTTGACCATTATTATTGCCGTATCTGTGTCTAAAACGTTGGAAAGCTAGAACAGATAATTAAATAACTAAATTAAATAATAATAAAATCATAAAGACTAAAAACTGTCAAAATTGTCAACTATTAAATTAATCGCCATTTCATTGGTTAATCGGTTTCAGTCATTTTTTAGGAATAACATTCTCTGATTCTCACCGTTACTTAAATGTGAATATGTTCTAGTTTCTTCTCTCCTGTGACAGTAAACTGAATATCTTTGAGTTGTGGACAAAAAGACATTTGAAGACGTCATCTTGGGCCCTGAGATACACTGATCGACACTTTTCAACATTTTCTGACATTTCAGAGAAAATAATCAACAATGAAAATAATCATTAGTTGCAGCCCTATGGGGACCAACTACAATCATCTGATAAAAGTCATTTAGTTGATTTTGATGCTTACATTGACTTTAAATTCATTTGGCTTAAGTGCTGCTCAAAACGGTGTGTGTGCTGAGCCTAAGCCTTATAATAGTTGGGAAAACCCTCTTCCGGGGAGGCAGCTAAAGTTTGCCTTGTTTGTGTTGGGTGCTATTTAGCAACAAGCCAAAATAAAGTCAAAGGCAATAAAGTAAATATTAACTCAACAAACATTTTTGACAAAACGGAAAGTTAAAAACAAGAGACTATATATCAGGGTTCTTTTCATGTTTTCAGACTGAAGAAGCAGCACATTTAGTATCACCCTGTGACCCAGGCTAAAGAAAATACTCCCGTTACTTGGGGACCCTCCAGGAAATAGATGGTGGTCTATTTTTGAGTCATGAACCACAATTTGAGAATCACTTGTAGCCTATAAACAAAGGGAAAACCACCCTCTGATCAGTATAGAATACCAACACAATGGAAGTCTTCCCCGCTAAATTACTGAGATCATCCTGACTGAGGTTGTCATAAATCATGCATAAATTAAAACCGGCATACCTCAGGGTTCCTGATGAAGATATTTTGAAATTATAGGGATGCACCGATATTGGGCCAACACTGACTCAAATAGCTGGATCCGATATCATTAGAAGAGAAAAGGTCTGGAGTGCACAGAAGTTCAAACAAATAACGAAGGTGGGCTTTAGAAGGGAACACAAAAGTTGGACGTCAGTGTACGGGCTTATCTGCTAATGTTAGCTACCGACCGTTACCTTGAAACCATCCAGCAAATAGAACACCGTAGGGTGATTTAACGTCACCGCTCATTTTACACACAGTTTAACAACAAAACAAAACTCTGAGTGAACATCACTAGCTACATTTTTCATGTTGGTTTGAGCGTTATGCACCCCCACTAACCTGAAAACGGTTTTAAAACAGTAGCGTTAATACAGCGTGTCGGAGGAATACACACAGTCTCTTGCAGTGGGTACTCAGAGGCAGACGGACCGTCACCGCAGCCTTAGCTAGCATTAGCTTCTTGTCTCATCTGGGCTCTGATAAACAGAAAATTCATCAAGTTCAGTGTCCACAATGCTATTTTCCAATAAACTGTAGCTGTCATATTTCACGGGCGTGAGTGCGGATTTCATGTCGCGGCTTTCGTCGCTGTTTATCACATATCACTAATTAAGTGAAGTAGCTACTCCTGTTGTTTATTTGGTTGCCATAACTTGGCGAGTGATGACGTCCTGTCACGGGTCCAGTTGCTCTGCTCACCCTAGAGGGAGAGAGAGCAGATGACAGTTCGCTTGAGTTCAGTAGAGCAGACGGCGCTACGAATTTATGACTTTTCATAAACAGCTGAAGGAGAGGTGGTGGCGGTGTACATAACGGAAACCTTGTTGTGCGTCTGCCCTATTTCTGATACCGTGGCACTGGAAATTTTAGTCAGATACAGTCAGATACATATGAACTCCCATTTTTATTGCATCTGATCTTAAAAAAAGACACTTCCTGAATGTAGCGGTGTCTGAACACAGCAGCAACAGATTAAAAGGCAAAAACTAAAAAAATCAGCAAACGAAAAATGAATAGGTAATTATCGATTATTGTCTGTCACTGCATCGATGCAGAATCGTCCACATCGCGATGCATCGATGCAATGATTCATTTCAACACCCCTACAATTTACCAAGTGAATGGTGCACAATGTATTATTTTAACAATAAATGTACATTTATATGATGTATTTGTTACATTTTTTGACAGTTAGGAAAGCAGCGTTTTAAGTCGAGCCTGATGTAGAATGATTCTAGTCACTTCCACACAGCGAGGCAGACCGCTTATTAATTAAACTTGAAACGCATTATAGCTGCGGCAAAATAGGCCGATGGAAATAAAAACACAAGAACAAAAAAAAAGAATGAAATGCAGTGTTTTCAACAAGGATCCACCCGATCTGACTATCTGCCTGTCCATCTATCTGTCCATCAGTGTATGTGTAGCAGTATTGTGGATGCTAACACAACCTCAGACAGACTGATAATAGAGCAGTTGGAGCATGAAATCACATAGAAAGACACAGAGGGACAGAGGGAGAGAGAGAGAGAGAGAGAGAGAGAGAGAGAGAGAGAGAGAGAGAGAGAGAGAGAGAGAGAGAGAGAGAGAGTGTGTGAAAAAGGGATGGGAGACAGAGAAAGTCTATGGGGACAGAGAGACAGGAAGATAAAGAGACATGGTGATATCTGAGTACAGGGTGAAAAAACTTAAAAAACAGACAGAAGAGAAAGACAAAACGAAATAAAAAAGGAAGGGAGAGAGAAGTGGGGGTTGGTGGCAGGGGCGAGAGAGTATAACACGGGGTCACTACGTGAGAGAGTTAGGACGAGCAACAAGAGAAAGAAGTGGGGGAGGGTGAGACACAGAGAGAAAGCAACAGACACCAAATTCATTGTTTTCATTGTCTAATTCGAACCACAGCGAGGGAGAGGATGGAGGGATGGGGGAGTGGAGGGCGGCGGAGAGGAAGAGAGTAAAAACGAGGAGCAACATGAGACGGGTTGAGAGGGATTCACACGCATTCCTGTTTCAGACTGAAGTTTGAAACAGAAAATGAAATGATCTGAAGAGAAAGTGACGCTTTTTAGTTGTTTTAAAGTAGTTTACTGGTTCATCTTCGGAGCAGCTGAATTCCCACCGCGGCCCTGATTTTTACATCCGTGGGTTTACTTACACTCCAATGATTCAATTATAAGCACATTAAGGCTCTTATTATTTCAACTGTCTTGTAAACACCTTATCTTATTGGATTTAAAGTGTTACTCCAGCCAGAATCTGCCTTTTGAGCATGAACACTCATCTGGTGATTTGAAAGAGCATTTTATATAGGAAGTACAGGTTAATCTAGGCCAGACGTCCCTTTACAAGATAGAGAATATACCGGGGACCCCCTCATGTCCCTGGGAGTAATTTGACGTATAGCCTTTTCTTTACACTTCTATAGTCGTAGTTATGTGAAGGAACAACAGCAGAGAAATGTATTGGAAAGATATGCACCACCTTAACACAGAATACCCGTAAAACAATGCAATTGATTGGGGGGATGCGTGGGATTTCCGCCCTTTCTGGTCTACATATCTCTGCCTCTGCTGAATTATTTATATACTTCACCAATAGGCCATATATTATATACCTAAAATAGAAGTATTTTCAACTAAGTAAAGCGCTGTAACGTGAACACATAGTGCCATAGAACGAGCCGCTACAGAGCTCCCGGACGCCAGTTAGGTGACTGTGAGCCGGCTACAGGCACCGCCAGATGACGCTCCTTTCAGTGGCCATGGTGGTGGAGTTTAGCCAGAAAAAGTGAGCGTTAACAGTTAAGTTAAGGCACCAAACGACTGGTTAGGGTTAGGAACAAGATCGTAATTTGGATTAAAACACGCACGATCGTTTCCTGGGTGAAAGTATTTTGTTTTCACCGCGAACTGAACTGCGCTCTCCGGCTTGAATGCGCTTTATTTTATTTTATGTTGACACCATGTTGTTGTTGACATATCACAATATTCTTGACCAAATACCTTGATGTCGATATTGCGACGATATTGTAGGACTGACAGTTGGTGCTTTAACAAAATATTATTTACACAATGAGATTTTTGATAATCATTAGGAATGTCAATTTAATGACAAAATGGGTAAAAGCAAATAACAGAACAGCTACAACAGTCTGTTGAGTTCAGAAAATGACATCACTTTAGTCTAATGCAGCCTTCAAAACCAGGAAAAGACCACACTTAATATATTACAATTTTACGATATCCAAAATCTAAGACGATATCTAGTCTCATATCACGATATCGATATAACATCAATATATTGCCCAGCCCTATTATACAGCTATAGGGACTTGAAAGCAGGTTGCAGGCATGTTTCCTGATGGCCAGAGTGCTCTCCGTCTCTTGCCCAGTCCCAGGCTGAGGAGGCTAAATTTACTCAGTGTGGGTTAAAAGCTGGAAAAAAGGTTAAGAGCTCCTGATATAGGCTGCATAAACACACATGGCCTTTATTTCTGCTCCAAGTGCACTGACTCTTTTTAAGAATGGTGCTGTATTTATCCAGGAAAATGTTTCATGAGCATGTTTACGCTCATTTTTAATGACTTCCTGTTGCACATTCTCACACTCCCAGACATTCACAGCCACAGTGTGCTGCTGTGCTGCAACACTGCACACTGTACTATAAGACGTATGCTACACTGTAACAAAACTAACCATAGACCAAATCACTGTGACGTTGTACTAACAAAAGAAATTCCTTCAGAGTTGACAAATGGCCGTTGATTGCAATTGCGAAGTTATGTGAAATCGGCAAAATATTATTAAATTATTATTTCTGTTGTCATTTTCAGCTGTAACTGTAACATTTAAAGATATATAGTTAAAACACAGAGGTCCGACCTATCGGTCGTCTCTGCTGTGCTTATTTTCTGTACTTTGTTTCTTTGCTAGCTTCTTTGATAAACCAAATATAGTGTTAGGAAAAGCAACATTTTACTGCTGGTTGGACTGACTGCCAGTTTGGGTGGTGTCATTTTCTTTAGTCTGTGGCCCAACACGTAACATGAGTCAAAGTGTTGACACATGAAAGCATCAAACATGCAGATAAATGACATGAGAGTATATCTAGTTGTTGCTCATGTCCCCATTTGCTCAGCACCGTTAAATTGTATGTACGGGGCGCAGGGGTTTTCTACCTGGAAGTTCTTGTAAACAAACGTGATTGAATCTATATGTCACGTCATAATCCACCTGTTGGTTTCTATTGGCCGCTGGGCTGGGGTGGGCGTGGTTTATCTGCAGCACAGAGCTGAAAAGCGGAAGTGAAGCAGACTCGAGAGTAGGGCTGGGTACCGAATTGCATACTTTTTAGGCACCGACCGAATTGTCTCCTTGGTATCGAGTATAAATGCCCGGTCGTTCAATACCAAATTGCAATACCTAAAGAGCAAATCTCAACAGAGTCAGTGAGCCAATAAGCACGCAGCATGCTTCTACCAAGATCTAATAATGCTGGTGATTGTCTGTCTAACGTTACACGTCGTAGAGACATGTAGTAACGGTATTGGTATCGCTAATAGTTTTGAACGATACCTAGCCCTACTAGAGAGACACATGTTGCTGTGCAGTGCTGAGAGACACTGACTGGCAGACGGAGTCAGTAAAGAAGAAGAATATGTTTCTGATTTGTGGGATTTGTCAACGCTGGTTGACGCTGCACCGAAAAGGGAGCGAGTTGGCCACAGGGCGGAGGAGGAATCGCCGGCGGGAGTTGATGACCAAGGTAGGCCTCTAATTCTTAACTCCAGTCTGGCGGTGTAGCGTTAGCTTCTGCAGTTTTCAAATGCACAAGCAAAACCAAGCTCTGTTATAAACCTAGACATAGTCTCGCATTGCCAGACCTTCATCCACAGTGCTGCGGAAGAGGGTCTGGCGAGTCCACACAGCATTCTGGAGGGATGGGAGAAAAACATGCTCTGGTTTATTGGCATTTCTTTAAACCAATCACAATCGTCTTGGGCGGTGCTAAGCGAGCCACAGTGCCTCTGCAAAATAACCTCGGGAAGGAACTTGTGTTGGTGGAATGTGTACGTTCAAAAGTTGTTTTAGTCGTGCAACAGAAAACTCAGATTGGACAGATAGTCTAGCTAGCTGTCTGGATTTACCCTGCAGAGGTCTGAGGAGCAGTTAACCAGAGTCCTCAGAAATCTACCAGAGTTTAGAATTACAACACAAAGAAAGCGGAAGGTAATGGACATCCGGCCTAAATCAGTGAAATCCGGCGGAATTTCTCTCGGCAACAGAGCAATCCCAGAAGTGGATAAAGACTATCCTAGACATAACGAGAGTCATCAAGTTTCCCCCAGGGTGTGATTATGCCGTGGCATATAGAAAAGTACTGTAGCTGGTGCCCATGTATCACAGTTATCAGTGTCAAAAGCTCGACAGGGTAACTGTAATTGGACACATGTATCTGATCTGATATAAAATTATATTTGAAAATGTTAACTATTTGATACTAAAACACAGGCAAAATAGATCCATTCATCTCAGAATTTATAGTGTTAAAAGACTCTCTGGAAAAGACCTTTATACATACCATGTTTGCATAGAATACTAAGCTATTAAAATAGACTAATAATTGTTGGCATGGTTTTATAAATTATGTTTTAATGTTAGAACATACCTGTGGCACAGTGAATCCTTAGGATTAACTGTATCTGTGGATTGCCTTAGTGACCACCTAGGCCAGGAAGCATTGGGGATTTATATTTTGCTAATAATATGTTGGATTCATGTTAAGACTTTTTAATATCTGAAAATACTTTCCAAAATTAACAATAATTTGGAGGCCCCCCTGGATTGACTCTGAGGACCCCTTAGGGGCCCCGGACACCCTGTTGAAGATCCCTGTTCTAAAGGAACAACAACAGATCAAATAAAAGGCTAGAATCAGATACTTTTAATTGTGACCAAATGAAATAAAAAATATCACATTCATATTCAGAGTCTGGATGTCCTTTTCTAACAAAACATCTCTCTCTCTCTCTCTCACACACACACACACACACACACACACACACACACACACAGTGTAGTTGTTGCTTACATAGACGCTCTCTCTGTCCTGTAAACTGCAATAAACCCAAACACACACACACAGACTCACCGTAAATCTCACCATAATACGCCCTCTGAGTGTACGTGTGTGTGTTTGTGCGCCTGTATGTGTGTGTGTGTTTTATAGGTGTTGTAAATTTGGCTGCCGGCGTTGTTTTTATCAGCATATTCGCAAGCTGTTTAGCCAACGGTGCAGATGTCACTGTTACGACCACACACACACACACACGCACACACACACACAAGATGCAGAGAGGGCGAAAAACATGTATACACACACACACACACACACACACAGGGCATTTGACACTGTTTATACAGTGTGGTATGTGTGGATAATCCCATCTAAATTCACCTGGTTGTGTGTGCGTGTGTGTGTGTGTGTGTAAGCCGACCCACCATTTGCATCTGCCTGCGTAAGCCCATATGATTTTTAAATGTATGCGTGTTCAGTGTGCATGCATGCAAGTGTGTGAAGGTCAGCGCAAGTCTGTGTGTGTGTGTTTGAGCCTGAGTGTGTATGAGTGTTATTTGATTAATGCTGAGAACCGTGGAGTGTTTAGAAAGAGGTTGCGACCTTTCAGCTTCCATTCAATCAGACAGAGAGAGAGAGAATACCTCTATCCTTTTTTTCCTAACCTCTCTCGCTCTCTTCTGGCTTTTTCTTCCCTTGCCCCTTGAGAATCTGATAAGCCTTAGTCAGCACACACACACACACACACACACACACACACACACACACACACACACACACACACACACACACAGCTTCTTATTGACCTGGAGGTGCGGCGGCGACAACACTTGCGCTATATGGCCAAAAGTATATGGACGCTGGTTTTATGCTTCTTAGTTCCAATGAGGAGACATCGTAATGCATGCACTGTTTACCTAAAATCTCGTGTTTGACCTGTACGGGCCACGAGGAGGAGTCAGTTAGAAGCAAAGGCAGAGGTAGTAGTTAAAAAAGTTAGGTTGAAAGACTACAGAATTTGCTGCTTGGTGCTGAAAAAAGTAAATTCTACTAGAGCTGCAAGTAACAATTCATCATCAAATTTCTAAATTCAAATCATCATCAAATCGTTTGTTTTGTATAAAATGTCTAAAATTACAGTTTCCCAAAAGGACATCCTCAATATCTTGTTTTCTCCAACAACAATCCAAAACCTAAAAGGATCAGTGCAGGGCTCAGGCAAAAAAACAAAATCTTCCGGCAAAAAGTTTGAATCTGGTTAACGTTGTGCATTGCAACGTGCTGGTCAGTCAAATACACGCAGGCACACATTCCTCATCGTTTATCTTGTAACTGGAATGCCCTATTTCTATTGATTACCAAACAACCGTCGAGGTGCAAGGGTTAGGCTTCTAATAACTTGAAAGATTTTCTAGTGGAAGTAGTAAATGTGAGGGGAATGAAGAAAAAAGCTGGGTAACGTTGTTACAGAGCACATTTGTGTTCCCATCAACAAGAGTGGAGGCTGTTTACAGCAGCAGATAAACGTAAACGGTTCTGAAATGAGACGTCAAACGGTCACATGTTGGTGTAATGTTCAGGTGTCCACATACTGTTGGCTATGTAGTGCATCTCTCTCTCTCTCTCTCTCTCTCTCTCTCTCTGAGTCAACACTTTGGGTTTTTTCCCTCTCTCTTTCTCCCATGTCATCTCTTTCCCTTCCTCCTCTTCCTCCCCTCCGCTATCTGTTAATTTGCTCTCTATCTCTTTCTCCTCTCTTTGAACCTCTCCTTTAGCCCCTGCGGCCCCAGCCAATTACACACTGTTTGTCCACCCGTTTTCAATAAAACACTGCTTCCCTCCCTCCATTCCTTCCCCTCCTTTTTTATTTTTTCCTCCCTCTCTTCCCCCCCTCCATCAACCCATGTCTGCCTCCATCCACTCCCGTCTTCCCTCTCCTCCCTCCCTTCGTTCGCTTTTTTCATTTTTAATTAACTTCTTTTGTAACTTGGAAGCGACCCCCCTCCTTCAACATGCCTCTTGCACTCCCACACTCGCTCCGTCTTTCTCACAAACACACACACACACACACACACACACTCATCTGTGCTACTTGGCCTTCGTCGGCGCACTCAAACACACATGTAAATGGAGGTTAAACATGCTATTTACATATCAATTACAGGCAGACACCGAATCAATGATTAATGCGCGCTCAGATTAGCGCCGAGCCGGCTACCTTAACCTAATCTGCTGCTGTTTAACTGCCGTGTCCAACGAGTTCAAGATTTTACACATTTGATTGAGATTTTTTTTTATAAAGTAAATTCATTTGGATTACTTTCGGTCTTTAAGTCAGTGACTTGTGTCAGTTTGAATACCATACTCAGCTTAACTGCCATCTGCCGGGAAGCCGGCTTGTCAAATGGGTTTAAGATTCTATACATTTGATTGAGATTTAGATTAAAATCAGTTTAGAGGGGAAAAAAAGTAAGAAAATCTTTGAGATTATTACTTTGAAGTTCATAAATCAATGGAATTTTGCAAAAGTGCTGTAGGTAGGATTGTGAAGATACAGGACTTAAAACTAAATTTAACATCAACAACTTCTCAGTCCCTCCCCCCTTTTCGCTAAAGTCCAAAACTGTCTCCTAAGCCCCTCCCCCCACAAGGGAGGCGCAGTTAGACACCCCCCCTGGCCCTGATTGGTGCATCTGAACAGGAAGCGGTGGATTTTTGCAAATCGCACTACAGGCTGCAGGTGGTTTTAAATGACCTGTTTCATGTAGTTCTACTGGAACATAGGGGCAGTTTCAGCAAATATGACAGAAAGTTAGTTTTATAAGTTTTACCTACTGCACCTTTAAGCTTAACCGCAACAAGTTCTCAAAACCATAAGATATGCGTCGTTTATTCCCTCTTATACGACCCATAGGAGCGGTTCAGAATCTATGACTGACAGGAACCTTTGTCGTCCTAATGTCTTTAAGTTAATGGTTGCGGTTTAAACGTGTTATCATTGTAAAATGGTCGCAATTTGTTAGGGTTTAGATCCATGACGTTCCACTTCAGGGATTGTTCAGGTGCTGCTAGAAATTTTCGTCAGATTTCACTCTTTTCAGCCGGGTGTTCGTCACCTTCCTCTTTCTTTGTGTTGGCGTTCTAAACTCTGGTAGATTTCTGAGGACTCTGGTTAACTGCTCCTCAGATCTCTGCAGGGTAAATCCAGACAGCTAGCTAGACTATCTGTCCAGTTTTCTGTAGCATGACTAAAACAACTTTTGAACGTACACGTTCCACCAAAACAAGTTCCTTCCAGAGGCTATTTTGCAGAGGCACCATGGACGCTTAGCACCACCCAAGATGATTGTGATTGGTTTAAAGAAATGCCAATAAACCAGAGCACGTTTTTCTCCTATCCTATCCTCCACTTATACTTCCTGGCTCCCTCCCATCATAATTACTACAGCCTAGAGGGAGGCGCCACCTGACAATAAAACGCAAAGATGGGTCACGATCGCCGATTGTAAAAATGACTTATGAAGTTGTTTTTTCTGGGAAGGACATTCTCCTTAACCACTATCTGCTCTGAAACAGAATGGCAGGTCATTTTTAAAAAGTTTTAATTATTTGCAATTTATCAAAATTTGTAAAATATCTGGATTCATTTTTACTCATTTAAATTATTAAATCCATTAGTTATTGCAGTCTGAATTATCTCTGAGACTGCTAGTTTAAATTCTACCTAAAAATTGGGGTCATCCCTATGTTCCCAGGGCATGTGAGACTCTTGATATAAACTAACATTGCAAGACATTGGTAAGGGCTTCCTTCACAGTTCAAATTGCAAATGAATGAAAGGAGATGGACGTTTCAAATTCAGTTTGAATGGTAACAATCTGTTCAGCCACTGTGGAGATATCAACGTCTAAAGTCAAAAGAACTGTCTTGCCCACAAATTTGAGGGCATATTGAGGATTATTAGCGTGTAGGCGCGTGATTTCAACATATCGACACATGCATCAAACATTTGACTGAGGGAGAACATTGCTGAGAACATAACACCATTTGAAAAGTCTCCTTAATGTGTCATTTTAAGAGGATATTGAGCTGGGGAGGACCTTGGGAACATAGATCAGCATCCCAAAAATCCCTCATCTGACTGAATTCTCGGTTTAACAGTGAACTTTAAAATGTTTTTATTTTCATTGAATTGATAAAAAAAAAAGTCCTGTATTAGAAAGCAGAAGTATTCTTGTTAAAGCCAGTTCAATAGACCATATACACCTATAAGCACATATTTACTAAACCAGATATAAAGTGGACAGCAAACTCAGGTCTTTATGTGTGACTGCCCTATACTTCACTGTGCTTTCATCTTACAGTGTGGTTTTATTGGTTTGACTGTGCTTTTATGTCAGGTTGCAGTATGTGATTTTTACTGGCTTTTTAGCTGCGGTTTAATTGTACTTTACGTTATTATAATCCTGCAGGCTATTCACATGGTGCTCACATGTATTTAGACGGCAAACTAAACTCCTGTAGTGACTTGAAGTACAGTGCTAAGCAGAAGTGAATACACCAATGCTAAAGTTCCCTTGGCCTTTGGAATTAAAATAGCCCCACATCATCACATACCCTTCACCATACCTAGAGATTGGCATGGTTTTATGTCGTTAGCCTAATAGCTGGTTTGATTTGCATTGAGAGATGATTTTATGGAAAGTACCCCATGCCAATCTCTAGGTATGGTGAAGGGTATGTGATGATGCGGGGCTATTTTAATTCCAAAGACCAAGGGAACTTTACCAGGATGCATAGTATCCTGGATCCATGAAATAACTGCCTGTAACTGTCTATGGGAATTTAACATAGGGGTGTATACTTATGCCCCCTGTATTTTAAAGGAAGAACATTTATTTATGTACGATACATTATTCATTCACAAAGAAAATTGGTGTCCTCAAAGGTTGGATTTTACCTCATTTTTTTAATTAAAGGCATTAAGATCAATTTCCAAAATATTATTTTTTATTCCTCTTTTTAGTCAACTTTAGCATGGGTGTATGAATACACCCATGCTAAAGTTATATATAATAATATTTTGGAACCAAAGACTGATATTGCGTTACAAGTAAAGACTTTTTCTGATTTGTAATTCATATTCTGTGTTTTACATCAATTGTAATTAACTTGCAAATTTAACCAGCACTTAGTACTATAATATTTCACTTTTTGTCTTAAATGTGCTTTTTTTCAATTGCACTTCTGTATTGTACACTTCTGTACAAAGTGATATAAAGAACTACCCGCTCATTAATGAGGAATTTAAAGATTAAAGATCTTCTGAATGAACGAGCAAACACAAAAAGTTTGAAGTGGAAGAAAAATGAAAAAGACTTCCTGCTGGGAGTTAAAATCCAACAGTCTGCACCTTTCTCGGGGGGGGGGGGGGGGGGGGGGGACCTTGCAACTTTGATGAGATGCTAAACAACAATCCCTCCATCCATATGTCTTCTTGCCCTCTCCCTCTCTCTTTTAAAAGGTGGAGTGCAATGATTTATTGGTGACACCAATATGTCAAACACAGAGAGCAACGCAAAAAAGAAGGGAGGTGAACAGAAAAATAGATACAGGTAAAATGGGGGAAAAAAGAAAGCAAAAACAGAACTACAAAAAATGGGAGAAAAGAAAGCAAAACACAAAGAAACGTAGTGCAAACTAAGACCGATTCAACAGTTACAGTGACGAGAGCATGAACACCCACCACACACACACACACACACACACACACACACACACACACACACAGTGGAGGTTTTTTTTGACAGCGAAGCATGTATTGTTGTATTGTTTCCTTTGAGGAGAAGATTACAGTGGACCGGATCGCTTCAATGACAAGCTATCAAAACGACAGCATGTCTGCTGCGCACACACACACACACACACACACACACACACACACACACACACACACACACTAGGCTATCACATATACACACAGTTTACATGCAAACACATTTACACACAAATGTGCCATGCTGCTACTGAATGACAAGCTCATAGCTGCAAAAACAATGTTTTCAGAACAACAGGAAGTTTTGAAGCTGCGAACTGAAGAAACAAAAGATGTGTTCAGTGGTTAAAAAGAACAACACAAATCCTTTATATTTAATATGCAGGTGCTAGTAAGTTTAATAAGTCTGTTGTTTTAAAGCTGCACTATGTGGTGGAAGAGGTATTCAGATCCTTGGTTCAAGTATAAGTACTAATACTTATACTGCATTCAAAACCTTGCTTTGTAAATGTATGTCTCAGCAAAATGTACCTAAAGTAAAGTACAACTATGCTGTGTGCAGTCTAATGTTCTGGTGTCAGACAAACAGCCCTGTTTTCAGCTTAAGAAGGAGGAGAATTTTCAAAGGAAAACTTTATCGCAAACACTCAACTAGGCAGGGAACTAGGCAGGTGCTCTCTTCAAAGCCTCTTGAAACTTTGGTGAATCCAAACTAACCCTTTAAAAACACCAAAGTCCGACCGAGGCAGCGGTAGACCAGCAACTCCCGTGTTCTGCGAGGTAAAATTAGTGTTTTTGTCAAAGGAGTCTGGTGGCTTTGCAGAGAGCAGAGATAACAGCTTCGGTTCCCCGTCATAAAGGGCTGTCTGACAGCAAGGTGAAAAGTATACTAAGTATTTGTGTTTGTAGGTGTTTAAAATGTGTTTAGCAGCTGCCCCCGTCCACAGCCGGACATTGCTTAACTTCTGTGTTGGTACTCCTGCCTGCTTCTCTAAACTGGGGGGCGTGCCGACCTCCATCTACTGTAGCTAACACACTGACTATGGAGAAATAGCTCACACAACCACACTTCAAAATATCAGAACTATCCCTTTAAGTCATCTGTTGACAAAAAGGAGAAAACATTTAGGGCCTTATCTTGCACCCGGTGCAGCGCGGTGCAAGATGTCGCAAGTGTCTATTTCCCGTCCGGCGCCCGCGTCATTTAAATAGCAAATGCACACGCGCCCATCCGTGCACCCATGGGCGTGCTGGTCTTACAGGGAGGTGTGTTCAGGTGAATTCTGGGCGTATTGCTATCTTGAGGCAGCGGGAAGTGATCGCGCCACTGACCAACAAAAACCTGGTCTGAAGTCAATAACGCAGCATTCCATTGTTATTTTAACAGCAAATTAGTAAAATGTGCCTAGGCTTATGCACAGCGCGCACACACTGTGCTTGTTACACACACAGAGAAGCACAGCAGCACACACACATGCAAAAGATTACAAATAAAAATATTACGGTGCAAATCCTCCATCATAATAGCAATGTGCCAAGGTCCAAACGCGCCTGGCTTTTAAAGGGAATGGGAGATGACTCTCTGATTGGTTTATTGCATGTTATGCCCAAAACACACCTATGAATTAATAAAGACACTAAGTAAAACCCTTTTGAACCATGCGCCCGGCACACGGACCCTTTTTTCTGCCATCAAACTAGCAAATGTGGATTTGGACACGTCTTAAACTCACCTGCGCCAGGCGCTTCACGCTTACATCGTTAAAATAGGACCCTTCGAGACCCGGGAGTTCAAATGTTTTAAATTGTAAACTTCAGGTAAAAGCTTCATCCCTTCGTGAAGATATTCCTCACTTTATTTTGTAAAATATAGTTTGTTATAACTCCATTTTCCTGTCCAGAATCTTTTTAGTAGGTAAACAATAGATGAAACAAAAACGAGTTTTGGGAAGTTGGCACTCGACTGAAGCGCTAACATGTTTGTTTGCTCACACGCACACACACTCCCACGCCGGCAGAATGATGAGAACTTCTTCCTCCATAAACGTCTCAGTCAGTTTAACCACTGTTATTATTCTAATCATGATGACATGTTTTTAAATGGATTATTATACGTTTTCATTAATAACACGCTGTCTGGGAAGGATTTCTTTTTGACGCGCAGGGTGGTGGTGGTGATGAACACACACACACACACACACACACACAAGCCACACAAACCCATGAAAATGTACAATAATCGCCAAAAAAAGCTGTTTTTAAAGAACACACACACACACACTGACATGTTTTCACACTGCTAATTACAAATTAAGTTAAAGTTTTTGTTAATAACACGCTGCCTGGTAAAGTTTCTGCATGACGTGGACACTGGTGGGCGACAAACACAAACAGAAACACACATATGCATGCATGCTCTTGTCATGTTTTTAATTGATTTCAGCTATAATTATTTTAGTAATAACACACTGACACACACACACGCATCTAAAAACGTGATAATTAAATGTTTTTAATTTAATGTTTTTATTAATAACATGCTGTCTGTAGGAAAGCGCTCAGACACACACACACACACACACATCACCTGTCATCCCCCGCTGCCCTCTCTTTACCCTCTCTGAGCTCCTCCTCTCTGTTCTCCTTTCATCTCCTCCTTCGCCTCTGACCTCCTCTCTCTCTCTCTCTCTTTGATATTGCAGTTTGCGGATGCTGCTCGCTCTAAACTGTAAATCTGTTGGTTGCTTCTCTTTTTCGTCTCCAACACACACACACACACACACACACACACACACACACACGCGCACCAAGCTGTCACAATAAATAAAGAGATAAGACCAGGTGGAAGAAGAAGAGAGATTGAGGAGAGGGGGAGGGAGGAGGGTAAATGACAAGAAGATTGAATAAAAGAAGGATGTTAGGGAGGGAAAAGAGGAGAGGACAAGAAAGGAAAAAAGGAGATGAGGAGAGAACAGATGGACTGAAACGTGGAAATAGAGGAAAAGGAAAGGAAACAAGGAGATGAAATGGAAAGATAGACCGAAGGAGAGAGGGAAAAAAGAAGAAGAAAAACTTAGGCTAGTGAGAAAAAGAAGGAAAAATGGGAAGAAGAGGAGAGGAAAAGAGAAAGGATAGTAAAGAGGAGACAAAAGGAGGAATCCAAAAGATGGAAAAGAAGGGAAGAAAGGAGAAAGAGGAGAGGAAACAAGAGAGGGGTCAAACAAGGAGAAGAGAGGGACCATTGAGAAGAGAATGAGCAATAGAAAAATGAGAAAGTGAAGAAGAAAGTGGGGAGATGAGGAAAACGGAAAGGAGTGGAGAAGAGAAATGAAAGGAAGGAGGAGGAGAGAGCTGAGAGGAGAAATAAGAGGAGGAAATCATTTAGAGAGTTTAACAAATTAAAGAAAATGTGTAAAGAGGGACATTAGGGAGAGATTAAAGTCATGAGGAAGAGATAAAAAGAAAAGGAGGAGGTGATTGAAAGGAGGAGCGGAGGAAAGAGGGAGGAGAGGATGGAGAGATTACCTGGTGAACGAGAGGAAAAGCTGTTGTGACGTTCCCTAATGCGATTTCTAAACCAATCAGCTAAGTGCACCTAAGAGACCGTGTGTGTGTGTGTGTGTGTGTGTGTGTGTGTGTGTGTGTTCACAGGCATCAAATAATCTTGTTGCAGACAACACCCTCCCTCCCTCCCTCCTTCCCTCCCTCCATCCCTCTAGTTCTCTCTGTCACTCGAGGTACGTCGACACTAAGGAAGCCAGAATCTAACACACAAAATTAGTACATTTACTCAAGTTACTCAAGTATGAGTTACTTTTCATGCCACTTTCTACTCCACTACATGTATCTGACAGCTTTAGTTACTTTACAAATGAAGATTTCTGCACACAAAACATATGAAGAATTTGGTTCTATTTTTATGATAGTAAGATTTCCAATGCAGGTCTTTTACTAGTAACAGAGTATTTTTTACAGTGTGTGGTATTAGTACTTTTACTTCCTCCACTACTATGTCCCTCTCTCATTACCATTGTCCGTCGCCCACCTCCTTCTGAACTTTTCTCTCTGGGATGTTGGGGACTGAAACAGCCTTTGTGAAACATTATCTATTTCCAAACACACACACACACACGTTGACCTGCCTCTCCCCTCTTGCTGTTTTGTTCAGTCCACACACACACACACACACACGGAGAGGATCAGTTCTTCTCCGTGGTGACAGAGGGTCATATTTCTTTCTTTGATCTTCACCTCCCTCTCTCTCTCGGTTTTACACACAGAGAGAGAGAGAGAGAGAGAGAGAGAGAGAGAGAGAGAGAGAGAGAGAGAGAGAGAGAGAGAGAGAGAGAGAGAGAGAGAGAGAGACTTTCTCCCCGGCTGGTTGGTAGGTTGGTAAGTGAAGCATGAAACCACCTCTTCTGCCCCTGAGACAGAGACACACACACACACACACACACACACACACGCTGGATAGAAAATGTAATAAAATGTTAGCGATAATAGCCCATGATGAGAAGAAGTGTCTTATTGTCCATAACTGCACATGCAGGCCAAAGTACATGCCAGGCAGCAAAATAAACATCTTTTGTATTCACTGTGGAAGTACAGTTTGTGTTTTTGTCAACCTTCAAATATACAATAGCATACAACTCCAAACACGTAGCAGAGCGTGCATAAACAGCCTACAGTGCAGTTATCTGACAATAACGCACACCTTTTCAATTTTTTATTTATAAAAAGGACAAGGCACATTGATCAACATTTCTATAAATATGCCAGTATTAGCCAGCCACAGATGTTTTTAGACCAGACCTCCGAGTATTTTCTGTAGTCATGGTTCAAATTAAGTTAAATTAAGTTAAACTAAAGCATCCTTTACTCGCCAGTCAATGATGACTGATGAATTGTGTGTGGACACTGTGTGGCTCCTAAACGCACGCGTTCACACTGCAGTAGCGAGGTGACCTCAGCTGCCTGCCGGCCAACACTTTAACCTTTATCAATTAACCAACAGCACAAAGCGGGGCTGAAACCAGACACACACACACACACACACACACACACACACGAAAACCAGCAAAGCAAACACTAACACAAACAATACACACACATAGCAAGACACACACAGACAAATATGAACACTACCGCAGACTAACACACACAGAGATGTAACCCGACCCAGTGTGACAACTGATAGCTCTGTTTGTGCATGCTAGACAATCTCTCTCTCTCTCACACACACACACACACACACACACACACACACACACACACACACAAAAACAACTGACCGAGTGTGTTTGTGTGTGTTTTACAAACCACTGTGCTCCATTAAAAGAACTTAATGCTCCATGTAAAAGAATGAAGAACAGCAAATTGATGAAAGGAGTTCATGCTGAGTGTGTGTGGATGTTATTCTCTGTGAGTGTGTGTGTGTGTGTGTGTGTGTGTGTGTGTGTGTGTGTGTGTGTGTGTGTGTGTGTGAGTGTGTGTCCGCAATGCTTCACCAAAACAAAACGGCTTTGCTCCCTGTGTGCCAACAATACGACCTCCATCATTGGGGCGGGGGGTGTGTGTGTGTGTGTACTCTAACAGCCTGCCGTGATAAGGAGAGCCCAGAATAACACTCCCGACATCAGCAACCCTCCCTCCTGTCACTCACTATCGATTCACACACACACACACACACACACACACACACACGGAGGTGAGAAGAAATCAGAATAGACTCTCTCATTCAAGAAAGCTCAGTGGTTTGATGAGAATCATCTGCAAGACACAATCACAGAAATATGACGCGTTTAACCACCTTTTATAATATCCTACAAAATAAAAGTCTCAAAGGCCTCAGTATGCTTAAGATGAAGTGTACAGCATCTAAAACCACATTTACGTCTTCAGTAGGAACCAATGGGCGTGGGCTTCAGACTACAGACATAGTAGGGAAGTATTGACGAACACAGATACACCTTTTGAAACATCGTCATGGGTGAAACGGACATTTAGAAAATGTGCCCCGACCCTGCAGGTCACAGAGTTGATGTCAACTCCTTTAAGTAACTCAGGAGGTTAACAGGAGGTGTGGAAACATTATTTCTCTTTTGTTTTTTGTTTTCAGTTAAAGAGCAGATCCTAAAGAGCAGTTTAAATTAAAAAAATAAAACATGAGTTAACCTATACTGTAATATCAACCAAAACCGGCGCCATGAGGTACCCGTGCATATAAGTGGCCGTTTACACACACAGAAACACAAACACACACATATGGTTGCCGAGAAGACGAAGTATGCAGAAGCCCAGTGGGAGTTTTTTCTTTTTTTTTTAAGCATTTAATTTTTCCTTTCTTTTCCCAGAGAGTAACGTCAAGAGAGAGCAAGAGGGAGGGTGAGAGAGTGAGGCATTAGAGGAATGTCAATATGATTGGAGAGGGAGAGGAGTGTGTGTTCGCTGTGCGTTCAACAACAATAGCTCTCCAGCCGTGTTGTTCCATGCGCATTCACATGATCCATTATTACCTCTGACATGTACCGCTGAGTGTGTGAGAGAGAGAAAGACTGAGTGATTGAGATGAAGAGACAGAAGAGAGAGAGAGGTGAAGGACGGGGAATGAAGAAGAGACAATTAGCCAGGAGCAGAAATACACTTCTGAGGGTGTGTGTGTGTTTGTAGAAAAAGACACAGATAGGGCTGAGAGACAGAAGAGATAGAAGGAGAAAGTGATCCAAAAAAAAAAAGAGTCAAAAATAGCAAAAGAAATGACCCAACTACAAAAACTGGGAGGAGACTGAACATTTCAAGCTTAATAAACTATGGACTTTTGTGTGTGTGTGTGTGTGTGTGTGTGTGTGTGTGTGTGTGTGTGTGTGTGTGTGTGTGTGTGTGTGTGTGTGTGTGTGTGTGTGTGTGTGTGTGTGTGTGTGTGTGTGTGTGTGTGTGGTCAGCTAAAACAGAGGTCACCCTCCAACAATCCAGTGACTCCGCAGCAACAGAATACTGTTAATAATTAGCCGGGCATACTAAACAACTGCCATCTATCACTTTCATCTTTCAACGACACAAAAATAAACTGGGCTGAGAGCCCAAGACACGAGTGCAGACGACGGCGACATCCAGTGTGTTCCCACTGCGTTCCCCCTGATGTGAATTTCCAGGACTTTTCAAGGAGTTTCCAGAAATAAGTCGGAGCACTAAACATGTTTCTCAAAGTAGCAAGTGTACTCATGCAAAGCAGGGGGGGTTTTCGTCTTCCCCTTAGACAGAAATTTGAGACAAATGCCCACCCACAACAAATTAGCACCATAAAAAATATGCCGAATTAGCTATTAGCAATTAATGTCTGCAGTGGACCAAAGGATGTGCAGACAACTATCACTGGATTACTTTGATACTGAAGAAAACTTAAAAATGTGATTATTCTCAAGCAAGTTTTGTAGTTATAAGGAGCAGGGTTTTTTCCCTATGATTTCTAAGTGAATTTATGGATGTTTGCTCAAGATGGAAACCAGATATAATGATATCCTCAGGAAGTGTGATTCACACAGAATCTAAAAACATACGTATAATGTCCATGTTTTCAGATTTGACTGAGTTATGATTCAGAGAATGTGTGTGAGTTTTGGCGCGAATTGCAACCGTCGGGGGGCCAAGGCTTTCAGAGAACCTTTCATTGCCTCCATGATGTGTCAAAGACAGTGCTTTCATAACGTATCGTATCTTTGCCTCCATCACTCCCTCACATTTTTGAAAACCTGACGAAGAGCGACTTGTTTCAGCTTATTTTAAAATCTAAGTTTTCCAGCTTCTAAGAGCACACTTACTCCCAACAAAGACACAGGCATTGTTGCAGCTCCAAGCATTCAGTTTTACTTCAAAACCTGCATCAGAAGAAGGAAGAATAAGAAAGAAGCCTCTGTCCTTTTTTAGGAGTAACTTTAGTCTTATGTGTTTTAAATGTTAGTGAGTCTGCTGGTTTCTTAACCCCCCCCCCCCCCCCCCGTCTGGAAGAAGCCCTTAGAAATCCTTTGTACTCCTGGAATTCAATGACAGCGAGGAAACGGTAGAAGGTATCACACAATTTGATGCACAAATTAGTGGAAATTATGCGTTTTCCTTTACAGCAGAACAATAATACAAACATACAACACAACCGACATAAACAAGTATACTCTCATCCGACATTAGAGCCGACCAAAAAAAACCTATTTCTGATTCAGGCGACGCGTTTCTTTTCAACGTTTTCTTAATAGATTTTGCATATTTGAAACAACCTGCTGTGACTACATGCTGGTTATGGTACAAAAACAATAATAAAGACCTGCAACACTGAAAACAAAAAAGTCATCTATACTTTAAAATGACTAATTTTGTGCAGCTTGTTTCCCCAAAAAGGAAACCAAATTATTTCCTTACCAAAAAATACTTTGCCTCAAACAACACCTTATACGCAACGTGCTCTTCACATTTGAGCACTTCTCACATCTGGAAAATGAAGAAGTCGTTTAGGAAATTAAGAGACATTTCAATCAAAAAAAAGACTTCTTATCTAGAAGTGGAGTCTACCAAAGAGTGAATCTACATCCTTAATAACAAACAGCTTTGTGGTTTAGATAAGATGTTGTTACCTCTCATGTCTTAACATTATTTTAAATTCTGACATATTTAGAAGTGAAGTGTGAGGTGCTTTTTCAGCCCTCGTTTTGGGCTTCAGCAGAGCAGGTTTCAAAATGGTGGGGGTCCAATCCTGACACACACAGCGTCACTTTAGGACATTTCATTGGAATAGTCGAAGCAGTCACTTTAATAACGGAAACATTGTGAACAAAGAGGCGACAGGTACAGTAGGTCTACTCTGTGCACACACACACACACACACACACACACACACACAACTGTAATAGGCTACATAACAGTCATTAAAAACACGCTCCATAAAGCGTCTGCTCACACACAGACACACATTAAAGCTGCATGTTTCCAACAAACACACTCTCACACACATGAAGCTCTTTCTCTGACACACACATACACTAACACTTAGGCTACATAAACACACACACACACAGTCTGAGTGGTGAGATATAAAGTAATGGATTGTGAGTATGAGAATATTTTCCATAAGAGTCAACAGAAGCTTGTTTGCTCTGCGTCTGTTTGCTGTCAGTGTTTTTATTTTACTAAAACCACAAACTACTGAAACATGCTCTGCTCATTTAGCATCACACACACACACACACACACACACACACACACACACACACACACACACACACACACACACACACACACACACACACACACACTTCCATCAAGCTCCAAAGTCGATACAGTAAAAGCATCATTTTCAACACCTAAGCAAAATAAGGAATGGCACTGACAACAGAACAGGAAGCCAGTTTCAATAAAATAACCATTAAGCAAACAGTGAGTCTGTGATTAATTTATCAAGGGATGCCATAAAATTTATTTATTTAATTTGATTTATGGCTTCTAAAAAAAAACGGTCACTTTCAGGACAGGGATATCACGATGATGCATGCAGAGATGACTAACACAAGGAGACTATATTACAGGAATATAATGATGACCAAGGGCAAACTGAGAATCACTATGGGACTCAATCATGAGGAAGATCTGATAAATATTACAGAAAACTAAATGAATGGCAGCAAATGATGAATATTTTAAGAATATTGTTTTACAACAACTTCGTTTTGTCATCACATCCTTCTCCTTTAAGTTATTGTAGTGATATTAAAAAGGGATAAAAGTGACACATTGCCTCAAAAAAAAAATGGTTTGAGTGTCCCAAACCGACCTAAAGTCTCTGCAGAGTCCCTTATTCGAAGGGAAATGATGGGAACATGGTTTGAAGAACAGTAAATTTGAAGCCACGGATGCAGTGGAAATCTCCATCAATCATAACAGAAAAAAACACGGAAACAGCCTCGAATGTGTCAGAAATATAAAGCGAAGTAAAGTTACTAAAGTGACTTGTTTCGCTACAAACTCAACGGGAAGTTGGTGAGTGAATTGCAGCGAAACGGACTCACTCGAAGTCGTCCAGCATTCGGAATATTGTAGAGACTTTAAAGTGAAATCTCACAAATAATACAAGTGACTCAAGTATGCACTGACCTGGCGCTGGTGCAGTCCTGGTACAGAATCTCGAAGTCCTTCCTGGAGATGAGCTTGCAGCGGTTCACGCCGGGCTGGATTGCGCCGAGCCCCCGCAGGACTCGCACCTGCTCCACGGTGCACACCACCGGCGCGATGTCCAGCCTCTTCAGCTTGGTGTAGACGGTGTGCAACCCGCCCACCAGGTGCTTCAGGAAGAGGTCGAACACCTGCGGCAGGCAGATGAGCTCCTGGCCGTCCACGCCAAAGCTGGCCACCTTCACGCCGTGCACCTCCACCAGTTTGCACTCGCTGCAAAGCCCCGGGCTGGACGAAGCCTGCGCCAAGCCAGGGGAACCGGGGGTCAAGCCGGCCGTGTTTAGCGAGCCGAGCCCGCCGAGAGAACCCAGAGCGGAACCACCTCCGGACACAAGCGGCGCGGCGCCGCCGTTGCCCAATCCGGCCAGTGCGCCCCCTGGTCCGGGCAGGAAAGCGCTGAGCATGCTGCTGGTAAGCCGCGGAGACGGGGACAAGGAGTGGGAGTGAACGTGGGAGTTTGTGTGCCCCGGGCTGGAGGTGCCGGTGGTGGCGACGGAGGTGTGGAGCGCGTCCGGGCCCGAGCGGTAGAGCCCGGCCGGAGTTGGGGCGCCCGAGCCTGGCGAGAGGAGCGGAGGGGAGCCGGGGAGCGACATGTAGTTGGTGGTGGTGGTGTTTGAAGAAGTGGAGAGTGGTGAAGGCGAACACACACTCTCTCCTTCTGTCTCTCCCTTTCACACACACTTACACACTTTCTTCTTTTCTCTCTTCCCAGTTGAGAAAACACTTGTGCGTGTTTTCGGCTTGTTTTCCTGCCACTATTTCTTCTTCTTCCCTCTTCCTAATTTCTCTCCTGTCTACTTCCACTCCGTCTATCCAGAATACACTCTCACTCTAGTTATCCGTGGTTGGTAAGTGGACTGTCCGGTCTGTGCGTAAAAGCGACTGGATCAGACTCCAGGTCAGCCCCTGTCCTGGCCCCGCCTTCTTCACACATGACTGACAGCTGACTGGGCCAATCAGAGAAGTCTCCTTGTAGGACTGAAGGCGTGATTGGCGGAGAATGAGAGGGAGGACTTCATTACACCCATTGGTGTGTGTGTGTGTGTGTGTGTGTGTGTGTGTGTGTGTGTGTGTGTGTGTGTGTGTGTGTGTGTGTGTGTGTGTGTGTGTGTGTGTGTGTGTGTGTGTGTGTGTGTGTGTGTGTGTGTGGAGGGTATCGGTCAGATCTCTCGTTCTGCCGTTTCATAAACTTTCTCACGAGCTGTTTGAGTTGCAAACGGGAAGTTTTTATTTTTCTTCTTTTTGGTCAAGCATCTCAACCCCTCTGTGCGTGCGTGCGTGCGTGCGTGTGTGTGTGTGTGTGTGTGTGTGTGTGTGTGTGTGTGCGTGCGTGCGTGTCCCTGTGTGTCCAGTAGCAGCTCACATGCGAGCTCTGGTGGCGAGACGGACTCATGTTCTTCACACACTGACCGCTGATCAGTAAACAAATCATCAGACTGGAAGTGAGTGGGAAGGAAAGAGGGATTTAATTCAATGGAGAAAGAAATAAAGAAGGAAGAAGAAGGATACAGGAATTTAGGAAGGATGGATGAATAGAGGATGTGGTGATAATTTATACCATAAAATAAAAAAAAGGGATTAAAAGAAAAAAAGACTATAAACGAATAAGAAAAGAGATCATCATGTAGCAGCAGAGAGAATTAATTACTGGTGTGTGTGTGTGTGTGTGTGTGTGTGTGTGTGTGTGTGTGTGTGTGTGTGTGTGTGTGTGTGTGTGTGTGTGTGTGTGTGTGTGTGTGTGTGTGTGTGTGTGTGTGTGTAAGCAGTGAAATGGGATTGAGCGGTGTGGATTACAGACAGACGGGGTTTTATAATCCCGTGTAATCTCATTACACTGAGAAACCCTGACTGAATGAAAAAGGAAAAAAGCGCACAGAGTGAAAAAAGACGAGAAGGGGAAAGAAGTTTAAAAAGCAAGAGAATTGAAATCTGTGTAAATTATCTGGGTGATTTAACATACAACATGTGAATGAGGTAAACATCTAGGCTCAGTATTTCGAAACAGAGTTTCTTTCACAACTCTGCATTCAGTCAGTGGTGGAGGAAGTATTAAAAGCAGCAGTCAAAGCAGTCAAAGAGTAAAGGTGGAGCACTGAAGATGAAATAAAAAGGTTACGCAAAGTTAAGAAGGAATAGAGAGGGCAATAATTTGTCTCTCAGGACTAATAATGATCAAACTGAAGCTGGACTCAGAGAGAGAGAGAGAAAGAGACAAAGAGAGATGAGGTCCTAGCGGAGGTGAATATCTCTCAGCGGGGTTATAATGACCGATATGAACTTGGACTTTTGGATGTTGAGAGTGAGAAAGAGAGGAAGAGGAGACTGAAAATGGATATGTGAGGAGAGGAGGAAGAGGAGGACAGATGGAGAGATGGCAGTGGAAGAACAGGTGACAAGAGAGGGAGAGGACAAAAGTGGAAAAACTTGTCTGCAAAATGCTCTTCATCCCTCATGAGAGAGACAGAGGAAGAGTCCGATGTTCTACACAAAAGGCCATTTTGCCGTTTTACAGCCCATTAAAAAACCTGTGAAACATGTCATACTTTTGTGCTGGTAGAGCTGCAGATAAAAGACATACCTTCATCTGCATGGATGATGTCACACCTCTCTGGGCAATCAGAATGTTTAGAAACTGGACAGTTCGGACACGTCGTTGATTGAGTCCTGAAAACAAAATGGTGGCAAAGATTATATCCATTTTTTCCGTTGATTTAGACAGAAACTTTAGTGATGCTAGAGGCACGGATCTATGGATGAGAACATCGGTCAGTCGGTCGGTCGGTCGGTCCACCACTTTGGTCCAGACTGAAATATCTCAACTACTGAATGGATTCAGATGTCATTTGGTACAGACATTCATTGTCATCTGAGGCTGGATATTTGCACTTTTAAAGGACAAATCCGGCACAAAATGAACCTAGGGGTTAATAACACTACCGAGTCAAACGTTCTCTGGGATTTGTTTTCATGGTAATCAAATGTGACCGGTTTTAGCGCAAACCACTAATTAGCTTATAATGCTTGTCATCGGAGCACAGGTAAAGTAAAAAGAAATCACTATTTCTATATTACTAACGAGGCTCAAAACATCACCACACTTCCACGGTAGCATAATGTGGGTCCCTACATGTCAACAGAAGCATTGAGATCTATGTAAGTGTACAGACCGTTTATTAAGAAGATAGTTTAGAAAGACAGTACCGTTCATGTATACAGGCAGGCGCCATCTTGGGAAAACAGTTACGACCAGTCGAATGACGAACAACGTGCAACGTGCAACGTGCATTCAGTTCAGCTCATGTTGGACACGTTTACCCGTGTAAACTAATCTGGTGGAATATCAAGCATTGACTTGAATGGCTGGGATTGCTCACGGGGGCCGCTGCGCATCCGGAACAGAGTTGCTAGCATATTTTCATCAATTAATTTAATCTGTTGATGATCGGTACCAGGGATGGGCATTCGATTAAATTTTCTTCGTCGATCGTCGGGAGAATTAATGATCAATTATCGATTAATCATTAATATTTTTATATTAAAATTCATTATTTATTTAACTTTTTATAAATTATAAACGCAATGAAAATACAAAAATACAGCATGTTTTTACCTCGATGAGATCTTAATTACAAGAAGAACAACGTGTAGCAGTTAAACTGGAGGTTTGGCTAAACTTAAAGATATAGTATGAGCTGCGTGTTTAATTTGGCAGCGGAACCGTTGCTGCGAGCCGGCGTTGTTAAACAGAGACCCTCGTTTGTTCCAAAATAATAAATAAAAATAATCATGTTCAATAATAACTTAACCATAACGTAACCAAAAACATAATATTACTTAGATCTGACAGGTTTTGTCAAAATGTAACTCAAAACTATCCAAGGCACGGACAAAGCCTAATACAAAATAACCAGTTACTCACATAGAACTTCTGCACCAGTCTACTGGTTTTTGTTGAGAAAAATAAGCAGGTTGACATCCCAGCTAACAATTTTTGGCTCCTGGGATCTCAGGTTCCCTTAATACATCCATGGGTCAGGCGCGACCGCTACCTGGTGATCGTCAGTTCAGCCGCCGAACACACCCGCCGGCACGGGACGCAGGTAGCTACCTCCGCGCTAACTTGGCCAGCCCGGCCCGGGGAACCTCGTTCCGTTCTTCGTTTCGTAGTGAGTTTCTACCAGTCTGGTGATGGTACGTCGTGACGGAATGTGAAATGCTGGTTCCAATATCCATCTCAATGAACTTGCAGATCCCTCCGGTAATTTCCCTCTGCTCGTTGTGCATCGCAGCTCCTCCGTGCTAACAGTGAGGTGATGCTAGGTTGAGACTGAGAACAGGACGCACCGCCACCGACGTTAACCAGGGTCGGATGCACTTTGTGGTACATCATTTGAGTTGTGGCCTTGTTGTACTTATACACGGCGTCGCAGTGTTTGCAGTGAACTAAGTCGTTTTTTAAATCAAAATGTTCCCACGCCACACTTCGCCGTGACCTCTTCATGTTTACTTTGAATCAAAACGTAACTCGCTGAGCAGCCTATGGCGCCCCCGGGTGGTAAAATGTTTAATTACTGCTGACACACTGAAAATCATTACATTGCTGCAATCACACTACACAACGCAACCTGCATTAGTTTAATCGATGACAAATTAACGTGATCGACGAAATTCTTAATGATCAATCGTCGATCGTCGATTAATTATGCCCATCCCTAATCGGTACATTAACTGACTGCAGAATTTCCAAAGCACTATAGTTTATTTTTATAGTCAACAAGTAAATATTTTAGGACTAACCAGAACTTTCATTTAGCTATCGTTAAAAGCAACTGGTAGAGAAAAATGCAGTGTGGGAAATGCTTTACTGTTGCCATTCAGTGTTTTAAAGGAATACGCCACCGTTTGTTGAAATAGGGCTTATCATGTCTCCTCTAGATGTAGGATGTCTCAGTCCGGCGGAGCCGCCGTTAGCTTAGCTTAGCATAGTGAATGGAATCCTTTGTTGCCGTTAGCATGTCGCTAGTAAAAGTGAGACAACAACAACAACAAAACAACCTAATTACTTCTTGTGGCCTGCATATTCACAGCGAGTACAAATTAGGCTTGGGCGGTATTACGGTAATAAGGTATACCGTGGGATTTAAAAATAGCAGCGGTATCAATTTCAATACCATCAAAAACCGTCATAAAAAAATGATGCAAAAAAAAAATGCGTATGCACGTTGTCATCACGTGACTGACAGCGTTGAGGAGAAAGCAAGAGAGAGGCGGAAAGATGGCGAGTAGTGCACCGAGTGACCTGGTCTCTAAAAAAAACACAACTTCTGAAGTTTGACAGTATTTCGACCGAACGAGAAGGGAGAGGCGATAAATACGGACGAGGCAATTTGCAGATTGTGCAACAAAAAGGTGACCGCGAGAGATGGAAATACTTCGAACCTAAGGTCGCATATATACGAAACCACCATCCACTCACTGCTGCGAGGATGGGCCCGAGTTCACTCAGCGCAACAGTTTCATCGGCTCCCAAACCCGATGCAGGGCCATCCACCTCACAAAAGCCAACACAATGGCAGGTCCCGTCGGCACTGTAGAGGACCGAGTCGGAGCGGAAATAACAGATTTGATGCCGTGCACTTGCCATTCGTTCCTTTTCGCACAGTGTTTATTTCAGTAGCCTATTTTTATTTGGTTTTTGTTAAAAAAAAAAAAACATTGGAAAGAAGACTGGAAAGAATACGTTTTTATTTAGGCCTATTTCCTTGCAATAATTGTATAATATGAATGTTAATGTTAACTAACATAACAGTTGTTCGGGTGCCGGGTGGTGTGATTTCATTTAATTGATTTGTGTGCGATGTGCGGTGTGCGATGTGCGTCTTTGCGCGAAAACTGTTCTGGATGTTTATGTTAATTTAATTCTGTTTGACTATTGTATTTGCACTTTTTTATAAGCTGCAATTTGTTGCTAATACATTTTTTTATTGTTGTGCATGTTGTTTTGTTATTGTTTCAGTATTAGTGTTTGGTAAGTTTCTGAACGATTTAGGCACAAGCCAACAGTTTGGTGACTGTCTGAGCCTTACGTCATAATTTTTAATTATTCACGGTAATACCGTATACCGAGGTAAAATAGGGAGGAGGTTTGACGGTATCAAAATTTGGATACCGCCCAAGCCTAGTACAAATAGCAACGCAAAATAAGACTACACAATTTCCTAGGCATATATTGATTTGGGACTATATTAAGTAGCCAGCCGAAGCACTGCTACTTGGCGCAGAGATCACGCAGCAGCTGTTACGGCCGAGGCTCTGACCCAAAACACAGAGAATCACAGGCACAGTGGGCGAAGCACGAGGAAATACAGGAAAGTACTAAAGTGAACAAACAAGGCAGCTATCACACTGGGAGACAAGTTACCACATTGGTAGCTGTAAGGATCTGGCGCCGAAGATGAGTTCCGCCTGGGTCTAAATACTGCAGCAGTCCTTCGTTGAATCAACTAGCTACAGCTGCAGGCAGGTAGATCGCCCGGCCACGCCCCTTGACCTACTTTCAGGCAGCGCCAGCAACACACACACACAGGACGGAGACTAGCTTCGTGCTTTGAGAATAAAACGACAGGAGAAGGAGGAGGTAGTGATCGCTGAACAGCCTGAGGACGTGAGGATGAAAGCCAACAGATCTGGTGGTGGGAGTGTGCGGGGATATGCCGACTGAAATAGAGTGTCTGTGATATGGAGAGTGGGACAACGTACCGCCGGACAAGATGAGCGTGCTACCCACAGTTGTGTCACAGCTACCGAGGATTTCTCAGCGTTGATCCATCCTGCAGTCCTTAACTGTTTTTTCCGGTGTGATAAAGTCAACTGGGAAAAACGCCGAATGGACCCAATAAACAGCTGTCCACAGAGTAAGTGATTACTGTAAACATGACGCATGGTTATTTTATGGGATAGATCGACCCATATTAGACCTGTACTCACAGAGTTGCTGCATGATATCTCTGCGCTAATAAGTAGCAGTGCTTCGGCTGGCTACTTCCACCCAATATAGTCCCAAATCAACATATGCCTAGGAAATCGTCTAGTCTTATTTTGCGTTGCTATTTTTACTTGTTGTGAATACGCAGGCCACAAGAAGTAATTAGGTTGTTTTGTTGTTGTTGTCGGCTCACTTTTACTCGCAACATGCTAACGGCAACAAAGGTTTCCATTCACTACGCTAAGCTAAGCTAACAGCAGCTCCGCCGGACTGAGACAATGCATGCACTGAGACAAAAAATGCGTTTGCCCACCTATCTAAATCTAGAGGAGACATGATAAGCCCTATTTCAACAAACGGTGGCATATTCCTTTAATGGCAGGACTTATTGTTCAAATCCTTTTTTTCCCCCCGTCATCTCTCTTTATCACTCTTTTACTTCTGAAAACCACATGAACGACAGCAGGGAGGGGAAATAATGCCATCTGTGAGTGAGAAGAAACTCCCAGGGCGGCTGCAGCATGTACAGTGTCACTTGACAATGATGTATGTTTGAGGAAAGTTACCTGGACTCAAACTGAATAAAAGAAGATAATAGTAAAGTTTGACAATGCTGTTTACAAGCTTAAGAAACTTATGCACAGCGTGCACACACTGTGCTTGTTACACACACAGGGATGCAGGTGTAACCAAGGTTAAAAATCTGTATTAAAAGAGCTGTATTTATATTAAAATGTCAATTCATGAAGTATGTTATTAATGTTAAAGATTAAAAACTGATATTTGTCTAAAAACAATTCAACTGAGATGAAGAGAAAATAAATGGGGAGTTTATTTTGAAAGAAGGTGGGTTGGAGACGTGCTGTCAGCCAATCAGGAAGAAGGTCGGACTGTTAACCTGCACGGAGCAGAGTTCATTTCCTTTTTGAGCTGCTGGAAGAACAGAGAGCAACCCCCGTGTCGAGAACGATACCTACCTCGTGAAGATATTGAAATAAAAGTTGTCAAAACTGATTAAAACCTATTTGGAACAATCCAGTGTGGAGCCCTGGACCTGTGAGAGTGCAGTCGGAGAGACCTGACGTCTCCCTCATGAAGAAAACGCATTGGTCAGGTTTTTGGTTGGACCCCTTTGAACCTTTGATCTACTTGGATGTTGGAGCCTGGATCAAGATGTTGATGGCGAGCCACAGCCCAGAGGAGAACTAGAGATACGGCTCCTGCAGAATTCAGCACTTCATTACACACACACACCCACCACTAATTGCGCGGTAGGACAAACTCTCTCCACTTCCACAGTGGACCGAACTGAACTGAAACTGAATTGAAGTGACTGAGAACGGGAAGGGAATTCTGAACTTTGAATCACAGCTGTGAGTTTTGTTTACAATTTTTTTTTTTTTTTCTACTTACTCGGGTAAGATTTGTCAATTGAAGAGTGAGCAATTTATTATTGTGTATTTGACTTATCCTTCCAATCCATGCATTAAAAAAAGGAAGCGTTTTTGTTTGTCAACGTACAACTGCGTTTGAGTCATTCCTGGTGTATTGTTTGGTTAATCCTGGGCTCCATAGTCGAACATAGAACTTCTGATTCCACTGGCCATAAATCTTATATTATATAGAGTAATCCATTTCTGTTCCCCATCTCTAAAGGGTTACACACAGCAGCACACACACATGCAAAAGATTACAAATAAAACTAGAACTGCAAGCAGTTATGAACGGGGTCCAAGCCTCGGCGACGCCGAGAGCCCGCGAAAACGGAGCCCGCGACAGGACGAGACAGGCGAGTCAAAAGTCGGGAAATTTGACCGAGTGCGAGCTCCAAAGTTCGTAGTGAAATGCAATTGCAAATTTCCTCTTCGTTGCGTAAAAGGCCCAAACGCTTCTACTTCGGTTGTAATGCCCCCTAGAGGGCGATCGTCGCCAAATCTGGTGAAGAGCTGCAGAGTGGCATGGCGAACAATAATCTCAAGTTTTGTGATGATAGCATTCACTGCTGCAGAGACATATCCATTGCAAATTACTCCCATTTAAATGCATTGACTCATTTGCCAAAAGGCCTCTACGTTAATTATAGCGCCCCCTAACGGCCGATTTTCACCAAATTTGGTGGGAAGCTGCAGAGTGGCATGACAAACAAAATACTCCCATGGTTTGTGATGATAGCATTTAATGCTGCAGAGATATTTACATTGCAAAGTATTCCCATTCAAATGCATTGACGTATTTGCCGTAAAAGCCTCTACGTTAATTATAGCGCCCCCTAAGGGCCGATTTTGACCACATATGGTATGGAGGCTCAGAATGGGATGTTGAAGAAGACTACCTGGTTTCTTTTTGATAACTATTATTTTGGGCGAGATATGCCAAAGTTCGTGTTTTGTGGCTAGCTACAACAAATTTGTTTAGTTGTAAAGTGCGAACGGTGTAATGTAGCAAAATTCCTTTGATAACTTTTGGTCAGCTCCATACACAGATGGTATCTACCAAGTTTCGTGCACATCGGTCGCATGGCCTAGGACGAGTACGAAAACTTTGTTTTGCGCATTGTGTGATTTTACGAAATAACTTCTTCGTGGAAATGGGATTACCCTGTATCATCAGATTCATATGGATTCAAGGAACAAGGAGATCTAAGGACTTCTCATCTGCAATGTAGACTGTGGGAGTTATACGCAAAAACATATTTAAATGCATTGACTTATTTGCCAAAAGGTCTCTACGTTAATTATAGCGCCCCCTAACGGCCGATTTTCACCAAATTTGGTGGGAAGCTGCAGAGTGGCATGACGAACAACATACTTCCAGGGTTTGTGATGATAGCATTTAATGCTGCAGAGATATTTACATTGCAAAGTATTCCCATTCAAATGCATTGACTTATTTGCCGAAAAAGCCTCTACGTTAATTATAGCGCCCCCTAACGGCCGATTTTGACCAAATTTGGTGTGGATGTTCGGAATGGGATGTTGAAGAAGCCTACCTGGTTTCTTTCTGATAACTTTTAATTTGGGCGAGATATGCTAAAGTTCGTGTTTTGTGGCTAGCTACAACAAATTAGTTTGGTTGTAAAGTGCGAACGGTGTAACGTAGCGAAATTCCTTTGATAAATTTTGGTCAGCTCCATACACAGATGGTATCTACCAAGTTTCGTGCACATCGGTTGTATGGCCTAGGACGAGTACGAAAACATTTTTTTTCGCACTACACGATTTTGCGAAAAAACCTTTTAGTATAAATGGACCTGTCCTATATCTTCAGATTCAGGTCGATACAGGGAACAAGTCCATCTATAAATATTCGGTCTGCAATGTAGCCTTTCGGAGTTATATACAAAAACACGTTTTACGTCATTGTAGCGCCACCTAGTGGTCCAATAATGTAATATTTGCTATGTCAGGTCCATGAACCATTGCACATCGACTCTGTAAATTTTAAGTTGCTCACTTTAGTGTAAGTGGTAGATCCAAACATGGGTCCCATAGGCCACGCCCACTTTGACGAATCAGTACGCCACTGTAGGCCTTGCCTCAAGAGTTGGCCTAGATGGTGCGCACCAAATTTCGTGAAAATCGGATGAGCTGTTCATGAGATATTAACTTTTGGTACTTTTGGCGCCCCCTATTGACCAAATTTTGTAAAATTAGTTGCCTACACTAAGAGGCTCATGTGAAACAAGAATCTAAAGATTTGTGATGATTTCTTTTATTTTAGCCGAGATATGGCAACGTTTGTGTCTTCGTAGCTAGCTACACAAATTTGTTTGTGCGTAGTTTACGCAATTTTCATCCGAAAAAAAATCTTTTGATAACTTTTTGTCAGGTCGGTCTACTGATGCTACAGACCAAGTTTTGCGCACATCCGTTGCACGGTCTAGGAGGAGTACGAAAAAGCAGGTTTACGATAAATCGCGATTTTTCACGCATAAAAGTCAAGGCGGAAATGGGCGTGGCCTATACCACGAGATTCAGCTGGATCCAGGGAACGCGTGGATATGTGTATTTTTAATGTGCGATGTACGGTTCGGGAGTTATAAGGCCAAACGCGTTTTTTCTGCTATAGCGCCACCTAGTGGTGAAAGTGGCTGAATTTTTTCGTCCGAGGTCCCTGCAGTGATCTGGACCAGTCCTGCAAACGTCAACCTCCCACCATTTACGGTTTAGGCTGCAGTATCAGTTTTATCGGCGGAAAAATAATAATAAGAAACCTTACAATTCCAATAGGGTTCCACAGCCCTGCTGTGCGAACGGCGTAGCTTCGCTACCGCCGATTCTCGCAGCCTCGGGCTTGGACCCCTAAATATTACGGTGCAAATCCTCCATCATAATAGCACTGTGCCAAGGTCCAAACGCGCCTGGCTTTTAAAGGGAATGGGAGATGACTCTCTGATTGGTTTATTGCATGTTACGCCCAAAACACACCTATGAATTAATAAAGACACTATGTAAAACCCTTTTGAACCAATGCGCCCGGCGCACGGACCCTTTTTTCTGCCATCAAACTAGCAAATGTGGATTTGGACACGCCCTAAACTCACCTGCACCAGGCGCTTCACGCCATGCACTTAGATCATTAAAATAGGGCCCTTAGACTACAAAAGATACAGTTTGTGGTCAAATGTGTCCCAGACTACCTCGGCAAGAGGTTTGAGTGATCAGATCACAATGCATCTTGGTGGTCGTTTACTTACTACTTACTTATTTAGCGCTGTCCACTTAAGATCCAAGACACAGTGCTAACAGGAAATAAGGTTATGACTGCCACTGCCAATAGTGGCATTAAATCAGTAAATGATCCTATGGTTTTGTAAGGAAACAGCTAACAACCTGTTTTGTTGTTTAGTTTAGAGGACTTGTTGGATCTGCTTCATATTGAAATATACTCATTTTAATTCAGTTAAAACATCTTTTCTATGCAGTCTAGATCTTTAAAAAGACTTAGCTCAGTTTTAAGCTGGATGCCGGGACACCTTCGACCCAGGGCAAAGACCAAGACTTTGCAGTTGCAAATAACCAAATCAATCGGAAGTAAAGAGGAGATAAAAAAGAAATAGACATAATCATAATCCTGACGCCGTACAAAAATCAGAAAAAGGAAAAAAAAGAGGGGAGGAAATAGGGAGAATATTTTAGACTGCAGTGTTGGGTGACATTGGTCTGCTGGCTTTTTATAATTTTCTTTTTTTAAGTTCACTTTGGACAAAAACATGAATGAGAAAAGAGCTGCGGGCTGTGTGAGTGTGTCTTTTCAAACTCTTGTCTTTCACACACACACAAACACCTCAGTTCTTGTTGTCCAAAGTGTTTGTGCAAACACAAACATCTCACACACACACACACACACACACACACACACACACACACACACACACACACACACACACACACACACACACTGCTGTATCTGAGCCATCACTAGAGGCCATCAGGATTTATTTAGCTTTTATTTATACAAGCTTAAAGTCAAACCATCCATCTCAAACACAATAGCCCCCAGCTTTCATTACTGTGTGTGTGTGTGTGTGTGTGTGTGTGTGTGTGTGTGTGTGTGTGTGTGTGTGTGTGTGTGCGTGCAGCAGATGACATTGCGTGCATGTAAGCAAGTTTGTGATGATATACAGTAATTCTTAGATGATGTGTGTGTGTGTGTGTGTGTGTGTGTGTGTGTGTGTGTGTGTGTGTGTGTGTGTGTGTGTGTGTGTGTGTGTGTCTTTTCCCATCATCCTCGGCTCCTCCAGCGATGATGTTGACGACGGCGGCTCAAGTTGTGTTCTTTAATAATCTAATTCAACAACACAATTACCAAGTGTCAAACGGCAGAGCGAGCGTCTCTGGGCCGGACGGAGTGACAGCGACGCTTCGTTTCCATACTAGCTTTTTTTAATTTATTTTTTAACAATCATCAACTAAATTACAACACACTGGACACGCTGAATATCAAATAAAAATCTCCTCTTGTTTTACACTTAAATGGGATGGAAAATAGTTTTGTTGATAGGGAAGAGTTGTTAGCTGTGGCCACAGAGAATACCAGATTGTGATTGGTTAGAGAGTGTGCATTATTTCCAGATAACTGCACTGCTGTTTAAAGGTCCCATGACATGGTGCTCTTTGGATGCTTTTATATAGACCTCAGTGGTCCTCTAATACTGTATCTGAAGTCTCTTTTATATAGGCCTTAGTGGTCCCTAATACTGTATCTGAAGTCTCTTTTATATAGGCCTTAGTGGTCCCCTAGTGGCAAGGTGGAGGGTGGGGGTGTGGCCTTGACCAACTGCCACTTTGCTCGTTTGAAAGCCATGATGTCTCTCTCTCATTGGTTGGCCAAATTCTCTGGGCGGGCAAAGCAGAGAAAGGGGAGGTAACCTTGCTTGTTATGACCTCATAACAAGCAAGATTCCAGAACGGCTCATCTGAGTTTACTTTTTCTCAAAGGCAGAGCAGGAGACCCAGGGCTCGGTTTACACCTATCACCATTTCTAGCCAATTGGGGACCATAGGCAGGCTGGGGGAACTCATATTAATGTTAAAAAACTTCATAAAGTGAATCCACTTACTAACTTAAGTTAACTTAAACCTAACTTAAGTTACGTAACAAAGATACTCATTTCAACCCAAACCATGATCTTTTTCTAAACGTAACCAAGTACTTTTGTTGCCTAATCCCTATAGTTTCCGATGCGGTTTCGAGAGGTTGTGGTCATTTCACGTATTTCTGTGAGATCAGACTGATGGAAGGATGTAGGTTGGGGTGGTGGATGGGTCAAACAAAAACAGGACTTTCACCCAGGAGAGTGGGGTTTGAGTCCCGTTTGAAACTAAACATAAGCAGCGAGTTGTTTTTAACATAACGAACGTCTTGTTCTGATTTTCACCCAAACCACCATCTTTTACATTTTCACGACGTTTTCATTTTCTGGAAATTCCGCCGGATTTCCCTAATTTCGGCCGGATGCCCGTTACCTTCTTCTTTCTTTGTGTTGGCATTCTAAACTCTGGTGGATTTCTGAGGACTATGGTTAACTGCTCCTCAGATCTCTGCAGGGTAAATCCAGACAGCTAGCTAGACTATCTGTCCAATCTGAGTTTTCTGTTGCACGACTAAAACAACCTTTAAACATGCACATGTTCCACCAAAACAAGTTCCTTCCCGAGGCTATTTTGCAGAGACGCTGTTGCACCGTCTGGTCAATTGTGATTGGTTTAAAGTAATGCCGATTAACCAGAGCACGTTTCTCTCCCATCCCGGAATGCTGTGTGGACTAGCCAGACCCTCCTCCGCAGCGCTGTGGAGGAAGGTCTGGCAATGCGATGCTATCTTTTTCTAAACCTGACTAAGTAGCTTGGGTGCCTAAACATAACCAACTTGCGACCATTTCACACAAACATGTTTAAAATTGCGACCTTTTACATTCAAAACCATGACTGACGTCCTCTGGTTTAGATATGAGGTCGTATTTCTGCCATCCCTAGGGGCCTTATTTTATTAAATGCTCCCGTGGGTCGTATTACATGGTTAGGAACAAACAGTGCATATTGTCGTATGGTTTGGAGGACTTGTTGGTTAGTTAGTTATTATCAATAAACACAAAGTATTTTATGTATTTTGGTGTAGAAGCCAATGCAGACTTTTTAGATGCAGTTTCCAATAGGCGCTAGAATTTTTTTGACTGTACTCAAGTCAGGATTTGCTTAAGATGTTTAAAACTGTCGTAGAGCTGCACAATATAGGCTATTATTTTTTTATCGCCATTGCAATATTAACTGGCACAATAAAAAATATGCAAAATATCGCAAAAGACAATCACAGATTTTTTTATCAGTAGAAAACTGCACTTTAAAATGTAACTGTCATTTTTTTTAATGGTGCCATTTATATGTTTAGTAAAAGTGATGGAAATTATTTCCTTTCATTTGTTTTAAATTCAACAAGCAATGTGTTGTATTTTAGCAGAATATTGAAAGCAGCAGAAAGGCAGAACTGAGTACACTTTAATACCTGTTTATCACAAGTAATATCGTTATTGCGATATTCAACAACGTTATCGCATATTGCATATTTTCCTCATATCGTGCAGCCCTAGGTCGGTCTCACTAGCCAACGCTCTTCACATCTTCTTATGTGTTTTGTGTCCATTTTGACATAATTGTTCCATTAAAAAAGACATTCAGTCATATTATGACTTAATTTACGTATACTCCTCCATCTTTTCCTGCAGTCCGTATTTTTGGGGCTTTTTATTTTTTTTACGAATCAGCACCAAAGTTTAAAATCTGAAATAAACCTTGAGAGACAAAAAAAGGGACAGACATTTAATGCCATTAAAAAAATGTTCTTGGGCAATATCAAGTATGGTGTGATAAAGACGAGCTCATTTCTGTTTCTACTCTTTTCTGTCCCCATCGCTTTCTTTTCCCTACGTCCCCCTACGTCCTCCACCTCTCCTTCCCTCTCTGCCCTTCATCCCCCCTTCTCTTTATCACTCCGCTCATAAAACCTGCTCATCCAGAAAGAACAGACTTTAGAGGAGGATGGGGGAGAGAGAGAGGGAGAGACAGAGAGGGAGGAAGAGAGAAATGAATGAGGGATAAAGACAAGGAGAGAAGAGGAAAAAATTAAAGATGGAGGGATGAAGAGACAGAGAGACTTAATTAAGGGCACAGCAGTATTTGTAATGGTAAAATTTCTGGCTCAAATCAATTAATTTAAATGAAATTGGCCCCATTAGTGGATTCACTCGCAGGATCTGTGTTGAATCCAGCTTTGGTGAACTCTGACACTCAAATTAGCGCCGTTGACTGACTTTAAACCGCTTCACTTGTGCCGACCTTTGAAGGAATGACAGCTAGAGAGTCCTAATTTAAGGAAGGTATTATTTGAACTGTGTCGCACTATTTCATTTCGTACAACTTTGCTTGAGTCTTAACTGCCCAAGAGAGGTATGGTTTGCAGAGACAAATACCAATATATATCTTGACTAAATTAAACAACTTGTTTAACATTTTGAGAAATACCCTCACTTTCTTTCCGAAAATAAGTTGAGAAAACCAATAGCATTGTCATATCTGTTTGTTAGCTTAGCTTCCCATAAAGACTGGAAGCTGGGGAACATAGACAGTAAAATGAATGGACAAAGCGAAGATGTAGACTTCCATGGAGACCAGTGAAGTCTATTAGAAGCACTTTTCTGGTGATGTTAGAGCGTTACTGAGCGTTACTGTGCAGCTGCAAACTGAGCTTGCTGACGTAGATGTGACGTGAGCAACGTGTCTGAACGTTGTAAGTCTTCTGGTAGCTGTGCCAAGAGAAATCTCAATCATTCCCAATCTTGCAGAGACGGAGAGCGTAGGTATATGTAAGGAGATAACATAGGCACAGGCTAATTATTGCTAACTAAAATGCTAGTTAACATTAGTAATTAAACTAAACAGCTAATGTAAGTTGAAACTGCCTGTGAGCTTCTCCTGTACTGTAGGCTACGGTAATTCCTCTACTATATGACAGTAAGTCGCGTGGTTATGACACAATCGTTAGCCTATTTTTACTAAAACGTCTGCTACGGAGCCATAACGTGAGGTACAAGGTAATGGAGCCTTTCATACATTGTCGTGTTTCTTTCGAAATAAACAATGGACAAATAAAGTCTTTTCAACGCTTCAGATGTAAAGTTATTGGCTGTCAAAGTGACGCCAAAATGAATGGCAGTCAATGGAATGCTAACAGGGCGTGATGACTTGTTAGCATCAAAATGGCTCCATAGGAGGTACGCTTTGTGGATGCTTGCTTACCCCCTTGCTGGGAAAGCAGCTAGCCGCTCTCTCAAACAAACGCTTAAAAATATGACCGCCGCGCTCAGCTTTTCCCCGGATGGCCTAAAGTTTTCGCTAGTTGTTTTTTAGAAATAAAATCATTAAGAAGGGTCTGAAAAGTCAGTAAATCTATACTTTAAACCAAATATTTCACAGGTTTGCACGAGTGCATTTCGTCGTGCCACATTTGGTCTGACTGGGAGCTAAGGGAAGAAAAAAGAGAGACATAAAAAGAGAGATGAAGTGAGAGAGAGAGCAGGTCTGAAGGTGACTAGTCATTGTCCTAATTCCTTTTTAAACAGCTAAAGAGGCCAAAAACACAACTCTCTCTCTTCATCACTTCTCATGTCTCTCGCTCATCATGTCTCTTCCTCTATTCCCCCCATCTCCACTAAAAGAGGCTAAAAACATCACCCGTCTCCTTCTCTCTCCCCCATTTTTTTATATTTAACTCGTTCTCTTTTAGCATACATCCCTTTATCCTGATGCTACCCCCCTCTCTCTCTCTCTCTCTCTCTCTCTCTCTCTCTCTCTCTCTCTCTCTCTCTCTCTCTCTCTCTCTCTCTGTTCCTGTCGTCTTTGCCAGCAGCGATGTCTTCAAACTCTGATTGATGATGGTTGCCGTCGGTTAACGTTGTGTCCTGCTTTCTGTTTTTACCAAAATACTCTCTCTCTCTCTCTCTCTCTCTCTCTCTCTCTCTCTCACACACACACACACACACACTTTCTCTCTGTCTCTCTCAAAACTTTTAAAAGTTTTTTTTTAAAACTGCTGATGTGAAAGTCAACTCCCCCCTGTTGGGTCGCAAGTGTATGTGCATGTGTGTGTGCATGTGTGTGTGCGCTTGTTCAATGCAAGAGTTTTTCCTTTATCCATAACAAATAGTTACAAAGACCAGTAGACGTTACAACAAATAAATATTAATAATGTTGAGTGTACGGTTGCATAAAGCTACAATGTTATCACATAGGCTATTGTCTTATCAGTGTATCATTTCTATGGATAATTTGAAATTAAATTTAAAATGTGACTCCCCCAGTAGGCTATTTCTTTTCTCTTCCCCCCGCCTACATGCTCACACACAGCTAGCTGAAGGCTCTTTTATGCTCGACGCGTTGGAGGTGGCGCGCGCCATCGTGACGTCAAAATGACGTAATTTTCTGCCGGCGCGTCCGATTTATGGCGCACGAGCAGAGGGCGCGCACCACTCTATTTTTTTTCAGCGGCACGACAAACCGGAAACAGGAAGCATGAACGAGCTCCTGGGAAACCGGATGCCAGGACTCACCAACTGACTGCAAGTCTCTCTTGTAAACTTACTGGGTTAAGAGGAGTTCTTTTATGGTGAATGAAAGGCTTGATCTGACGAAGTAGCTCATCCAATCAAATCGAAGCATTCACGTCAATGTTGCTGCCAGTTCTGCCGTTGTTTATCTTTTTCTTCTTCTTCTAGTCTGTAGAGCAACGTCAGTAGCCTTTTATCATTAGCGCCACCTCTGTTCAGGAGAAGACTGCAACTAGTGTCACGACCACCAGCGCGAGTATAAATCAAAGACAGTATATAAAATGGACCAACAGATCCCGTTGCTCTGGACGGAGACGAGTGAAGTCTATTAGAAGCACTTTTCCGGTGATGGTTGAGTGTTACTGCGCAGCTGCAAACTGAGCTTGCCGCCGTAGATGTGACGTGACCAACATGTCTGAACGTTGTAAGTCTTCTGGTAGCTGTGCCAAGAGAAATCTCAATCATTCCCAATCTTGCAGAGACGGAGAGCGTAGGTATATGTAAGGAGATAACATAGGCACAGGCTAATTATTGCTAACTAAATTGCTAGTTAACATTAGTAATTAAACTAAAGAGCTAATGTAAGTCCAAACTGCCTGCGAGCTTCTCCTGTACTACACGGTAATTCCTCTACTATGTGACAGTAAGTCGCGTAGTTATGACACAATCGTTAGCCTATGTTTATAAAAACGTAGACCTGCTACGGAGCCATAACGTGAGATACAAGATAATGGAGCCTTTTATACATTGTCGTGTTTCTTTAGAAATAAACAATGGACAAATGAAGTCTTTAAACGCTTCAGATGTTATTGGCTGTCAAAGTGACACACGCCAAAATGAATGTCAGTCAATGGGATGCTAACGGGGGGGTGATGGCTTGGGTAGCATAAAATGGCGCCATCGCGGCTTCGCTCTGAGGAGGCAGGCTTGCTCCCTTGGTATAGTCACGGCAATCCCATAACGTCACGATGGCACGCTCCACTTTGGAAGCTGGCAGTATAATTTAAGCATTAGCGGCGGGTAGCAATAGCTACAGACACAGGATAACGTTAGCTTACCGGTAGCCTGCAGCTTGACTTTTCCAGACACTGTGCCCACTGCCGGCGACGGAGGTAACGGAGAAACAACTGAACTGGAATATCCTCCTGCTTCCCTAAAGACACCGTGTGGCAACATTTTGTCGAGTTATGGAAACAAACAACAAAGGCAAAGCATGTGGTCTCCAATGGGCCATGGTGCCTTCACGGGGATCTCGATAAACTAATGGTGCTTTCAATTGCGTTTCATTAATTTTGAAAAACTCAAACTGTTGTTGCAAAGTAGCCTACCCTTCTGCCATCTAGTGGCTCTTATTGTGGCATTGCCGTCACTGTTGAAAAAAAAAAGTTCAAATCAAATTGAATCGTGGATTTGGAGAATCGTGACACCTCTACTGCTAAATAATGTCTTGATTAATAAATCGAAGTAGGCCTATATTCACATTAGCTGTTAAAGAAATGACAAATATTTGAGTAGGCTCATACAATTACAAAATGTTGGCAAAAGCATCTCAAATCATACTAGCAGAAACAGTGGATTGATAATAACGTTTTAATCAACGAGAAGAAAAGCAATGTCTCGTCCTCTCTACCTCCCTTTGTTCTTCCCACCCTTCTTTTCTCCCTCAGTTTCTTCCAAATAGATAGATAGATAGATAGATAGATAGATAGATAGATAGATAGATAGATAGATAGATAGATAGATAGATAGATAGATAGATAGATAGATAGATAGATAGATAGATAGATAGATAGATAGTGTGGGTGGGTTCATTAACAGGGAGCTTTATTGAATGTGTTTTTTTTAATGTTTATTTCATTATTAACATATAATCAGTGCCATCAATCACTGTGACAGCCACCTATTGTCAGCCTGGCTGTCACACCGCGCCGCTGTGTGTGTGTGTGTGTGTGTGTGTGTGTGTGTGTGTGTGTGTGTGTGTGTGTGTGTGTGTGTGTGTGTGTGTGTGTGTGTGTGTGTGTGTGTGCGTGCGTGTGTGTGGCAGAGAGCGAGAGAGAGACAAAAATAAAGAGAGAGAGGGAGTGGGTGTGTATTTGACGCAATTTCAACAAGGTGTGTAAAATCAATAGCCTCGTCTTAAGGCGAAGGACAGTGGAAGCAGCTCAAGGAAACGAGGGAAGGGAGGATGAAAGGAAGGAAGGAAGGAAGCAACGAAGAAGGAAAGCTTGAAAAAGCTGAAGAAGAAGGGAACTGGAATAAAAAATACTAAAGAAAAAAAAGGACATAAAGAAGACATGATATATTATCATAATAATACATAATACATAGATGCAAACAGCAGTGTTTGTAAACCTTCATGCTTTTTGTACTTCGTGTTTAGATCCATTGCCAAATGATAGTACGCCAACACACCAAAATCCCTTTCATACATGCACTGCATCCCTGAACTTACCTAGACATTACCCGGAGGAGCTGCATGAGAGAATGCAAATGTCCGAATCAGTTGGATCGGACATGAAACGGACATTACCCTACCAGCTCCCTGAGACCAACGTCTGTGTAATGTCCGAGTGAGCCCCTGTGTGAGTAGAGCAGATCATTGTCTGGATAATTCACAGTGAGAAAGTGGGCGAATTGATGATGTTTCCATCATGCTGGCATGAAACTAAAAGGTGAAGAATAAGGGTCATTTACACAAAGTCTAATCTCGCATTGCCAGACCTTCCTCCACAGTGCTGCGGAGGAGGGTCTGGCTAGTCCACACAGCATTCTGGAATGGGAGAAAAATGTGCTCTGGTTTATTGGCAATTCTTTAAACCAATCACAATCGTCATGGGCAGGGCTAAGCGCCGGACACCATGACGGAGCCTCTGCAAAATAGCCTCTGAAAGGAACTTGTTTTGGTGGAACATGTGTACGTTCAAAGGTTGTTTTAGTCGTGCAACAGAAAACTCAGATTGGACAGATAGTCTAGCTAGCTGTCTGGATTTACCCTGCAGAGATCTGACGAGCAGCATAGTCCTCAGAAATCCACCAGAGGTGACGGACATCGGACCTAAAAAGAGGGACATTTGGCGGAATTTCCGACGGCACCTGAACAATCCCAGAAGTAGAACAACTACACAAAGTCTAACTCAAAAATGTCAGATTCAGGGACTTCCGTCGGGCCAACACTTTCGGGTCAGACAAATTCAAGAACAGCAAAAGACTCGGTTGTGACCCGATTACGAACAGGCCACGTTACCATGGTGTAATCTGCGTCACGTGTAATCTGCGTCACGTGTAATCTGCATCAGCCTCCTGCACGCTCGACCCAGGCGCCACCCATCATCTAAACCAAAAGGAGTATTTCCAGTCAGTGAGAACCAAGGCGCCAGGCTACTCTCCTCAGAGTGAAGCCTCCTGTGGCGCCATTTTGATGCTAATAAGCTATCAACCCCGTTAGCATTCCATTGACTGCCATTCATTTTGGTGTCTTTTTGACAGCCAATAACTTTACATGTGAAGCCTTTAAAGACTTCATTTGTCCATTGTTTATTTCTAAAGAAACATGACAATGTATAAAAGGCTCCGTTACCTTGTACCTCACGTTATGGCTCCGTAGCAGACGTTTTTATAAAAATAGGCTAACGATTGTGTCATAACCACGTGACTTACTGTCGCATAGTAGAGGAATTACCGTATAGTACAGGAGAAGCTCACAGGCAGTTTGGACGTACATTAGCTGTTTAGTTTAATTACTAATGTTAACTAGCATTTTAGTTAGCAATAATTAGCCTGTGCCTATGTTATCTCCTTACATATACCTACGCTCTCCGTCTCTGCAAGATTGGGAATGATTGAGATTTCTCTTGGCACAGCTACCAGAAGACTTACAACGTTCAGACACGTTGGTCACGTCACATCTACGTCGGCAAGCTCAGTTTGCAGCTGCGCAGTAACGCTCAGCTATCACCGGAAAAGTGCTTCTAATAGACTACACTCGTCTCCGTCCAGAGCAACGGAGTCACTCTGTCCATTTTCTATATAGGTCTATGGTGAGAACGTGTCAGACAATCTCCTGTTGTGTGCTACATGTGCGAAAGGGAAACTCCAGAAAATGTCAGCACCTAAATATCTGAACATTGAGCCTGATTCACCAAACGTTCTTAGGAACAAATGTGTTCTTAAACCCCACTTACGCAGTTTTCACAAAAATTCTGGCATTCACCAATGTTTTCTTATTTGGGATTTGTTCTTAGGTAAGATCACAATCTACGCACACTCAAGAGCACTTTTACGCACAATTGAGAGCTGACATGTTTACACAAAACAAGTAGCTATCATTCCCTCCAGAAAAACACAGTTTTTTTGTGATTGTTGCGGGCAAAAATCCTTGATTATGCGGCACGTTTTCTTAAAAAATGCGATGGAATATGCGGGTTACAATTTTATGCGATGAAATTGCGGGAACTTGCAAAAATTGCAGGAATTTGCAAAAATTGCGGGAACTTGCAAAGATTGCGGTAACTTGCAAAAACTGCGGTTTGATGAAAAAGAGGAAAAAAAGTGATTCCCCCAACACCTTGTTCTTAGTAGGTGAAATTACGTCACTTCATAACGTTCCCATGGCAACAGGGGAAAATGGCTGCTCTTGTGTGAAGTAAACGCAGCATTTTTCAACTTTCTGCTGAGATACTATATATGTGACCTTTTTGCAACAAAAATGCAGGGATTATGAAATCATGCAAGCCCCGCATATTTTGCGCGGAAATCTGAAATTTATGCGGCAATTTATGAGGCAAAAGTGCGGCGTATTTGAAAAAATGCGGCCCCCGCATAAATACTTTGTAATTTGTAATTTTAATAAGTACTTTGGCTGATTATGCATTGAATTCTGCGATCACATAATTACGTTTTTCTGGAGAGACTGAGCTAACCGTCTGTTCTAATGAAAAATTTAACATGTCTCTCCATTTTGTAACTAATTATTTTCATTATTTTACACATAATTATACGTTAGTTTGTTTTAATAAATACACACTACTGCTCATTTGTAAAGCACTTTGAATTGCCATTGTGTATGAATTGTGCTAGGCCTATATAAATAAACTTGCCTTGCTTTGTCTTCAATTCACATCAATTATGTTAACGGCGAACCCTGCCATCCAATAATAAGTGATTGATCACGCTATTTATACATCGAGTATCTTCTTTGTTTTGAAATATAAGAATTTGCCTCAGATTTCAGATCAAACCATTTCTTTTCTACTTCATCGGTTCTGCGCCCTTCTCCAGATACAGCGTTCACTGCATGAGTAACTGCTGCTTAGTATGCACTGCTGACGCTCCTAAATATGACGTCTCGTTTTTCGCTAACTTCTTGCAGCAGTACCTCCACTTCAGAATTACTAACGTTTTTCTTTCTTTTGGAGTTGAGGCCTCCACTGTCTTTGCCTCATCTTTTGGACATTTCTCTAAGTGTGCATGGCCCTGCCATCTCATGCCCTTTCATGGGAATTAACGGGGTGTTTACCTATGTTAAATAGGAGCAACAGGCACAAGCTGTCAATTTACGAAGACATTGGAATTCATCGTTCTAAAAACACACCTGCAAACAATTCTGCTGTTTGAGAAGACGTCATGAATCAGTCGTAGACATTTCACAGGGACTTTCTTAAGAACATATTTAAGAGAAAACTTAGGAAGATATTGGTGAATGAGGCCCATTGTCCAGAGTCCATATGAGAAAAGGACTTTTTAGTCTTGTTTTTGTTTTTTGTTTTTTGGACGCGCATTTGACAGATATTAAGAGATAGCCGAACAATTACCAAGAGCATTTTGAAAAATGTATTTGTAAAAGTATTTTGTACCTGCCCGCTTCATTAACAAAGAATAGCATTTACATCCCCTTACAGGGCTGTAATAACTACACATGTAGAGTCAACACATATAAATGTATCTTGTGATTCAGGTAAAGATAAACCCTGTCTGAGCTCATGGCTGGAGTGTTTCCGGTTCAAATCCCAGCTGGAAGACAAATCAAAAGCTGAGTATTTGATAAAAACAACTGTTTGAAGAAACTACTATTGAAATGCCCTTGAGCAAAGCACCCTTCACTGCAGTAAAACAGTGTGTTGGGAAGAGAGTCAATCATGAACTGGTTAAGAAGTGAACATTAAACAAAAAAAAAATCTGAGAAATACCTTCAGTCGAATAAATCAAAACCAAAGCTGGTTGTTGTTGTCGTTGGGGAGGAGGAGGAAGGGGGGGGGGGGGGGGGGGGGTGCTCGGGGTCCCCAGGTGGTGCTGCAGTTTTCATTTCCTAAAAAATAAATACATAAAATAAAAATCAACCGGGACAGGGAAATGGCACAGGAAGAATGAAAGCATTTGGACAAGGGCTCGGTTTTTAAAATGTGACTCTGAAAACTTTATTGATCCGAGTGCCAAACGGAATTACGGAAACGAACCCCGGAGCTTTGAAGAGAAGTTTCACTGTCGTTATCGTAAGCCCCTATAATCCATCATATCTGGGAATCAGATTAACATATATTTACACGAACACACACACACACACACACACACACACACACACACACATACACACACACACACACACACACACACACACACACACACATTTAAATGCAAGCACTCACATAATTTCTCTGTCTCTTTCACTCACACACACACACTCACTGAGGCCAAATCATTAGTTGTAGGTTAATTAGTGTTATAATTAATAACCTAGCAGACAAGTATATGGGTATATGAGTGTGTGTGTGTGTGTGTGTGTGGGGGGGGGGGGGGGGGTGTATGTGTAACGAGGGGTCGGGAGTTAAATCATATTAATTTCAACATTGATTAAGCAATAAAAAAAGACTTTTAACTAGCGGGGGTGTATATCACTTCACCACACAGGCATCGCAATTTAAATCTATGTATTAATTAAAATGCACGTGTGTGTGTGTGTGTGTGTGTGTGTGTGTGTGTGTGTGTGTGTGTGTGTGTGTGTGTGTGTGTGTGTGTGTGTGTGTGTGTGTTTTGCCGGTCTTGACGCCAAGGTTTCTAGTGCGAGGAATAGAAGGGATCAACACTCTTTAACAGAGATAAAGAGAGAGAGAGAGAGAGAGAGAGAGAGAGAGAGAGAGAGAGAGATTTGAAGGGGAGTGATAGCAAAACATGGATCTAATTCAGAGAGAAGCAGCAGAAACAGAGAAGAAGAAGAAGAAGAAGAAGAGGGGAGTGGGATTGAGGGAATGTGTGAGAGGTATAGATAAAATGAAAAAAGAAAGAGAAAGAGAGAGGGAAGAAGGAGGGGGAGAGAGAGTGACTGCTGCGTGATTGGATAAGCGCCAGTGACTCTTTGAAATTGCGATCGCCTCAGATATGCATTTCAACGTATAGCTTAACTTTTCTCATATAGATAAGAGCTTCGTTAGCCGAAAAAACTTTGCCGGTTGCCAACTTGAAAGCCGTGGCGCAGGGTGTTTTTTTTTGTTGCTTTAATTCCCCAAGTCAGGCTCTTTGGTGATTGATCTGCTTTGAAGGAGGTTTTTAAGGAGTCAAATGTAAAAGAGGGAAGAAGAAGTGACGTTTTTATGGCGGCGAAACTTGGGGCGGGTTCATGTGGCAACGACTCTAAGGCGCAGAGGTTTCTCAGAGCACGGCTCGGGACGCAACAGAGGTGGAAAATAATTGAGTCCTAACAGCTTTGTTGAAGTGCTGGAGTGAGTTACGGGCTGTGTTAGGCTGCCAAGGCTTTCCCCAAGACCCTGCAAGGCCAAACTGAAGGTAAGCGCAGTAAAACACTGCAGGCTGGAAGGTTAAACCTGCAGCAGGTGAGTCTTATCAGCCATGATCACAAACTAAGTCTGCAGCAGAAAACAGCATCCCATCTTGCCTTAGAAGATGTCTTTTAAAACAGACTTTTGCTTAAACGTATACTGTGTAGGAATTTCTCCCATCTAGCGGTGAAATTGTATTTTGCATTCAAACGAATAGTGCTCTCTAGCGCCTCGCTTTTTCAAATGCGTGTTGCAACTACGCTAGCCGTTATGTACCAAGAAGCTATGACAACATGTCTTCCAATTTTCCGCTTTTTTGGCGACGAGGATTCCTTCTCCTGTGGCTCGGCACAAGTATGATCCTCCATTATGAACTAAAGTGCAGTGCAGGCTTTCAAATTTAAAAATGTTGATCTCCTCCATTTCGGCTGGTTTCAGTCACGTGACGCTGGCTCTGAACAAAAACGCGTTGTGGATTAGCTAGAGAGGTAGGCTAGTACTTTATGTCCCTCTCAGCCATTATAGTTTTCCAAATGGCGGAACGACATGGACGCCTTGGACTTGCCCGTCCAATGTAAATACAGATAAGAAATGATTTGCTTACGAGGATAAGTCTGATCATTGGCAGAGGTAATTTTACACCAATGAGGACATATTTATGAATGAAGACATTGATTTTAGCTAATAAAACACTTAAAACACTGCACAGTGTACCTTTAACATTTATTAAGCCAGGGATGTCCCATTGAGATGCTAAAAAAGTGCTGGACATGATGGCGGAAAAACAACGAAAACAAAGATGATGCATGTGAAATGAATTTTATCAGGACAGATGAACTATGTACATGAAAAAAAGGAAAAGCAATCGTTATAAGTCCAATCAAGGTGACATATTTATTGAACTTGCAAAACCGAATAGTTGTAGATGATGTAAGCTTACAGCCTCACACATGTTGCTGGATTAAAACTTGAAGCTCTTGGGCTCAAAGATCCAATCTTTCAGTCCTTTACCACTTCAGGGAATTAGGGCTCCCCAGTAACCTCAACTTTTAACATTGTGAGGTTTTGGTACCCAAGGTTAAATGTTCTAGATCTGCTCCCTCAGCAGGACCAGCCTCATCCCTGTATGTGGTGTTTGGTAGGTGAGTGAAGTCAGTGGTTGTACGACAGTCGACAACATCAGAAGTCGTGCTTTACCTAAATGTGAGCACGGGGTTTTATTTTTGGACGAAGGCCTAAATAATGTGGGTGCATAACATCAAACACAGTAAGATGTATACGTGTTGGTAAATGGTGTATACAAACTTCAACACCTTGGGCAGGTTTTGATGAGGGTTATGAGCACTTACATGATGCTAACGCTAATGCTAACTGCAGCACTGTCATACCTTTACAAGCAGTATAATAAAACACACTAACCACAGGGGCTAACACACCTCTCTCTCTCTTTCTTTCACACACACACACACACACACACACACACACACACACACACACACACACACACACACACACACACACACAAACACACACACACACACACAAACACACACAGAGACACACAACCAGCCACCGCAGGGTGTTGGAGAGAAAAATGATGAGAAGATCAATCATCAGCTGTCAACAGTGGCTAATAGAGTATGAGAACAACATATTAACTATACTGGTTAGATTAACACACTCTCTCTCTCTCTCTCTCTCTCTCTCTCTCTCACACACACAAACACACACACACACACACACAAATGCAATGTTAGCTGTTGATCAGTTTTACAGTTTATTAGTTTAGTAGTCAAAACTTATGCAAAGAAAAACACCTTTTACTGCATAAACACAAAAAATTCACCATGCAAACTAGCATGCATTATCACAACAGCGAATGCATTGCTGCTAAAAAAATGTTTGATACTGTGATTCTCTCTCTCTCTCTCTCTCTGGCTGGGTGTCTTTGGTGGTATAAACAGATTGATCTCCACTGGCACAGTGGCTGTGTTTTCCTCCTTAAACCGGCCAGAAAGAAGAAGAATTTTATTTTCGAGGTATTCTCTGGTACGTTGTGGGTTTGATTGAAAGCTGGAAGAATTTGACCTCTCTTACCAAAGCCCAAACACTCCAAAGGCAACGGAGAAGGAGGTTAAATGAATAGTTCACTTATTCCTTACTTACATTGAAGTCCAACCAACACTCTGGATTGAAAGTTAACCTAATTCACACAACAAGTAAGAAAAAAAAGTCCAACAAAAAGATAATAAAGATAATAGATTTAAAAAAGTATACAAAGTATATAAAGTATTTGATCGTTTCCTGAAGCAAAAGTTTGAGATTTTTGCACATATTCACTCAATGGCGGAGCGTTAAATGAGAAGGCCGACACCACTCTCATATCTCTTTGTTAAATATGAAGCTACAGCCAGCAGCCCGTTAGCTTAGCCTAGCTTAGCACAAACACAGGGGGAAACAGCTATTCTGGTCTCGCTTGTTAATCTGTGCAGTAACTGAAGTGTAAATATACAACAATTAGCCATGACAAATGAGCATTATATGTGCAGAAATGTTTAATTTAAATGATTGAACTGTGAGTGCAATGAATTACACATTCCCACTCCTAACTTGTCACATACGGACGCTTGGTTATTATTATTATTATTATTATTATTATTATTATTATTATTATTATTATTATTATTATTATTATTGACCCCTTTGGCGTTATTTTTCAGCATGCAGGGTACGGTTAGGTCTAGGCAACAAAACTACTTAGCTATGTTTAGGAAAAGATCGTGGTTTTGGTAAAAGTAAGCGTGTTTGTTACTTAAAGCTATAGTGTGTAGTTTCTGCCTCCCCCAAGATGAATTCTAAGTAATGACAACAACACTGTCGGCGCATCCACATGATACAAGCCTTCTGTGACAGTAATGTGGTTGCTAGTAACCAAGGAGGACACGGAGGATTAAAAAACACGATGGACTCTTTTAATTATCTTCACTCGAGCTTCTGCGCGGGAAAGTCACCGGACGCCACAATCTTGTGAACATAGTCACACTGAGAAATCCAGAGAGAGTTGTGAGGAGCTGAGAGTCTTAATTAGCGTTGGAGCAACTCATTTGGTAACGGCTTGAATGTAACGGACGTTCATTAATATCAAAAAGTTACATAATAAAGCTTTATCTCACGTACATGGCATAACCCTTGTGTTGTCTTCCCGTCGACTAGGCAACTTATTTGTATAAAAAAAAAAAATGTCAACGTTTTTGTCACTATTCCCGACGTTTTTGTCACTATTTTCCAAGTTTTTTTTTGTTTTTTTTCTGACATTTTTGAAGCTTTTCCCGACATTTTTGTTACTCTTTTCAATGTTCTTTTATAAAAAATAATTTCAATTGCTATAAAATAAATAAAACACCCAAATGCAATGAAAGTAGTGAACTGATCATTTCTTTTACTTGTTGGTACGGAACCATCCACGTTATTTCTTTTGACAATTTGGTTGAAAGATACCCAAATTTCTGACATAGAAACTTTTTGAAAATGGGTCAAATTTGACCCAAGGACAACAGGAGGGTTAAGTATGTTTGTTTACGCAAACTAAAATAGGCCAACAACAGTGACTTTTGGTTTCACACAGGGACATGAACAGCGGTCTCCTGGGTGGAAGTTCTTGTTTTTCTTTGACCCATCCTTCCACCCCGATCCCCTCCCTACTGTCCCGATCCCGATCCCCTGTCCCTACTGATTCATGACAAGAATTTTTATAATTTTTATTTGACCGAATGTAATATTGACACTTCTTAAAGGGTAATTCAAGTGTAATTCTATATTTTTTTGTTATCGTCAACATATCCCATGTTTAATGTGTTTACTGTTTGTGTAACACACTGATGAAATCACATTAAACAGAATTATTTTTAAAACTGAAAGTATTACTGACTCCAGAAAACTACAGCAGCACTCCTTTCTTTGACCTCCGTAATGATCCATTGCAGTAACATGTGTGCCTATGTGTGTGTGTGTGTGCGTGCGTGCGTGCGTGCATACGTGCGTGCGTGCGTGCGTGCATGCATGCTGACCTTTCCCCAGTGTTAGCCAGTCTGGGCCATCACAGGAGGTATTAATGGACTAATCACATTAAACAGAGAATCATTAATCATCTCCCCTCAACGCTGTCACTGCCATGTAACGCCTAATCAACTCTATTGTTTACACACACACACACACACACACACACAGGCTGGCATGAGCCTGGCACAAGCACTGATGCACACACACACATACAGGACAGGCAAAAAACACACACACACACACACACACACACACACACACACACACACACACACACACACACACACACACACACACACACACACACACACACACACACTCTCAGGCATGAAACGTGCCATTTTTGCAGTAAAAACACGCCTCGAAAATTACTTAAAAAGGAGGAAATTATTGAACCTCAATCTCTCTTTTCTTTCCTCCCTTTATTCTCATTACATTTCCAATCTATTATTTTTCTCAGATCTGTTGTCTTTCTCTTTATATCTCCTGTGCATTTTTTCTTTCTTCCTCCACCCCTTCTCTCCCCTCCGTCACCCTCCGACTCTCCGTCTTTCATCCTCTTCACTCTGCACACTGTTTTGCTGATTCAGCAGCGGCGTCATTAGGACACACACAGACACACACACACACACACACACACACACTGCATCTTTAATAATTACACACAAAGCTTAAAGTGACACGATGCTGAACGAAGCTAAATACCCAAAAAGTTCATTTAAATTCTTATTTTAATCACATTTCCAACCTTGTTGCTGATTGGCTGTCATGTTACTGTGAGGTTCCTCGTGTTTTTGTCAATAAATCGCTAAATTTGATTATGTTTTGAGCTACAATTTTCATGTGTAATATTTATGGTATTGCAGTAAATCCACCTTTTGTTTACGTTGATCTGATCAGAAAGTGAGATAAGTTATATATTTTGTTTTTTTCCTTAAAGAAAGAGGAATGTGTTTTTTCTTTCTTTGAAGAACTGCCGGTTAACACGGCTCATATATTCCACCTCTTCTCACTCCTGTTTTCTCCTCCGCTCATCCAATCTAACCATCAGAGTCCTGGAAAGTGTGTAAATGATTAGACATGGACAGAGGGAGGAACGGAAGGAAAGAACAGGGGAATTCCTTCGCTGGGAACGCCGGTTGGTTGCACCTACTGACACAAACAAAATCACACGAGACGAGAGAGAAGAGAATGAAGGAAGAACAGCAGGAGAAGCGATAGGAAGGAAATAAAAACGACAAGAAAGGAACTTTCATGGGAAGGAAAATGAAAGAATAAAGAGAGACAATAAAACAAGTCAATTGATTACAAAATAGAACACGTGTGACTGAATGGAAGTAGAAACAGGAGGAGGTGTAGAGGAGCTGAGGATGAGACACAGATCGGAGCAAAGAGGAGTGCATTAAGAGCCGCTGTGTCTTTTAGTGGCTAACGTCTCATTTGTAAGACGAGAGACAGAGAGCTAACCAAGTGGAAAACACCATCTAGAAACTATGATTAAACCCTTCCACTGTAATAATGAGATCTACTTCAATCCTTTTAACACCATCCTTCACACACACACACACACACACACACACACACACACACACACACACACACACACACACACACACACACACACACACACACACACATACTTATTTCAATCCAAAAAAAATTAATATAAATTTATAAAATGAATTTAAGGTCAGACGTGTAATTTGTGTCAGTGTAACTGTGTGTTAATCACTTTAAGGACTCATCCTTCATAGTGTGTGTGTGTGTGTGTGTGTGTGTGTGTGTGTGTGTGTGTGTGTGTGTGTGTGTGTGTGTGTGTGTGTGTGTGTGTGTGTGTGTGTAAAGCTACATACAAAGCAAGTGAGGAGACATTCTCTGTTTCTGTGTTTGATTATCCCGGTCTTTGTCTTGTACATTTACACAAGTAGGCCTACTGTACTTAAATATAAATTCAAGGTACTGTACTTATTTCCATTTTATGCTACTTTATACTTTGTACTCCACCACATCTCGGAGGTAAATATTGTACTTTTTACTACATTTGTCCGACAGCTTTAGTTACTTTTCAGGTGACCGTTTTTCATCCCCTCCCTGTCCAGTGAAAACCTCGTATCTCCAGATGTGTTGATGTTGGATGTTTGTGATAAACTGAAGGATGAAGTGTTCCTTTATGTGTTGAGAAGATTCTCCTCCTACTTCTTAACCTAAATAAAGTCTTTAAAAAAAACTCTTCGATCAGCTGGAAAATGCATCGTCACAAAGCTGACACCATGAAAAATGTATTCATTTTTTTAGAGATAGGTGGACACATATGATGATCTTATAGAATATGATGCATTGCTGTAGATTAAACTACCCAACAGTATATTATAAAGGAGTTAATATGAGCACAACCTTAAACATCTACAGCAGGAAAATGCAACACACACAACATGAGACCGTGGTTTTCACATTTCACCCACTCAAGGTTTTTGTGTTTTGGAGAGCTCTGCTAACAGTGTTGGAGAAACAGCAGGGTTAAAATCTGTGCCTCTTAATCTCCGTAATTGTCAAAGCGAAACCCTTTTAACAAACGTTTCACACTGACTTCCATTTTCTTGGTGTGAAATGGGCTCTTCAGTGGTCTTAACTGGCTTACAGACGTCCTTTCTGTTTCAAAGACAAATCCTATTTTCAGCTCTGATCAGTCAAGAACAGACGCGAGGACGTCTCTGTTTCAATATGTCATTTAGACACACACACACACACACACACACACACACACACACACACACACACACACACACACACACACACACACACACACACACACAGCCTGTTGCCACAGCTGCATTTGGAGACAAATCCCTTTTTCTGCTTTGCCCTTTCAGACAAAAACCACTCGTCTCATTTCCTAACCCTGCCTGTTGCACAAGATAAAAGAGGACTTTGGGTGATCATTTATGTTCTTCCTTTTCTTTTCACTCCTTTCTGCGTTGCCAAAATCAAATTATGTTCTGTTGTGAGGACATAAAACTAAACTGCAATATGTAATTACAGCAGAAGAAGAGTAACGACTTTGTGCCTCAGAGGGACTGGAACGTGTTTTTTTAACTTACCAAGTACCTCATAAAAGGAATAGTTCAAAAACTATATAAATGGTACATAGTACTCACCTCTTTATTGTCCTGGTAAAGGCTTCTATCATATGGTGTTAAGGAGAGCAATGTGGCCCAAAATGAAAGTGTATCAGTGCAAACAGACTTCAATGGAGGCTGAGCGAAAGACAGCAAAACAGGTTGTAAAACGTCCAAAATAAATTCAAAAAAATTCCAACCCGATCTCACAGAAATACATGAAATGACCACAGCCTCTTCAAATCCAAAAATTTACATGGGGGTGGTATATAAGGTGTTAAAATGGCGTACCAACACCATGGAAACTACTTTTTAACACGTTTAGTACGTTTTAGGCACCAAACTTGGTTAGGTTACGGTAAAGATTGTGGTTTGTGTTCAAATAAGTATGTGTGTTACGTAACTTAAGGTGCTCTAAGTGATGTCAAGCGTTTTTTAGGCTACAACATTTTTTGTCACATACAGCAAACATCTCCTCACTATCTGCTAGCTGCCTGTAAAAAAACGCGGTCTCTGTAGACAGCCCAGGCTCCACAAACGGCAACAAAAACAAACTGCGCCAACCTGCACCACCAAACATAACAAACAGTGTTCCAGCCAATAACCAACAAGAAGCATTTGGGGGTGGGGGTTGGGGGGTTAGTGCGCGGAAGGGAGGGGGAGGGGACGGGATGAGGAGGAGGGAGGGGCGAGCTTGCCTCCGTTTTGTTTGACAATAATTCAAAAGTCAACAAGAAGTGACATCACCCAATATTGCTTAGAGCTTAAAATAAGATCAAACCAAACAGCGTTCTCCTGGGAGAAAGTCCTGTGTTTGTCTGACCCATTCATCCACCCCGACCTCCTCCCTACGCCGACAGTGTTGCTCTTTGTACTAAGTTGCCTGACTTCCTCTCTGAGAAAGCGCTGCACGTCCTGGCTCACGATTACGTGGGGCTATATACAAATTAAATAGTGCATTGCTTTTTGTAGGTATAAGTACAGTGAATGAGAACAGCTTGAGATCTTTCAATTTGAACGTAGGGGACCGTTGAACAGGGACGAGGCTAGAAGGGGGCCACGGGTAGGGTTGGGCATAGTTTGGATTTTAACAATTCTGATTCCAATTCCAATTCTTCCTTTCGATTCCGGTTCTTATTGATTATGTTTCCAATTATTTCAGGGGTGGAGTTGAAACGGGTCACATGCTTATTTTCACAAATAAGGGGAAAGTTTTATTTTGAGTCAATGGTGGTTTGCAGTTTTACAGAGCTTTTTCAGTGTAAAATAAAGCCGCACTAGAGCGCTGCTTACTGGCTCCATGGCTGCAACACAACAAGCGCCTGGCCGCTTCAGAAACCAAAACTTGCGTAAATGAAGCGATGATTGGATTTGAAACCAAATCCTAAACAATTCCAATAAAGAAATGATTCTACTTGAATCGTCATTTTTGAAACGATTCCAAGTAGGAATCGGTTCTCGATGCCCAATCCTAGGCACGGGTTGGCACCAACCTGACGGTCCCCCTGTGCCACCCCACTTAAAAAAAAACTGGAATCGCCCCTGCCATTGAAATGAAGTAATCCCACTGTTCACATGATTAGAGTACAGTATGACATCATCTGTTAACCATCTGAGATGATAGGTTTGCACGAACGACAGGAAACAAGTCCTGAGTTATTGATCAGCTGTGATTGGAGCGTTGAGGGAAAGCTGGTCGCATGATATCTGGGCCTGGAAGAAAATAAGCAGAGAAGAAATGTCAGGGTAATACTGGATGTGTGTGTGTGTGTATGTGTGTGTGTGTGTGTGTGTGTGTGTGTGTGTGTGTGTGTGTGTGTGTGTGTGTGTGTGTGTGTGTGTGTGTGTGTGTGTGTGTGTCTGTGTGTGTGTGTGGCTGAGGGCGAGGTGTGAAATAGAGTAGCACTTGTAAATGGATGGAACTGAATCAGGTGTTTAACCATCGAGGCTCTCGATGCACTCCCCTCGGTACTGCAGCGACGGAGGGATGAAGTGGATGAGAAGAGGTGAAAAAGGGGAGGATGAGAAAGAAGAGGGAGGGATGACAGCAAAGGAGAAGAAGAGGGGGAGTAGAGAGTACAGAAAAGGAGAGAAAGATGGAAAATGAGAGTAGGAGGAAGCGAGGAAGGAAGAACGAGGACGAGCCGCAAAGATCAAGAATGAATGAAAGCAATAGAGAAAGATGAGATCATATCACAATGAAATAAAGCTAAGACAGGACAAACCAAAGTAAAAAGAGAGAAAGGAAGGAAGAAAAAAAGAGGGAAAGAAAAAGAGAGAAACAAATACTTAACAGAAAGAATGGGGAAAAGTATGAGAGGTGGGAGCAAAGAGAAGGAGGGAAAATGAAAAGATCAGGAGGGAGGAAGAAGGAAGAGATGAAGGAATGAGATGAGTGAGGACAGAAAAATAGGACGATGAGATGGCAAATGAGGAAGAAAGATGGAGAGAAAAGAGAGAAAGGAGAAGGAAACAAATATTGAAAATAAAGGAGAGAAAGAGAAATAGAGGAAAAGATAAAGAGAAATAAAACTGGAAAAATGTAAGTTTGAGAGGAGAGTGCAAAGAGAAGGAGGGAAGGATGCAAAGAAGAGAGGAGATGGAGGTACTAAGAAGGAAAGAAAGAAAGAAAGAAAGAACAGAATGAGTAGGAGACAAAGGGATGGAGTGATGTTGAAAGAAAAAGAGACAAACAACCTGAAAGACATTACATTACATTAAGTGAAAGAGGAGAGAGCAAGGAGGAGAAAATAGAGGTAAAGATACAAAATCGAAGAATTAAGTGAGAGGAAAAGGAAAGAATTGAAAAGTAAAATAAAGAGAGACAAATGGGATGAAATGGAATAAAATGAAGACGGGACAAAATAAACGTTAAACGTAGAAAGAAAGAAATTGTGAAAGAAAGAAAGGCAGACAAATACAAAATGAAAAAAAAAGAAAGAGAGAACAGCAGGCTGCCCCCCCCAGCAGATATGATCTCTGTCATCAGCTTTCTTTCACTTTTCCCACATCACATCGTTCCAATCAAACCGCCATTATCTCCCATTAAGCAGCCAGGAAACTGCTGATGCTTCCTGATTTATTTCACCTTCTCGATGCCTTAAACGGCCAGTCTGACTGCTGCTACACGCGCAATCACAGATATGTTTTAAAATCAGCTCGGGCCTAATGACTTCAGTTCCCAACAGCACAGGAAACAACTCAGACAGGGAAGGTCATCCATCACTGTGACGGAAAAAGATGCAATCGCATCAACGTTTGTGTAAACATTCAGAAACAAGTTCATTGTTTCACTACAGTCACATGGGAGTTTTCCCATTGGATCATCACTGGATTTTTCCATTAATCAATGAATATTTTACTTTAAAGCTTTAGTGCGTAACTTTTTGATGTTAATGAACGTCCGTTACATTCAAGCCGTTGCCAAATAAGTTGCTACAAAGCTAATTAAGACTCTCAGCTCCACACAACTCTCTCTGGATTTCTCAGTATGACTATGTTCAGAAGATTGTGGCGTCCGGTGACTTTCCCGCACAGAAGCTCGAGCTAAGATAATTACCTCTTCTGAAGAGTCCATCGTGTTTTTTTTTTAATCCTCCGTGTCCTCCTTGGCTACTAGCAACTGCATCGAGGAGGGGTGGGGGTGGTATCATGTGGACGCGCCAAGAGTGTTGTTGTCATTACTTAGAATTCCTCATGGGGGCGACAGAAGCAACGCACTATAGCTTTAAAATGTCAGAAATTAGTCATCAGCCAAATGGCCATTACAGTAGCACTGTTTCCTATCAACTGTAAAGCGAATGTTAGGCGAACATTTGAAATGTGGTTTGGGCAGAAGTTGGCGCTAAAGGCTACACATGGTCGAATCCGCCAGTATACAGAGAAAGAAGATCGGAAAGCTGAACGTGTCGCCTTAGCCATCTAACCCGTACTGACCCGAATTGAGAGAGGACTTAAGGAATTTGTTTCAATTGGGCAGGTTTGAATTGTTCATTTATTTCAGCAATTATTGGCCGTGTTCCATGCTGTCCAGGACGAAGACACTTTAATATGGGAATATCAAAGAAGACAACGATAGTTACATTTTCACCACATCAGAGTTTATTTGGTAAATGCATTGCCATATCCCATTTAGCACATCAAATCTTTTCAACAAAGGCTAAAACCACTAGCCTGACAAGCCATTGGCAGGGCTCAATCCGAGGGGCGGGATAAACGGTTGTCTTTCAAATTCCCTCTAAACGCAATAGGATAGCGCTACAACCAACCAGAGCAACGCTAGTTGATAGATTCAACTTTTGCTGTATCCGGTCGGCAAAACCCCAAACACATCTTCCTTTTTAAAGAATGACTTCAGTGCCTTCTTTCTTCCTCCAAGTCTTCCACAGTTGCGGCCAAAGCCGATTCCAAAGGCCGCTGTTCGCCAGCAGCAGCAGCCATCTTCTTTTGTTTTCAAGTAGCAGGGAATTCACGCGGAACCGTCGCAACTCTGCCGTCAATATGTTAAGCCCGCCCACCGACTCTATACACGATGTGATTGGCCTGACTAGAGTTTGGTTTTTCCAGCTCGCAAGCCAACGGAGAGTTGCTAGACAACCCTGGCTGCAAATTACATTTGCTGCCGCTAGGGTGACTCTAGATTTCTAGGCTACAGAAAACCACCTCAAGCGAGCGTAAAAAAATCTTTTTGCGCAAGTTGTATTGAATTGAATCAATCAATATCATCAATCATTAGTTCTCTACCTCTGGTTAAGTGTGTTGTCCTTCATCTGTCATCCATCACTGTCTCTGCCATGCTCCTTTCTGACCTAAGATAAAGGTGCAGTAAGTCATTCTGCACAAAGATTGTTGATATCTGAACTCAACTGCCAAACAAATATAACCCATACAAAAGTGTATTGGATTAACATCACTTACTCTACCTTTAAGACCACGTAAGGGAGACAGAGACGCTGGTTATCATTTTGGTGGCTGAGGGGGACAATAAAGCAGAAACAAGAGATCATTAAAATGGCCACAGAAAACAAAATACCCTGTATGAATGTACTGTACAGGTCAGGAATCTGGTCTGTTTTTGATTTTCAACATACATTAATCAAGGCTGTAGTTTCGGTGTTAATGTTTCAACAGCCAGACCCATCAAACAAGATTTGTGTGACACATTCAGAAGGAACGAGGCGGGACAGCTGAAGTGTCTTAATTCAGCTTCCTGCTTCTCTTATTTCCATAATTAGGTTTAAAGCAACAGCTGACATTCACTGCAGTCACATTATTCAAGATAAAAAAGATGAACACACAGCAAAACTTTTAACAAGAAGGAACTACTGGAAATATTAAATAGTCTCGATGAGTCTGCAGTGATCGAAAATATTAAGAGGACTTCAGGAGAAGAGGCTAAAGCTAAAATTGGTCACTGTGTTTGGTTTGAGCTGCGGGGCGGAGCAGGCGGGTGGAGTTTACTGAATTGAGGACACAGAAAGTCTCAGGTGATAAGTTGGTGGGGACTTCAAATGGTTTCCTGTGATTGTCATCCTCACACACACACACACACACACACACACACACACACACACACACACACACACACACACACACACACACACACACACACACACACACACACACACACACACACTTGCTATTTGACTTTCCATACAGTTAATGGTTTGCACCTGTTCTGTTTTGTGCAGCTTTTTCCAGCGTATCCTTCATCAGTACACACTCGCTGTGTGTGTGTGTGTGTGTGTGTGTGTGTGTGTGTGTGTGTGTGTGTGTGTGTGTGTGTGTGTGTGTGTGTGTGTGTGTGTGTGTGATCAGAGCTCTTTCTTTTTCCACATCATGTCCCCTTCTTCCTCGTCACGCTGCATCTCCTTTGCTTCATTTTGTAGAACCATGCCATGGTCTGTGCACACTCCTCCATGTTGGCTGGATCCCCCCCCGATCCCCCTCCCCCAGAAGTCGACAGATGTTAAGATCAGGATTTTAATCCACACTCACAGGTCAAAGGTCTCCACATTTGACAGAGGATGTGACACTAACTTCACATCCAGAGGTGATGTTTAGCACTTGATCTTCTCGTGTCTTTTCAATGACGAGAGGGAAAAGCAAACGTTCCCAATCCTGCACCGTGTCACGTTTGGACCTCTAAACTTTGATATAGGTGTGTAGTTTAGTTGCATTAAAACAAGACCCGTTTTGTGCAAATTTCTGGTTTGTTTCATCGAGTACTGTAAATGTGTTGTTTGAAGGAGAAGGCTGTGATGTGGAAATGTGCTGCAGAAAACAAATAGCATCCACAAGAAAGCAGTGGCAGCCGGCGGAGCGAGGTATTCCAGACTTCCTTCTCCACAGCCAGCTCCTCCTGGACAATCATGAGGTGTTTCCAGGCCAGATGAGATATATTATCTCTTCAGTGTGTTCTGGGTCTACCCCGAGGTCTCCTCCCAGTTTTTCGTGCCTGGAAAACCTCCGAAGGAAGGCGGCCCAGAGGCGTCCTGATCAGATGCCCTTCTAGACGTGAAGACGCAGCGGCTCTCTGAGCTCCCTCCTTATCTCTGAGGCTGAACCCTGGATACATTACCTACAAAGCTGTAACAAAACAACAGGAAAAAGATCTTCATTGTTCCCTATTAGCCCATTAGAAAAAAAAATTGGGGTGTATGAACTGCATGAAACACGTTTTAAATTCTATGTATATAAACTGTGTATATAAATAAAAACATGTTTTAGCTGAAAATAAAGCAATTTGGTGAATTTAGATCAATCTATTATGTGTGTTCTGAAGAACTCAAACTGTATCATTCATGAAGCTGAATAGATCTTTATTACTTTTTTATTATTTATTTACCAGTTTGAATATGTAAATTGTTGAGCTGGTTATTTAAAAATGTTTTATTATTGGCCCGGCACGATGCAGGTGTATCACCTCATTGAACCTGCAGAGTTTAGAGGACGACACGCTGCTGCAGCGGAAAAATTATATGAGAGGGAAAGCTGTCAGTGTGTGTGTGTGTGTCTCAGGAGGGAGGAGGCAGCATAAAGATGCCAGATGCTACTGTGTCAAGCAGGTTAGGTGTGTGTGTGTGTGTGTGTGTGTGTGTGTGTGTGTGTGTGTGTGTGTGTGTGTGTGTGTGTGTGTGTGTGTGTGTGTGTGTGTGTGTGTGTGTGAGAGAGAGTGTGTGTGTGTGTGTGTGGCAGAGAGAGAGAGAGAGAGAGAGAGTGAGAGAGACGGGTGAGTCGAGACAGAAGGAGGGAACTAGAGACAGGAGATGGAAAATGAAAAGTGTGTGTATGTGTGTGTGTGTGTGTGTGTGTGTGTGTGTGTGTGTGTGTGTGTGTGTGTGTGTGTGTGTGTGTGTGTGTGTGTGTGTGTGTGTGTGTGGCAGATGGTCAGTAGAGACGGAGAGGTTCAGGTTACAGTATCAAAATAACTACTCAAGTGTGTGTGTGTGTGTGTGTGTGTGTGTGTGTGTGTGTGTGTGTGTGTGTGTGTGTGTGTGTGTGTGTGTGTGTGTGTGTGTGTGTGTGTGTGTGTGTGTGTGTGTGTGTGAGAGAGAGAGACTGAACCTCTTCTATCAGCTGCTTTAGATTATGCTCAGGTCTTTACCTCCATCTAGTGGTCCCTTTGGCTTTTCTAACAACTCTAGTAACTACAACTCCAGCCTTGGAGCAGTCTTTTTCAACAGTGTGCAGTATGATGGTGAATCTGAACAAGCCCTTTAAAACAACAAAGTCACAATGACACAAATCACTAACCGATGGAGGCAGCGGTAGACAAGCAACTCCCGTGTTCTGCAAGGTAAAAATACTGTACAGGCGAACAATGTATAAAATTTCTGAGCAACCTAGAATAAGAAGACAGGGACAGCCACCGAGATGACGTAAACTATCAGCTTTGTTGGGATTTGCCCGTTTTCAGAGGCAGTTTCAAATAGTGAGATTTGCAGAGGAAAGAGTGTCTATGGGATTTTGAGGTTCTATGTATGTCCTATTTACCCACCAAACTGTCATTTTCAACTTTGACAAGGTAAAATCGGTTTTGCATTATTTCACCCCTTTAAAGAACTTAAAGAAGTTTATAAAATGTTAAAGATTAAAACCAGCGGCTCACAACCTTGGAACATGGACTCTTTTGGTTTGTATAAAGCACACAGACCTTTACAAGCTCTGCATCATGCTGGACAAAAGAAGCACCACAATGGAACGTGACTCTGTACAGTTTCTTGGGACTTGTACTTTACGTGAGTATTTCCATTTTATGATACTTTATACTTCTACTTCATGACATCTCAGAGGGAAATATTGTACTTGTACCTTCATTTTGGCTGACCTGACATGCTCAGTTAGAAGGCGGACACTGCCGTCAGTTGGACTCAAATGACCAATCTGACTGGTAGAGTGGTAACCCGGAAACGAGGAGCGGGATGAGGATGAGGATGAGTAGAGTCTCTGAAAATCTGACGGAAATTTTTTAAACTGACTTTTGTTGATCTGAAATGAAGACAGATTCAGCAACTGCACGGCCTATTTCTCCTTAAAATGTTTTCAGAAACACGTTTCGGTGAACTATTTTAGTAAAATATGAGATTGTATTCTGAATAAGCCGCCATGGCAGTCTGGCTTGGAATTTCCGAAGAAGCCAGACCCACGTGACACATTTGTCCAATCAGCTGCCGGTTTTCATTTTTGGGCGACAATACAGATTAGCGCCGCCTGCTGTTATGGAGACGTATTACGTCTTGACGCTTTGATGTGTTCCGAATCACTTTTTTGACCGACTCAGCGAGACTAATCAGTCCGACTGCCTTTTCTCCCGAGGGTCACCGTCTGGTTGGTGTGTCACGACCTTTAAACATTAAACTGGATATTCACAACCTTTCTTTAGTTGTGATCTTTCAGTGTGCAGTTTTGGCCTTGTATCATGTTTCAGTTCCATCAGTGGTAACTGCTGCTCAAGTTCATGCTGTATATCTTAGCGTCGTCATATCTGTACATTACTGCTTTTTGGTCTTCTGGTTAGAGGCTGAACTATACTCTGTGCAGTGACAATAAAGTTGAATACAATCTAATGCAGCAGCCGATTATTGTTGTAATGTTATAATGTTAGTGTGTGAGTTTATATGCATGTGTGTCAGTCACAGAAACAGACAAAGGAAACTGCCTTGACCAACATTTTGTGTGTGCCTCTCTCTCTTACACACACACACACACACACACACACACACACACACACACACACACACACACACACACACACACACACACACACACACACACACACACACACACACACACACACACACACACACTAAGTGCTCAGTCCATGCTGGAGGCAAATAAAGGCATTGCACTACTAGCCTACTTTAGGACAGGTCAGTCCTCTAAAAGGGTCCAGCCACCGTGAAATTCATATTATTTCTATGGAGGAAACACACACACACACACACGCATCCCATATTGAGTGTAGCATAGTATAGCATCGTCTCTGTGCTCTGAACATGCCTGTTTATGAAAAAAACACATGACAAGAAAAGAATATCACATCTAACCAGACTTAATGCAAACATCACCAAATTTAAAGTAAAATGAATATATAAATGCATTGTTCTTGTTGTTTCTTCATGTGGATGTTTGAGCTTTACTGTGCAGAAGGATTTCTGTGTGGAGTTTGACACTAGAAGTCTGTTTTCACTTTCATCTGCTGAAGGAGGAAAGCTTCTCTGTGCTCACCATGTTAAATCTCAGTTCAACACGTGGACGTATACGAGCATGATCAGTGACACTGCAGCTAGTTGGGAAGCCAAACACAAGTTGTGATGTGGAAACTTGAAACACTGAGAATGGACTTCTTAGTGAGGGGAGGGGGGGGGGGGGGGGGGGGGGTAGTAGTCTTGTCTCCAGCAGTGAAAAGTTTTCATACATTCTGTAGCCTATTTCTAACAATGTAATTGAACTTTTTTTGTAGAGAAAAAATTAGACATACATTAGACATATTGTTCCGAGCAGAGTCTTTTTTTTTATGAATACTCAAACTCACTAAAAGTTGAAGTACCTTAAAAGTATACTTAAGTGAGTGAGTACTTGATGATCTCCAGTTTTACCAGCTATTCATATACTGTATTATAGCCTTTATTATTCTAAAATGGATCATTCAAAGTTTAACTTTTGGGAACTTTGTACTTTTACTTCAGTAATCTTTCAAATGCAGGACTCTTACTTGTAACAGAGTGTTTCTAGTATTTGCTACTTTTACTTTGTGTCTGGAAGCCACGTCAGCGTGTCATCACGCATCTGGAGAGCGCGCGCTCCAGCGGCAGCCACGAGAGGATGAGGAGCGCGCGAAGCCGTCGTGCCGCTGGGAGTTTTGGGATTTCCTCTCAGGGTGATGGATATTTCGGGTGGTTTCGGTTGTTGTTGTCCTAAAACGTCCTGAGACACACACACACACAGAGGGAGAGAGATGGGGGACGGTCACCGGCGGACCCGGAGACTCGGGAGCCTCACGACCAAGTCCCGGGTCTCCAAGGAGACGAAGCTCCGACTGCGCGTGGTCTTTCTGGATGACAGCGAGCGCACGTTCGAGGTGGAGGTACGTTTGTCCTCAATTGAAAATTGAAACGGGCTAATAGCCGACTTTAGAAAAGTAACGTAGTCCCTATTTATTTGACTGCACATGTGCATCGCTCTCTTGTTTATGGATATAATATTTTTATTTTTTATTTTATTATATTTATTTTACATATTTATTCCACATTGTTCTCTGGTGCAGCAGTTCTGCTTTCACACATATGGATTTCTTTAGATTAATTTCTTTCTCTCTCGTTTTGTGCGATTTTATTTCTGTACTTCCTGTAAAACACGAAAGAAACTTTATTTCCACACTCAGGATTCAGGACTTGTAATATATAATAAACTATATTTATACTATCATATTGCATACCATGCAGTGTACATTTCCACATTGAAATCAAATACAGTCTAACCTATAAGACACTGTTTCAGGACCAGTGGTAGGCTACTGTACTACTTTACTTGCTACTTTATACTTCTTCTCCACTACATTCCAGAGCTAAATATTGTACTTTTAACACTACAATTATCCAATAACTTTATACTTTTAGGACTCATCACTGCTGCCTGGGCCTTCCTGCTTGTTAAACCTCCAGGCCTCTGCCACCCTAAAGTATTCTTTCACAGTGTTGTTGTCCTTATTGGACAATCAGAGACAGAAGGGACTATAAAATGGAGATTAAAGTGACACGAAACTGAGTTCCCCACCATTAAAAGAAAGAGTTATTCTTGTTTATGTCCCCTGAAATGTCTATGTCTCTGCTGAACATTTATCAGTTTCCGTTCATTCATAGTTGCACAACTTAGAGTGAAAAGCCTCACCACAAAGGTCAAGCTAAAACATGACTAAAGGGTTGAATCTTTAAGCTTAACAAAATATTGTTATAATATTTGTTGAAGGCGTTTTGTTTTAGACTGCAATAGATTGTTCAGGACAGACGTAAATAAATAGAGGTTGGCATTTTAAATTAAAATCTTATTCTATATTTATATCTTAAATATGAAGAGTTAGAATGAATCCGATGACTACAGCTGGATGTGAAAGGTAAACACTCTGCTGTCTATGAACTGAGTGACGGGTATTCAACATGGTGACGTCTCCTGCAAGGCAGTAAAGCAATCTAAAAAGGGACTTCCACTGTGTGTGTGTGTGTGTGTGTGTGTGTGTGTGTCTTGCAGTATTGTGTTAGCAAAGTAGCTCCCATTTTCCACGGCCATGCTTTTTCTGTCAGTTTCCCAGCGGCCTCCGGGACATTAGTAGCATCTTTAAAAGAGGAGGTGGAAGAGGAGGAGGAAGGATGAAAGAAGAAACAGTGACAGAAAGAAAGAAGAAGGATGGATGGATGGATGGTAGGATGGATAGATGGATGGTAGGATGGATAGATGGATGGTAGGATGGATGGATGGATGGTAGGATGGTAGGATGAATAGATGGATGGTAGGATGGTAGGATGAATAGATGGATGGTAGGATGAATAGATGGATGGTAGGATGGTAGGATGAATAGATGGATGGTAGGATGGTAGGATGGATAGATGGATGGTAGGATGGATGAGACTGTCCTCCCCCGAAAAATGCCAACATAAGTAATTTGTTCAAGCAGCATTTACGACACATATTTATGTTTTTAGTGGCGCCGCCCTCAAGTGACCGTAGTAATTGTGACGGAACCAAAGCAGGAGGTAAGGTGATGAAGTATAAGAGCGCCAAGTTCCTCGTAAATAAATGTATTTATATGGCGCTTTTTCTAGTCTTAAAGGAACACGCCGACTTATTGGGACATTAGCTTATTCACCGTAACCCCGACAGTTAGACAAGTCGATACATACCCTTCTCATCTCCGTGTGTGTCGTAACTCTGTCTGACGGCTCCACCATTAGCTTAGCCTAGCACAGATCCTGGAGGTAACTGGTTCCAACTAGCCTACTGCTCCCAATAAGTGACAAAATAACGGCAACATGTTCCTATTTACATGTTGTGATTTGTATAGTCACAGCGTGTACAACAACGTCACATGAGACACAGCCATCTTCTAACTGTATATAAACTGGGAACTATATGCTCAGAAAGGCGAAGCGGAGTGATATGCTTGCAGCTCTACTCTGCCCAAGTAGGAGAGCAGAGCTGCAAGCATATCACTCCGCCCAAGTAGCAGTGCTTTGCCTTTCTGAGAATATAGTTCCCAGTATATATACGGTTAGAAGATGGCTGTGTCTCATGTGACCTTGTTATTTGTACACACTGTGACTAACTTTAAAGCCCCAGTGTGTAAAAATTTCTCCCATCTAGCGGTGAAATTGTATGACAACCAGCTGAATATTACTTTCTAGCCCCCCCCATTCCGAGTGCGTTATAACTCCTACGTTGGCCGAACCCGAAATTAGCGACAACCGTCCATGAGTGTCCCTTCCAGTGTAATAATAGTTTGACGTTACTTTGGTACCATTTCATTGCTAACATCAGCTACCAGGTTCCCAAACATATGCAAGCTAATGTTATTAAAGTATCAGTGCTATCGTTATTCTGTATATTGTACCAGATTAATAGTGTAAGGCGATGTTTACAGCGTAGGAGAGAAGCAACGGAGGTTTGTGTTTTTAATATATTTCTCTGAGCAGCATGAACAATGTCAATGAAACTGAAATGATCTCTTAGTGTCTCCATCGTTTACACGCAGCTGTTCTAGTAGCTAGTCTGTGTTGCATGACGTGAGTTGTCTGCCAGGGAAATCACGGCACATATGATTACGTTTATGTTACAAGGTAGACAATCCTTTTTCATCATTGACGCGAGGAAAAGTATCCTACACGTCGTTCTAGCGTTATACACAACCATGCTATAGTTAGCCAAGCAAGTAGCAACTATAAAACTTTTACACAAATAGGCAGAATTACCTGTTGAGAAGAAAGCAGGCAACTTCAGCGTCCCTTTTAAAATCCTTGCTCCTCATCAGCTCTTTCCATCTTGGAAAAGCCACAACAATATTAACTTTGGTCTTGTTGCGGTGTCATTTTAATTTCCTCTGCGACTCAGTTACATGTCCTCGATAATAGACGCAACAGGCTTTCAAATCTGCCGGCAGTGAGTTACAAGTAATCTTCTCCCCCCTCCCTCCCTGGCATACGTCACAGTCAGTGCCACTGAGTGAAAAGCACGAAATGCGGAGCAGTATGTCGTGTATGTCCCTTACCGGCTAACGTATTTCAAGATGGCGCATGATTCTGGAGCGTCTACCCCAGTTCATGTAAGCGCAAATGTAAAATTTCAAGCCAATAGGAATACTTGGAATTGATGGTGGTGGTCAATATTCATAAAAAAGGACAAGTTTGTGAAGGGCAATACAGATTTTGATAATGAACAACTACAAATGTTACACAATGGGGCTTTAACCACTCAAGGTCACAGCCTAACCCCAACCAATCGAGCTGCTATTGGAAGGCGGGTCTTGGCGTGGCCATAGTAGGAAAGAAATGTGGCTGCAGGCGAAGGGCCAGGGATTAAACCATCAAGCTTCCGCTCTACCACCTGAGCCACAGCCGCCCCAAAGGAGGCAGGTTGGGGGGGTGGATAGGTCAAACAAACGTGGGACTTTCACCCAGGAGACCATAGTTTGTGTCCTGTAAAAAAAATAAACAATGATCTTTTCTTAAGTTTAAGTAAACATGTCTGTAACCGGAAGGGAAGTAACGTCTGATTTGAACCCAATCCTCCACATTTTTCTAAACTTAACCAAGAACCTTAAAAAGCCAAAACCTTACCAAACTGTGACCGCTTCCCAACGTTAACGTCATGTTTGAAACAGCGACCGTTACGTTTTCTGGTTTAGATATGAGGACAGAAAACGCTCCTGTGGGACGTAATAGAGGGTAGGAATAAACAATCGATACCGTTGTATTGTTTAAAGTGCCCATATTATGAAAACACTTTTTCTGGGATTTGGGGAGTTATTTTGTGTCTCTGGTGCTTCCACACGCATACAATCTTGGAAAAAAAAAACATTCATGGTGTTTTGAGTGAGATACGGATTTCTGAAGGTGTCCTGCCTTCAGTCTCCGGGTGAGCTGTTCAAAATCTGCACAGCGTTCTACGTCAGTAGCCGAGACGAGGTGGCTAAACGCTAGCATGCTACCTAAAACACACAAGTTCACCATAATCTATAAAAGACCCAGCTAATCCTGCCTTGTAACTGACTGAAGTCAGAGAAACAGCCTTTCTTTTACTGTCTATGGAAACAGCTAGCTGGCATGATCCTTACCTAGCTACTGAGCATGTGCTCAGTAGATGGTAGATGGTAAAAAAAATAAGATGTCTCACTCTGTAGCTAAAACAGAGAACTCAACACAGGGTGAAAAGAGGAGCTGCAGCAATGTGCAGTACAACAAAATATGGTGTTTTTTGAAAATTAAACCATGTAAACCTATTCTGGTATAACCTCTAAATACAATTATGAACCTGAAAATGAGCATAATATGTCTGCTTTAAAGGAATTTTTGGGATGAATAGATGGATGGATGCAAAAATAAGTAATGTGATAAGTAGGTGTAGGCTATCTTGGAAAAGTGCGTGTGTGACCCACACTACGACCATAAAATAGGTTTCAGGTTGTGTGTGTGAGATAGATAGATAGATAGATAGATAGATAGATAGATAGATAGATAGATAGATAGATAGATAGATAGATACGGAGAGACGGAGAGAGAGAGACAGAGAGAGAGAGAGAAAGAGAGAGAGAAAGATGCCTTCAGGGCAAAACCCCAATTAATGATCAGACAAGATGTGAGGGAAGAGAAAAGATGGATGCATGAATGAATGAATGACCGGAGGAATAGCGGATAGACCGTAAAGTCAAGTTTTCTCACATTTATTTTATGGAAACATATGCTTAGTACTTATTATTTCAGGGATAGTAAACTAAATTCGAAACCACAAAAAAAAAAAAGAGACACTAAATGTAAAATGAGAAAGTTCCTACTTTGGCATCAGTTCCGTCTGTAAAAACCTTTCGACTCAATAAAACAAAACAAGACGTTTGTTCAGACTTCTGATCTGGAAATGTATTCAAATGAGTGCATATTTAATAAGATGATGCCTCATTTGCACATTTAAATGTAACATTTCAAAAAATGTGGAATACATCAAACAATTGTCTTAATGTAAGTACTCAAATGTGGAATTTTCATGATGATACACACTAGTTAAATCATTTTACATCTAAGGAAAGCTGCATTTCATTGTTGTTTTCCAGCACATGCTGCACAGATGAATTTCCAGTCAGCACAGTAAAGTTGCATTCCACTCAGTTTTACTCTATTCCGCTCTATTGAAACTAACTGCTCTGTTGTTCTGGGGGCGGCCATTTGTTTCAGTAATCATTGGTTAGGCCTCTGTTCTCTTCATAATCGGTTACAGCTGCTATGTTGCTCTTCTCCCCCCCCCCCCCCCCCCTCCACTTTCTCTCTCTCTCTCTCTCTCATGACAAGTTAATGAGGGGCATCCAGTGACCCCCTCCAGGGCGCTAAACGCCGGCTAGCAGACAGCAAACACTAAAAAAAACCTTGTGTTGCAGTGCACAAACATCTCGGTAATTATAGAGAGATGAGAGCGAAGAAGCAGGATAGAGAGAGGAATGGGAGGAGGAAGAAAAGGAGAGAGATTAAAGAAGAGAAAAGACGAGGCAAGAAGAAGAGAAAAGGATGAGATGGGGGAGGGGGGAGACTGGTAACGTTTCGACCTTATAGGATGACATGATGGTAAACTGATCAAAAAGTATACGTTAACACTGACAATAAAACTAGACATTGTATCAGAATTTCAAGAGTTGCAAAAACAGCTACAACAATCCCAAAAAATAACAAAAATATTCAAAGATTTGTTTTTTGTGCAGGAGTCAAAGTCAGCTTTCTACCCCAGGACTCAGAGTTCATATGACCTACAACAGAGAAGAAACTCTTATTATGCAGAGTGGACTAAGTAACAGAGAAATTGAGCTGCACCACTCAGTAATCTGGGGTCCCCTGAGTGTCCCCGGACTCCAGTTTCAAGAGCGTCTCAATTAAAAAACCCAATTATCCCCCTCACTCTCTTACACATCTTTCATTCTCTCTCAGCAAAAGGTTTTAGGAGGCGACTTCTTCAACAAAGTGTGTGGTCATCTGAAGCTGCTGGAGAAAGAGTACTTTGGACTGGAGTTCAGACACCACGGCGGCAGCTACGTAAGAAGATCTAAAATCACACCCACGCACATGCACACAAACAGAATATTTTGGAATAATTTGCCATATAATGTGTTTTTGTTGCAGGTGTGGTTGGAACTGCTGAAGCCGCTAGCCAAACAAATTACATGTAAGTGTTCTTATTTTGGCAAAATTAAGCAGAGAGTTGAAACTACGATATGCATCCGCATGATTGGTTGAGTATGGTTTATGAATTTGCAATTGTATGAGGTAGGTGTGTTATAAAACCTCCCAGCATGCACTGGGGCAATGCAATGGTGTTTCCGTCAGCTGTATGGGCAGAGTTAGCAAGCAGTTAGATACTTTGTTTTGTTTTCTCCTCTCTCTCTCTCTGTCAGACACCAACGATCTGTTCTTCAGGTTTATAGTGAAGTTCTTTCCACCAGATCCTGGACAACTTAAGAGAAGCCTCACCAGGTAACACTGTCCTCTGACAGGATCAATATTTTCTACTAAAAATGTAATGCAATCATAGTTATCAGTTTGATTGTCATGCATGTTTCCTTCTGTGTTTTTATGTATTTATGTTTGTGTGTGTGTGTGTGTGTGTGTGTGTGTGTGTGTGTGTGTGTGTGTGTGTGTGTGTGTGTGTATATGTGTCTGTAGGTATCTTTTTGCCTTACAGATAAAGCAGGACTTGTCTAACGGCAGTCTGACCTGTAATGACAACAGTGCAGCCCTGCTGGTCTCTCACATACTGCAGTGTAAGCATGAAAATATTGCACAGGCGTTAAAATCTACGTCATTTCTAAAATATAGAATTTGATTGATCTACTGTATATTTATAGTACTTGAGAATTGTTGTTGATATATATATATATATATATATATATATATATATATATTAGGGCTGTCGAAATAACACGTTCATTTCGATTAATTAATCTGAGAAAAATTTGTGCGTTAAAAAAGTTAATCGCAATTAATCCATTCCATATTGACCTTTCACCCGGAGCCGTTCTGAGACCATGGATGTAGCCTATTAAGAGAACATTGCTGGCTAGTTAACAGCTTAACAACTCAACAGCAGGTAACGTTAGCCTTCTGCTAGCTAGTAGCTGGATTAAACACGGTTAAAAAGCTGACTGCTAACGCTAAAGTTTGACTGTGTTTCTTCTGTTGTCGGAACATGAGGGACGGTGCGTTCAATGAAGCTGGTAATCTACAGCCTCGTGGTGCATTCGTAGTTGTTGTAAAATACCCATTTGAATTTATTTCCTCAGAATATTAGGTCATATCGTTGATTGTTTTATATATATATATATATATATATATATATATATATATATATATATATATATATATATATATTTGAACAGTGAAAATAATAATAAAAATAGTTTTTTTTCACTTTAATGTCACTAATAATGATTATTCACTTGAATTGAAATATTTAAAATACTTACACAGCAAAAATTATGTATGCGATTAATTTAGATTAATTAATCACAGAGTCTGTAATTAATTCGATAAATTTTTTTAAGCGACGGACAGCCCTAATATATATATATATATATATATATATATATATATATATATAACCGTGTTTATATATATATATATATATATATATATATATATATATATATATATATATATATATAAATATAAATAGTTACATTTCTCCTTAATGTAATTATCTAATCAAGCAATCACATGGCGGCTGCTTCAATGCATTTAAGGGTGTCATCCAGGTCTAGACAATCTCCTGAACTCCAAACTGAATGTCAGAATGGGAAAGAAAGGTGATCTAAGCAACTTTTAGCGTGGCATGGTTGTTGGTGTCAGACGGGCTGGTCTGAGTACTCCACAATCTGCTCAGTTACTGGGATTCTCACGCACAACCATTTCTAGGGTTTACAAAGAACGGTCTGAAAAAGGAAAAACAGTATGGAAAACACAAATATAAAAAGAAAGTAGTGATTTCTAAATGTACTTTGACTTGTATTTCATTGCAGACAATACAACAGCACATAATTTAATGTGTTCCTCATGATTTTTATTGTTTTTCTTTTTCAAAAAAACAAAATTCCTATTTTGGTTCTTGCAACACATTTCAAAAAAAAGTTGGAACAGTAAAGCATTTACCACTTTGTAATGTTGCCATTCCTTTTCACAACACTTAAAAGACGTTTAGGGACTGAAGACACCAAGTGATGAAGTGTTTCAGGTGTAATTTTGTCCCATTCTTGCTGTGGGCAACAGTACGGGGTCTTCGTTGTTGCATTTTGCGCTTCAAAATGCGCCACACATTCTCTATTGGAGACAGGTCGGGACTGCAGGCAGGCCAGTCAAGTACCCGTGTCCTCTTCCTCCGCAGCCAGGACTTTGTAATGTGTGCAGAATGTGGTTTTGCATTATCTTGTTGAAATATGCATTGACGTCCCTGGAAAAGATGTCTTCTTGAAGGCAGCATATTGTGCACCAAAATCTCTATGTACTTTTCAGCATTAATGGTGCCATCACAGAAGTGCAAGTTACCTTTGTCAAGGGCACTGACAACCCCATACCATGACAGACCCTGGCTTTTGGACTTGTTGCTGGTAACAGTCGGGATGATCCTTTTCTTCTTTGGTCCGGAGCACACGGCGTCCATTTCTCCCAAAACATACCTGAAATACTGATTCATCTGACCACAGTACACGTTTCCACTGTGTGATGGTCCATCCCAGATGCCTCCGAGCCCAGAGAAGTCGACGGCGCTTCTGGACACTGTTAACATAGGGCTTCCTTTTGGCACATTACAGTTTTAACTGGCATTTGTGGCTGTAACTACGTATTGTGGTACTTGACAAAAATTTGCCAAAGTAGTCCTGAGCCCATGTGGTGATATCGCTTATAGATGAATGACGATTCTTGATGCAGTGCCGCCTGAGGGATCGGAGATCACGGTTGTTCAGCTTAGGCTTGCACCCTTGTCCTTTACGCACTGAAATTCCTCCACATTCCTTGAATCTTTTAATTATGTTATGCACTGTTGAAGGTGAAATAAGCAAATGTCTTCCTATCTTTCTTTGAGGAACATTGTTTTTAAAAATTTCAATAATTTTCTCACGTATTTGTTGGCAAACCTAAAGGATTAAACCTTTCTTGGATGCTGCTTTTGTACCAAATCATAATTACAATCACCAGTTGACATCACCTGTTTCAAATCACATCATTATTATTATTATATATACCTATATATATACCTATGTATATTATACCTAAATTGCTCCTGTCCCAACCTTTTTTGAAATGTGTTGCAGGTCTGAATGACAGGAAAGGATGTATAATTTACAAATGAAATTAAGTTGACCAGACAAAACATGAAATATTTTGTCATATACATTGTCTGCAATGAAATACAAGTCAAAGTACATTTAGAAATCACTACTTTCTTTTTTTATTTGTGTTTTTCTTACTGTCCCAACTTTTTCTGATTTGGGGTTGTATACATTATCAAGCATTAAGAGGATTAACAAGTTAGATATTTACTCAAGTCAACATCTGGGGAAAAAAATAAATACTTTATTGTATTTGAATGAGGAAAGTTGGAAACACTCAGAGAAACTTACCCTGGCTGGGCGTATGTATATTGTTTTTATGTATGTGTGTGTTGCAGCAGAGCTAGGGGACTATGACGAGGAGCTGGACTGTCACCATTTAGAGATGAAGCAGTATGTCCCCAACCAGGAATATCTAGACCACAAGATCATGAAGCTTCACAAGAAACACAGGTACACGTTGCAGCATGAGATGGCATTGCCACTCAGTTCAAGTCAACTTTATTGTCAATTCTGCAATATGTGCCAGACATACAGAGGAATCGAAAATACGTTTCACTCCAACCCACGGTGCAATATGTACAAAAGATAATATATACGATAAATAAATTCTAAATAGTACAAAAGTAACGCAAAACCAAATGGTATAAAAAAACTAATACTAAAGAAACTATAAGAAATTTAAAATGTGCAATATAAAGTGAAAAAGTGTTCCTGAGAGTCTTATAGACTGGCCGGTGCCAGACTGATCTCATGAAGTGGCGTATGTATGACACGCCAATTCGTACGCATAATCGCTTTTTAGCGTGTTTATCAACGCCGTTTGGCCTGCATTAACTTACATTACCTTGCGATTGTGTGTCAATTGACGCCGTAGCGAGTAGTATGAAAGACCGAAAAATCTGCATAGGGAGGTTGGTTGTGGTGGTGGATGGGTCAAACACAGGACTTTCACCCAGGCTACCGGGGATCGTGTCCCGCGTGTCACGTTTCCTTTGTGTCCTGTTTCCTAAACCCAACCGCTGCTTTCTTTGTTTCCTAAACCCAACCCCGTTCTTCTTTTCCTAAACCCAACCGTGCCGTTGATGTCCTGCGTCCCGTTATTGTTTTCCTAAATCCAACCGTCCCGTTCTTCTTTTCCTAAACCCAACCCGAGCTCCAAATGCAACGTTTTACACAAAGTCATGATATCACTTTACAGGTGCTGTTCCTGATGGTGGTTGATGGGGGTTCAGAGTCCAGACTTCTTGGGGGCAGAGGGGACGGACAGTTAACAGTTCATTTGTTTGACATCAAAAACGCAGACATAACATTAACACAAACTCTGTAACGTCACGTCAAAGTCAGAAAGCACAATCCTCTTTAGCAGTCTCTCACTCAGCTGTTCCACCGCAATATGTGTCCCTCAAGTCTGCGGCCCAGCGGCCAATAGACTAAGAGCTGGATTATGACGTGACATGTAGCCTGCCCTTTTCCTTCAGTCCCTTCTCTCTCTCTCTGTAGAGGTATGTCTCCAGATGACTCTGACATCCAACTGCTGGAGGTGGCGAGGAAGCTGGACATGTACAGCATCCGCCCTCACGCCGCTCACGACGGGGAGGGAATGAGGATCAACCTGGCTGTAACACACTCTGGAGTACTGGTCTTTCAGGTATGTGGTTCATGGTCTAAATGGACTGTATTTTTATATAGCACTTTTCTAGTCTTAACGACTACTCAAAGCGCTTTAACATAGTACAGCTTTAACATAATAACCATTCACACACTGGTGGCCGAGGCTGCCGTACATCTGCTCATCAGATAAACATTCACACACATTTACACTCCGATGCGCAGCAACTCGGGGTTCAGTGTCTTGCCCAAGGACATTTCGACGTGGGACGGCAGGGATCGAACCACCAACCTTCCGATTGGCAGGCGACCGCTGTACCACTGAGCCACAGCTGCCCCAAAGTGTCTTAGGAAGGATTAACCTTCCACAAAGCTGGGAACTAAAAGTGCTTGCTGACACTGCTCTACTCCAGCAGGAGGTGCTGTTTTCATCCACATTAGCAGTTACGCTATGGGGATGACAGTGTTATAGTTTGTTGGTCCAGAGTGAAATATCTCAACAAATATTGGATGGATTGCCATGGTACACACATTCAGTGTGTCCAGAGGATGAACCCCAAAGACTTTTGTGATCCTTTGACTTTTTATATAGCGCCACCAAGTCAAAATGTCCACATACATGCATCTAAAACAAATCAATGTTGAAAATGTTGCACGCTAAAGGTGAGCGTGTTATATCCGTTGTCCTGCACTAAAGGACACATCAATGGATTGTTTTTGTCTGTGCTTTCTAGGGAAACACCAAAATCAACACGTTCAGCTGGGCGAAGATCCGCAAGCTGAGCTTCAAGCGCAAACACTTCCTCATCAAACTACACGACAAAGTCGGGGTGAGGTTCGAACTCCTTGGATGGATGGACTGGAAGTTGTGTGACTGCATATGTTCAGTTCAGATACCGTATGCGTCTATTAATGCAAGTGTTTGTCCATCCAGCCGTCGTGTAAGGACACACTAGAGTTCTGCATGGCCAGTCGAGATGTGTGCAAGTCCTTCTGGAAGATGTGTGTAGAGTACCACGCCTTCTTCAGGCTGGCAGAGGAACCGAAGACAGTACAAAAAAAACTGCTGTCCTGTAAAGGCTCCAGGTTTAGATACAGGTAAAACATACTGTGATGATATAAAAGGTACACTCGGATTCCGTTTTGTTTTAATGTGCTCATATTATTCTCATTTTCAGGTTCATAATTGTATTTAGAGGTTGTACCAGAAAAGGTTTACATGGTTTAATTTTCAAAAAACACCATGTTTTTGTTGTACTGCACATTGCTGCAGCTCCTCTTTTCACCCTGTGTGTTGAGCTCTCTGTTTTAGCTACAGAGTGAGGCATCACACTTTTATTCCATCTTTGTTGGGAGTCGCACATGCGCCGCAGCTAGGTAAGGACTACTAGCCAGTCAGAAGCAGAGTATCAGGGCGTGCCATGACAGTAGCTAGGTAAGGACTACGAGCCAGTCAGAAGCAGAGTATGAGGGTGTGCCCTGACAGTAGCTAGGTAAGGTCTACTAGCCAGTCAGAAGCAGAGTATGAGGGTGTGCCCTGACAGTAGCTAGGTAAGGACTACTAGCCAGTCAGAAGCAGAGTATGAGGGCGTGTCATGCTAGCAGCTAGGCAGCATTAGTCTAGGCATAGACCTTTTTCACGGCAGACATGTTGACATGTCATAGTAGGAAAAGCACAGGTGTATTCAAAACCATTAATGATGGCTGCATTCCACTTAGGAGAGGCCCTGGTATTGTGCATGCTGACTCACTGATATAGTTTACTGGGACACTTGATGGAATTGAGCCATGGTTAAGGTTATCAGTTTCAGCTGTGCTTTTCCTACTATGACAAGTCAAAATGTCTGCTGTGAAAAAGGTCTATAACAAACAAGGGGCCAGCTTCTCTCCACAGAGTGAAGCCTCTATGGCGCCATTTTGATCCTAACAAACCATCACCCCCGTTAGCATTCCATTGACTGCCATTCATTTTGGCGTCACGTTTACAGCCAATAACTTTACATCTGAAGCCTTTGAAGACTTCATTTGTCCATTGTTTATTTCTAAAGAAACACGACAGTGTATAATAGGCTCCATTACCTTGTATTTCACATTATGGCTCCGTAGCAGACGTTTTTATAAAAATAGGCTAACGATTGTGTCATAACCATGCAACTTACTGTCGCATAGTAGAGGAATTACCGTATAGTACACATATATACATATATACATAGTATAGTGGAGTTTGCATGTTCTCCCCGTGTCTGCGTGGGTTTTCTCTGGGTGCTCCGGTTTCCCCCACCACTAAAACTACAACCCCAAATCAGAAAAAGTTGGGACAGTATGGAAAACACAAATAAAAAAAATAAAGTAGTGATTTCTAACTTTGACTTGTATTTAATTGCAGACAATACAACAGCACATAATTCAATGTGTTCCTCATGTTATTGTTTTTTTTTTTCAAAAAAACAAAATTCCTATTTTGGTTCTTGCAACACATTTCAAAAATAGTTGGAACAGTAAAGCATTTACCACTTTGTAATGTTGCCATTCCTTTTCACAACACTTAAAAGACGTTTAGGGACTGAAGACACCAAGTGATGAAGTGTTTCAGGTGTAATTTTGTCCCATTCTTGCTGCAAACAAGTCTTAAGGTGGGCAACAGTATGGGGTCTTCGTTGTCGCATTTTGCGCTTGAAAATGTGCCACACATTCTCTATTGAAGACAGGTCGGGACTGCAGGCAGGCCAGTCAAGTACCCGTATCCTCTTCCTCCGCAGCCAGGACTTTGTAATGTGTGCAGAATGTGGTTTTGCATTATCTTGTTGAAATATGCATGGACGTCCCTGGAAAAGATGTCTTCTTGAAGGCAGCATATTGTGCTCCAAAATCTCTATGTACTTTTCAGCATTAATGGTGCCATCACAGAAGTGCAAGTTACCTTTGCCAAGGGCACTGACACAACCCCATACCATGACAGACCCTGGCTTTTGGACTTGTTGCTGCTAACAGTCGGGATGATCCTTTTCTTCTTTGGTCCGGAGCACATGGCGTCCATTTCTCCCAAAAAATACCTGAAATACTGATTCATCTGACCACAGCACACGTTTCCACTGTGTGATGGTCCATCCCAGATGCATCTGAGCCCAGAGAAGTCAACGGCGCTTCTGGACACTGTTAACATAGGGCTTCCTTTTGGCACAGTACAGTTTTAACCGGCATTTGTGGCTGTAACTACGTATTGTGGTACTTGACAAAGGTTTGCCAAAGTAGTCCTGAGCCCATGTGGTGATATCGCTTATAGATGAATGACGATTCTTGATGCAGTGCCGTCTGAGGGATCGGAGATCACGGTTGTTCAGCTTAGGCTTGCGCCCTTGTCCTTTACGCACTGAAATTCCTCATCATTCCTTAAATCTTTTAAATTATGTTATGCACTGTTGAATGTGAAATAAGCAAATGTCTTCCTATCTTTCTTTGAGGAACATTGTTTTTAAACATTTCAATAATTTTCTCACGTATTTGTTGGAAAACAGGCGATCCTCGGCCCATCTTTGCTCCTAAAGGACTAGACCTTTCTTGGATGCTGATTTTGTACCAAATCATAATTACAATCACCTGTTGACATCACCTGTTTCAAATCACATCATTATTTAACCAATTTACCTGATTACTAGCCCTAAATTGCTCCTGTCCCAACCTTTTTTGGAATGTGTTGCAGGTTTTGTGTTCACATTGTCTGCAATGAAATACAAGTCAAAGTACATTTAGAAATCACTACTTTCTTTTTTTATTTGTGTTTTTCATACTGTCCCAACTTTTTCTGATTTGGGGTTGTATGTTCCCCTCCCTCCCCCTTCCTAAATAGCTGATGTGGTGAACGTCTGCTGTCGTAAGGTGTTGTATGGCTGCCGTGCATCACCCAGGTGGGTGCTACACATTTGTGGTGTTAGAGAGCAATCCCCTTTTCTTTAACTGTCTATGGTTACAAAGTGACCACGTTTGTCTCTGAAGTAAAGGCTGGACTACAACAGAGCTGTTTGGAGCAGTTTGTGAACAGTGTTTTCTGTTGGAGATGGTAAGTCCCTCTGGGGGGGACTTTGGGCTTTTTCACTTTGTTAACCTATAACGTGCACAAAAAGATATATAACACAATAAAGGAAAGGGGAAAAGCCAAAAGGCATAATATGAGCACTTTATATCTTACCAATTTGTTTTTCTTTTCTAGTTTTTCTAGTTTCAAGTAGTCTAGTCTTTTTTGTTGTTGAAACATAACTGATGCACAAAACGTACAGTTTGGGGCACCAAAGGGGAACAATGTTTGGGTCTGATCATGTCTTTCTGTTGACTAAGTGTTCCTTATTTTATTAAGGCCTCAAGTCACTGTAGCTGCATTTCATTATCTCAACACTTGTAATAGTACTTGTACTCTGTGCAATGACCAACCAAGAGGTTTAATCTAAGTAATCCACTATTGTCCGAAACTGAGGTGTATTATTTTTGTGTATTTAATTTGGGGAGAGCTTTGTATGTACAACTATACAATAAGCTTAAACAGAACAATGATGATGATATCCTTTTTTTAATGCGTTATTTATATTGCGTGGCAGCGGACGGACGCAGAAGCAGCTGCTGGAGTGTATGGGATCAAGGGAGAAGAAGCCTTCGCACTTTGAGAGGTGAGAATAAACTCATCGGCACAAAGTAGTCAAACGTATCAAAGTATACACACTGATTACAATGCTAGAATTGACCTTTTTAATTTAAACACTACTCATGTTTTCCTTCTCATCTTGTCGAATTTACTGTATATTTTAGCCATTTAGACAATAGATACAATAACCCTCAAATCTTTGATCACCTTCCTTTGGAGGTCAAGGGTCAACTATGTTTTTTTTAAGATTATGTTTTGGGCATTTTTAGGCCTTTAGTGACAGGACAGCTAAAGACATGAAAGGGGAGAGAGAGAAGGCACACTCTGCCAGCTGAGCTATCCGGGCGCCCACAGGTCAACTATGTTAAAGGAACATTCGGAAATGGGATAAAAACACAAGCTAACAAGCTTTTTGTCTTCTTGCTCTTCATCCAGAACCTACTGTCAGTCGGACTACGATCGACAGTGTCGCTCCTCCCCTGATCTCCTCACGGACGTCTCCAAACAGGTCATAAAAACTATTCATGCATTACTGTACATAAGAAGTAGAGCTGCATCAATTAGCTGAATAACCGCTAAGTCGATCAACAAAATATTAGCCAGTTAGGTCATTGTCGAGTTGGTATTTCATTTAGGAAATTGAATGTCTTTGGGTTTTGGACTGTTGGTAGGACAAAACATTTGAGGACCTTTAGCTCCAGGGTATTGTGATCTGGCATTTTTTTCTTCAGTTTTCTGACATTTTATTGACCAAACAATTAATCAAGAAAATTGGCAGATTCATTGATAATATAAATGAGTTCTTATGTTTGTGTGTCTTACCTCCTCAGATGTACGAGCACTCCCGCCTGTTCACCCGGTCAGGTCATGCCTTGGCGGTCTGCAGTCAGGATGAGTTGGACCCACATCATCGAGGCGTAGACAACGTAGAAATCAGTGGAGGAGGGGCTAAACGCAGCCAATCATCCGTCACTTCTCTCTCTCCATATCTACACCAATCAACCCTTTCACCCAAGATAAGATCTGCCTCCACATCTGTGATGGAGGACATGAGGGGCGGACGGATCGGGGCACAGCGCCAAGCCCAAAGGCTAGCCGGTGTCTATGGAAACCGCTCACGGCGTCGGCCCAATCCTCAGCCACACCCTGATGCCGCGCAGCAGCTGGTTCTTCTCTACCCAAACAGTCCTGCCTACCAGTATCACCCAATCCTCCCAACGTTCCCATTAGCAGGCTCCTCGCCTCTCAACCGACACCCCTACTTGTCAGACTACGTTGCCGTTTCCTCACTGGAGCGTTTCCCGCAGGCAAGGAGGCGAGATTATGTGAGGATGGATGGCATGTCGCGGCCGCCTTTCTATCCGCTAAGCTACGATTCGCCGCCAATCTCGCCACTCAGGAGGAACCTCCGCCCCACAGGATCAGGCGGGCTTGGATTGGCACGGGTCTACCAGCCTGGCAGCAACGGGGCGAGGCTCCTGGGCGTTGGACATACGGAGGCGGGGCATTACAGCGATGACTCCAACTTCCTCCCGGGGCTACCTCGCCGCGTGGCTAGCCAACCAAATGTCAAGTTTAACCTCTCAAGGAGTTCTAACCCCGCCTTTAACCCCGCCTCTGAATTCCGTCCCCTTGGTTACTACCCCCACCTGACACGCCCCTCCAGACCCACGTACCTCCCTCTAAACTCCTCCCCTCTGCCCGATCGACCCACCTCGCTGTGCATGATCGGAGGAACCACAGGAAGCTACAGCGACTCAGACCCGGAGGTTTTCTATCCGTATTACTGCCCACCACCCCCGAAAGGGAAAGTGGTACGGTCCGCTGGACTAGCCAGGATGAGGTTCTCCTCCGGGAGCCTCCAACTGGACGAGGAAGAAGAGGAGGAGGAGGAGGAAGAGGATGGAGCAGCGAAAGAGAAAGCAAACAAGGAGTTGAAGGGCGAAGAAGAGAAGAAAGAAAAGACAGGAGGAGATGGGACTAAAGGTGCTGCAAAGATTACTGAAGTCACATTGTGAAAACTGGCAGGATGGGTTTTAAAATAAAAAAATAAAAACATCCACTACAGACTGTAGAATAAACAAGACAATTGTAATACACGTGATGGCTTCATATGTAAAAGAAGTGTATTGTTTACGAGGTGTGCTGGCTGTTGAATTGTATAGTTTTTGCCTCATTTTAGCAAAAACCTCTGCTTCTTTGGTAGCCACATTACGGGTACAAGCTAGCAAATTTGGAGGGTTATTAATACGTGTCAAATTCTATCTACGTACTGTCATGGCATAACCACAATCCTGAGAACACAATGCTGTACACTCGGTTGCCAGGCTACAGGTAGTCTATATCCACAACGTTCCACTTCCGGGATTGCTCCGTTGCTGCCGGAAATTCCATCGGATGTCACTCTTTTCGGTCGGATGTCTGTTTCCTTCTGCTTTCTTTGTGTTGGCGTTCTAAACTCTGGTAGATTTCTGAGGACTCTGGTTAACTGCTCCTCAGATCTCTGCAGGGTAAATCCAGACAGCTAGCTAGACTATCTGTCCAATCTGAGTTTTCTGTTCCACGACTAAAACAGCTTTAGAACGTACACATGTTCCACCAAAACAACTTCCTTCCCAAGGTTTCTTTGGAGCGGCACCGTGGCTCCGTCCGGCGTTTAGGGCTGCCCAAGACGACTGATTGGTTTAAAGAAATGCCAATAAACCAGAGCACGTTTTTCTCCCATCCCAGAATGCTGTGTGGACTAGCCAGACCCTCCTTCGCTGTGCTGTGGAGGAAGGTCTGGCCAAGCGAGACAAGGCTACAGGTAAAGCTGTACAGCTTCGTTCCATCATTCGACCAGCTCTCCGTGGTCCGGCGCTAATCAGCGTCGTTGACAGTTGATTTGGAGACATTCAAAGACGCGGACAATAACATAACACAACTTGATGGGGGAAAAACGATTCGACACTCAGAAACCCACATCTTTCCTCCTCCGACTCTCTTCTCAGTCTGTCCTCAACTTCTGCTTTGGAAACTCCCCAGCGGCCCCTGCGAGCAGCCTGGCAACCAATAGGACGATTGTGCCGTGACAGTAACCCCCCTAGCTGACTATCAAAGGTCCAACAATTTGTAGTAGCCTCGGCCTTAGCAACTGACCTGGTTTACAGTTTTGTACAACTTTAAGAATATGTTGTTGGTGTGATAGGGATGGGCATGATTAATCGACAATCGACGATTGATCATTAAGAATTTCGTCGATCACGTTAATTTGTCATTGATTAAACTAATGCAGGTTGCGTTGTGTAGTGTGATTGCAGCAATGAAATGATTTCCAGTGTGTCAGCAGCAATTAAACATTTTACCACCCGGGGGCACCATAGGCTGCTCAGTTAGCTGCGAGTTACGTTTTGATTCAAAGTAAACATGAAGAGGTCACGGCGAAGTGCAGCGTGGGACCATTTTGATTTAAAAAACGACTTAGTTCACTGGAAACACTGCGACGCTGTGTATAAGTACAACACGGCCACGACTCAAATGATGTACCACTTAAACAAAGTGCATCCGACCCTGGTTAACGTCGGTGGCGGTGCGTCTGCTCTCAGTATCAACCTAGCATCAACTCGGCGTTAGCACGGAGGAGCTGCGATGCACAACGAGCAGAGGGAAATTGCCGGAGGGATCTGCACGTTCATTGAGATGGATATTGGAACCAGCATTTCACATTCCGTCACGACGTACCATCACCGGACTGGTAGAAACTCACTACGAAACGAAGAACGGAATGAGGTTCCCCGGGCGGGCTGGCCAAGTTAGCGCGGAGGTAGCTACCTGCATCCCGGGCCGGTGTCGTGCCAATGTACTTACCCCCGCCAGGATTATCACCAGGTAGCGGTCGCGTCTGACCCATGGATGTATTAAGGGAACCTCAGACCCAAAATCATGTCAACCTGCTTATTCTTCTCAACAAAAACCCCTAGACTGGTGCAGAAGTTCTATGTGAGTAACTGGTTATTTTGTATTAGGCTTTGTCCGTGCCTTGGATAGTTTGGAGTTACATTTTGACAAAACCTGTCAGATCTAAGTAGTATTATGTTTTTGGTTAAATTGTGGTTAAGTTATTATTGAACATGATTATTTTTATTTATTATTTTGGAACAAACGAGGGTCTCTGTTTAACAACGCCGGCTCGCAGCAGCAGGTTCCGCTGCTAAATTAAACACAGCAGCGCATATATCTTTAAGTTTAGCCAAACCTCCAGTTTAACTGCCACAAGTTGTTCTTCTTGTAATTAAGATCTCATCGAGGTAAAAACATGCTGTATTTTGGTATTTTCATTGCGTTTTTAATTTATAAAAAGTTAAATAATCAAAAAAATATTAATGATTAATCAATAATTGATCATTAATTCTCCCGACGATCGACAAAGAAAATTTAATCGAATGCCCATCCCTACGGTGTGATGCCTACGTAGGTTTGGAAAACTTTTTGGATAACTTTCTGAGTGATGTAGAATTCCATAGAGAAATGTGAAGATTTACAATGTGCCAATAAAGGATTATACAAGGAAGAGAAGATTTTTAAATTAAATTCATCCGATATTTACGCTACAATTTATCATATTATTGTTGATTTGTTTTTTTATATCAAAGCAATCAGATCATATCCAATTCTTTAAGACGTGATAACAGAAATTAAAATAAAAGCATAGATTGTTAGAAACTACTCATATCCCTTCATATATATTTAGAAAATTCTTTGTGACACTGATGAAAACTTTTCTCCAGAAAAATCACAATGAAGTAAACAAAGAAACAGATGAAACGTGTTTCTCAATCAAACTTAAATATTTATTCATAAAACTCTAAGTCCCGCTACAAAAAAAGTACACTTCTGTATAATCTTACATCTTTCATTTCCTCCCTCAACAAGCATTTTCGTATCCCTTATGATATATAAAAAGACAAAAAAATATACAATGACCAAGTCGTATAGTGTCTTTGGTACAAACTATCAGTAATATCTTTGATTACAGCTCCCTTCATGCTCTTGGAAAGGACCTGTGCTACTTTCCAATGGTGGTATTATAAACAACATCTTTACACATCGAGCATTATGTTAAGAATCATCTCTCAGCAATGATTTTTTTTTTACTTGATGCATGATGTAAAAGGACAGTCTTTTTGTGAGCGACTGGAAGACCTTTGTGCATTTTCATCTTGCTTGCAAATCTTGGAAAAATGTTTATTTTGTTTGATTTGCACTGAAATCTTATTCCAACTAGACACTTTTTTCATCCCAGGAAGTTAATCCCAGAATGAAATAAGTGTATTGGCTGTAAAATGAGCTAAAATGATGACAACAAATAACCCTGAAAATTCAATGTGTTAGACTTTGAAAGTTAGACTTGACCTGGACTGAATTCCTGGATCAGGGAACTGTAATATGAAGCATTACTAAAGACAACAACAAATATGTTATATTGGCATATAATCTGTCTCTGTAAGTGCTACTGAACAAACATATAGACATCTACAAAGTCAAGAAAAGTCATGACTCAAAACATACCACTGCTGATGGTGGGGAACCCTCTTCTGTATATCTTTCTGTTTCAAAAAACCATCTCCGTTACATAAGGTGACGCCTACTTTTAGAAAATGGCTCACAGCATAAATAATTAAGGCACGTGATGGTAATTTTAAGAATAATAATTACATAGACTTACTTAGAGCAAGTCCGTGGCCCAAAAAAAAAAAAGAAATAAAAAAATAAAAAATCCAACTGACAGTGGATTAAAAAAACAAACAAAAAAAACTGCAGCTATCTTTCAAATCCAACTTGGGGAGAAAAAAAAGTCTTTAACCAGCAACAGTGAGTATATATATATTTATAATATATAGTGTATATATTACATTAGTAGTGTGTGTGTGTGTGTGTGTGTGTGTGTGTGTGTGTGTCTGTGTGTGTGTGTGTACAGCGAGGAGACATCGCACAGCAAATATCCTCTGTTTCCAATAATCCAGCAGCGTCACCGTATGGAGACACAGTCTCTCTTCACATAACGTACATCCTTTTCTGATCCATTTTCCGAGTCCTTCAGTTCGTCGTGAATCTGAGACAGAAATTAAAATATTTACAGATTGTGTTCTGAACGAGAGAGAAAGATTCCAAGAATGGCAGCAGGTTGAATTACACACAAATAAAAAGAACCTTAAAAGGGTAATTTAGATTTTTTGAAGTGTGGTTGTATGATATTCATAGTCCGTGTATTAGCTTCAGTAGATGGAGGTCGGCACGCCCCCAGTTTGGAGAAGCAGGCAAGAGTACCAACACGGACGCTAATCAATGAACTGCTGTGGACGGGGGCAGCAGCTAAACACATTTTAGAAACCTAAAAACATCTACATCAGTTTAAGTGTACCCTATATTTAGAATATTTTCACAGCTTCACCTTGCTGTCAGACAGGTTTTTGTCAGAGGAGTCTGGTGGCTTGAAGAGAGCAGAGATAACAGCTTCAGTTCCCCGTCATAAAGAGCTGTCTGACTGCAAGAAAAAGCTGTGAATTTATTTTAATTTCAGTATTTCATATAGCGTAATATACACTTTTTTAGGGGTCTAAAGTAGAGATGCACCGATTACAATTTTCTAGGCCGATGAGTTTGACCAGCCGATACCGATTTTAGCCGATTCCGATTTAATTTTTTTAACCACTTTACAGCACACAAATATGTATTTTCTATATTTTTAATAGATATTTAATAGAACATTTTACATAGAACATTTTTTTGAACAGAGAATTGATCGCTATAAAATAGAACTATATAAATGACTCCTGGTGTGGGAAATGCACACACACATCTAAAGTGCAATGTTATGGAAGAATCATTTCCTTCTTTTCACATCCAATATAATATCCAACAAAAAAAATGTGATGTAGGCCTATTTAGCAAACTAAACTTCTGTATGTAAACATGCACGTGCGTGTCGGAGAATATTGCGGACATGCGCTTCACACCGCGAGCGGGCCCACGTGTCACCCGGCGAAAAAGGTAGAGAAAGGACAAAGACTGTCGCTGTCCGGAGGAAAACTAGCCAGTGGAGATGCCGTGAGTGCGTCCTGACAACTGTAAGTCGTATAACTTATGTTGTCAGTTCATTGTTAGCTGGTGATTTCGTTGTTTGTGTTCTTCACCTGCTAGCTAGGTTGCACGTGGCTGTTGATTCGATATAATGGCGATTGTTGAACGCCCTTGCTCACGTTTGTATTTTATGTGCATTATTTACATGCTACAGTAGTTACACTGCATTAAGATAATGTAATTAATAGTGGGTGTATTGTTATTATTTGCTAGCCTATATATAATTCCTATGCATTGTGTATGGTAGCCTTTACAATGAAAATCGGCCAATTCCGGTCAATCGGTGCATCTCTAGTCTGAAGTATGTTTAGCAGCTGCCCCCGTCCCCAGTAGTTCATTGCTTAGCGTCCGTGTCGGTACTCCTGCCTGCTTCTCCAAACTGGGGACGTGCCGACCGCCATCTACTGTAGTTAACACACTGATTATATAGAAGTACCTAATACAACCCCACTTCAAAAGATCCAAACTATCCCTTTAAGACATTAAACCTGCAAGTTATTCATTTTGACAGCAAAAGTAAAAATTGCCAGAAAAACAAGATAATTAGTAATAAAGTGAGCAAGCGATAAAAAGCTAAAACTAAAAAACAAACAGGGAAAAGAAAGATGCACTACACTTGGTACCTAGCAATGATGTGTGTGACCATCCTGTCTGTGATGCCTGGACAGACCTCTTCAGCCAATCGGATGTTGCGTTCCAGCTCCTCGATGGCCAATCGCTGCTCAGAGTGCTCCTTGTGCTGCTGCTTCAACTACAACAGACAATAAAAATAAAAAAAGGTCTGCCATCCGAAACCCAGAGTGGGGTGATGTCCTCAGAAATGTTTTCAGTAATTTGGGGGTCTGAACACATTGTGAGCTTTTAAAGTCTGGTTTACAGGCATAGATTGGGGTGTCTCAGAAAATGATTGAAAATAGGATGGTTGTATATTTTCATGCCTGATGTGTGTGTGTGTGTGTGTGTGCACATGTATGCATGTATGTATGCATGTATGTATGTATGTATGTATGTATGTATGTATGTATGTATGTATGTATGTATATATATATATATATATATATATATATATATATATATATATATATATATATATATATATATATATATATATGTGTGTGTGTGTGTGTGTGTGTGTGTGCACTAACCTCAGTGAAGACGGGAGAGATGACTGTGGTCAGACTGGCTGATTTACTCTGCTGATCCTGACCCTGCACAGACACATCAGAACAGAAGGAGAAAAACAGCGTTGAAAAGTAATAAAAACAAGTTGAACATTTCATTTGGTGCAGTTCTATACGGCTGAAGAGCAACTAAAACAGGAGATATTAACCATGTCTGACATGACAAAAGTAATTGTAAGATCAGTGTTTTGGAATAAAAGCCTCTATTAAATCTGAATCAGTGGTCTTGTTTTACCATTTTATCCCTTAAATTCTGCTGAGAAATTCATGTGTAGTCATTTAAAAAAGGGACCAACTCAAATTTTCTGTTCAACTTTTCTTCAAACAAGAAACCACTGAATGATTTGAGCAGTTTTACATTTTGTATAAGCATTTCTCCAGCCGTGGAAAGCTGTTTCTGAAGTGCATGCAGGTGGATGTTATTTGAAGGACTACTTTCATCCCTTACAGTCACACTTTAATGTTGGTACTGACCGTTCCATTGAGGACCTTCCTGCTCTCCGTCTTCTTCTTACGGACCGTGGTGAAGGACCACTCAGGAGACTCACTGTTCTCCTTGTTACTGGACTCACTTTATACACACACACACACACACACACACACACACACACACACACACACACACACACACACACACACACACACACACACACACACACACACACACACACACACACACACACACACAAAGCTATAAAACTTTCTTTTGTTATCCGGTTTGACAGTCAATCATAACGGAAAAAAGAACATAAACTACTTAAAAGTAGATCATCACCTGGGCTAAACTACGCCATATCAGATCCATTTGATGCGGCCTATGTATGATCATTGTACCTTCTGAAATTGTGTTTAATGATACAATGATGACGAATGATAGGAAACATCTCTAGTTTCTGCCATGACAAAAGTAATCCCATTACCTGTCTGAGTCGTCGGAGCTGCTGCCGCTGTGGCCCTCCTCCTTCCAGCGCCTGTACCTGTCGATCAGCTCGCTGAGGTAGGACGTCTTCTTACAGTGCTTGATGATGAACTTGTGTTTGAGGAGCTCTTTGGCTGTTGGACGCTGCATGAAGAGAGAGCAGAGAAAGACCACCTTCATTTCAGCTTTTCAGTCAGGGCTTCATGGAGGTTCAGAGAGACCAAGATGAATTCAACAAAAAAAAAAAGGGGGGTTTTATTTCCCTCAACAGCCGTGTCTTGTCTAATCGTAATACTCTCTTCTCTGTTGTTTAATCATGTCACCTGTTCTGCTTTGTGCTTCCTTTTGTTGCTAATCTTTTTGTTTCTGTGCTGTGTCCAGGGCTGGACTGGCCATCTGGCATACCGGGCATTTTCCCGGTGGGCCGACGCACTTTTGGGCCGAATCGCCAATATAATTTATAGGCCTTTTTTTGTGTGGCCGCGCCGGCCCATAAAGAACTGACGTTAAAATGGACAAACAACCACCAAAGTGCAAGGGAGGTGCAGAGAAAAAAAAAGATTAAGAATCTACAGGTGCCTCAAAATGTGCCAAAATGTATGACATGTTTGGGGCTGTAGTAGCTGCTTCAATGTCAGCATCACCTGAAGTAGAGGAAGGAGGAGAGGTGGCTGGCTATACAGAGAAGCAGAAACAACATCATGATGACAGGGAAGAAGCCGAGGAGGAGAGTAACCACGGGAGGAAAAGATGGAGTGGTAAGGAGTAACATTAACAGGAAAGGAGGGAGGCTATGTGTATAAATGTAAATGGACTGTATTTATATAGCGCTTTTCCAGTCTTAACGACTGCTCAAAGCGCTTTAACAGAGTACAGGAACCATTCACCATTCACTGGAGCTGCCGTACAAGGTGCCACCTGCTCATCAGATGAACATTGCGCAGCATCGGGGGCAACTCTGGGTTCAGTGTCTTGCCCAAGGACACTTCGACGTGGGACTGCATGGCCGGGGGATCGAACCACCAACCTTCCGATTGGCAGGCAACCGCTTAACCACTGAGCCACAGCCGCCCAGTTGGTTGGTGGTTCGGTGCCTTGCTCAAGAGCACCTTGGCCCAGGAGGTGAAGTGGCACCTCTCCAGCTACCAGACCACAGTGTGTGCGTGCGTGCGTGCGTGCAAGCGCATTATGTGCGCCTCACGTCATAACAACAACAAGCAGTTTGGCTGTAATTAAAGTTAGAGGCTGTCAGGTAGCCTAGTTAGGCTCCATTGAACATGCTAGCTGTTGGCCTGTTGGGGAGCTGAAACGTCTGTGTGATCTATAAAATCAGTGTTGATACAAGCATCAGTGTTCCTTGAATTGCTTAATTAGCTCTTTTCCAGGGCATACACTACTCTCAGCTTTATTGTAGCTTTTGGGAAGGGTTACGGTTATGGTTATTATATTTAGCAGACACTTTTGTCCAAAGCGACAAAATATGAATCTTACAATAGTTAAAATTAACAGTAAACAGCTTTTAAAAGTTGCTAAACCAATATTAAGCAAAATAGTCATAATAACAATAATGGCAATACAATATCAAAAATCAATAATAACAAAATAAACAAATACCATAAATATACAAATCATAACTCTAAGAAGTAACTCATTATTTAAGTGTAAGATCAACAGATAAGTCTTGAGACCTCTTGAAGGATCCAAAACTATCACATGAACACAGAACACTAGGCAACTCATATCATAGAATGGACGCATATTTTCAGAGTGTTAGCAGGGAGGTGAGGATAACCAATGAGGTGAGGTGACCAATCACGGTGGGTGTGGGCTGCCTGGGCCAAAAATGCCAGGGCCGATTTTTTGTCCCAGTCCAGCCCTGGCTGTGTCTAGTTTTGTGCCGAGTTCTGCTTTGCTTGTGTTGTCTTTCTTTTTTGTTTCTTTGTATTTTAAAAAGCCTTTTTTTAACATTGAGGCCAGGGGACTACCGATGAAAAATAGCTCATTCTGACATTTTTAACCCACGTAAAATCATGCGTTTTATGATTTTGCATGGCATAAATAAACTGACTAATTAAATTCTGGACGATCAGTGGAACAGTTTTTAAAAATTGTACTTATCCTAAGACCTTTTCTTGTATGGGTTATACATGGAGGAGGAAGGGAAAATAAGGAGATAGAAGCTGTTTGTCCACCAGGGGGAAGCAAAATGCAGCAACAACTACACAGTAAAGGGAAGCTGGCTTAAAATGAATGACATGGAAACAAATTGACTTGACTCCCAACTGTAAAAACTATAAAAGAACTGAGTTAACTTAACAAGACGACTCATAGCAGAACAAATGATAACAAAATAAAAACATTTAAACACAGGCTAGATGTTCAAGTCAAAACAAGCCAATTATGTATAAAATCTGTACGTTCTTTTATTTATGCATCATAATTTCGATCCTAATACGTCCTGTATGATCGCAATATTTTGGATTCCAAGTATAAAACCAGTGGTAGGAGTATTCATAGCTAAAACGGACCTTTAAAAACACTGCATTACAAGGAAAAGTCTTGCATTCAAAATCCTACTTACATAAAAGGACACAAGTACTACCAGCAAAATGTACTTGAAGTACCAAAAGTCAAAGTATTTGTACCCATGTGACAGACATATTTACATTATAAGATTGTTAATACAGATGCATCAATGTTAGAGCAGCATGTTACTGTTGTAACCACTTCAGGTTGAATTACTTTTAACGTCTTTATATACAGTTACACACACACAGGTGTTCAGCTCAGTGGTTCCCAACCTAGGGGTCGGGCCCCTCCAAAGGGTCACCAGAGAAACCGGAGGGGTTGTGAGATGATGAATGGGAGAGGAAAAAAATCTGAAACTAAGTTTTATACACAGAATTGTTTCCATAATTTAGACTTTTCACTTGCTTTACATTTCGAACAGTCATTTTAATTAATGATTTTAAATGTCTCTTTTTGTTGGATCTGAAACATGACAAGGGGGCTAAACTACACTTTGTAAGGGGCCACAAGTCAAAAAGGTTGGGAACCACTGGTTTAATCTTTAACAACGTGTTGTATTTTAAATCCTGTTGGTTGTTTTTTTTTCATGTGAAGCAGCTACAAGTGTCAGATAAATGTAGTCGAGTAAAAAGTACAATATTTCCCTCTGAGATGTAGTGGAGTAAAATTATCGAGTAAAGCACAAGTACCATAAATGATACTGAAGCACATACTGTACATGTATATATTGTGTATTTATAAAACTGTATAAAAACACATGAGCTGTATTTTACTGGGCAGAAAGTTTCACAATAACTATTTCAAGAGGAATAGAAAGCATATGACCAACATAACAAAAGAACCTTTATACAGAGCTGTGAGGGGAAATTATAAAAAAAGTGAGAAACACTATTTCATTACAGTGAATGTAGACTGTGTGTGTGTGTGTGTGTCTTACGAAGGTAGGGTCCTTGTTGAGGCACGCCTCGGTGAACTCTTTGAAGCTCTTGGAGAAATCTCCGCTCAGCGTCGGAGGAGGAGACTTGGGGATGTGGAACAGCACTCGCATCGGATGCATGTCTGAGTTGGGAGGCTCTCCCTTGGCGAGCTCGATGGCCGTGATGCCAAGCGACCAAATGTCGGCCTGCAAAGACACGCGCAGTCAGAATTAACAGACATGCACTGGCTACAATGGGGTCAGCCCTATGTTCCCACATTTCTAAGAATTGTTTTTCCACTGAAAATTAGGCCCTATGTTCCCACATTTCTAGGACATTTTCAAAATTAGGTCTTGTGTTCCTACATTTCCCCTCAAGTTAAGCCCTATCCTCCCACAACATTTTTTAGGGTTAGGGTTTAGGGAAAATAGGGCCTAATTTTGGAAAAAAAAATCTTAGAAATGTGTGAACTGTGGGAACATTGGGCCTAATTTTTATAAGAAATGTGGGAACATAGGGCTGTGGGAACATAGGCACGCTCCCGCTACAACACCTGTTCCTACAGAATCTTAATCTTTCCACTGAAAATGAGTCAGCCTTTTTCAGTGCTTTGTTGATTACTGTTTCCTAAGAGGATGAGAGTTGCCTCTGAAGTAAAGTGTCCTCTAATATTCTGTAGCATTTCAGAAAGAAGCCCGGGTACACAACAGGGAGAGATCTTGGCAATTCAAAGACAGCACCAGGAGTTATGGAGTCAGCTAACCGCTGTGGATCCAAACTGATTGCAGCTACTGTTTGTGAAGAAACAAGCCAATGTTTTTTGATGTTTTTACAATCATCTTGCTTGACTGTTTGACCCTCAAAGACTGTTGGTGTAGAATCACTTTAGGAACACACAGTTACTTTAAAAAAGCAGGAAACAAAATTAGCTTAAAGCACAGCTTCCTCCCTTATTGTGGGGGGACCGAATGAACGACATGAAAATGCGAAAATACTCACCTGCGAATATTAAATACAACCCCAAATCAGAAAAAGTTGGGACAGTATGGAAAACACAAATAAAAAAAAGAAAGTAGTGATTTCTAAATGTACTCTGACTTGTATTTCATTGCAGACAATACAACAGCACATAATGTAATGTGTTCCTCGTGATTTTTATTTTTGTTTAAAAAAAACAAAATTCCTATTTTGGTTCTTGCAACCCATTTCAAAAAAAGTTGGAACAGTAAAGCATTTACCACTTTGTAATGTTGCCATTCCTTTTCACAACACTTAAAAGACGTTTAGGGACTGAAGACACCAAATGATGAAGTGTTTCAGGTGTAATTTTGTCCCATTCTTGCTGCAAACAAGTCTTAAGGTGGGCAACAGTACGGGGTCTTTGTTGTCGCATATTGCGCTTCAAAATGTGCCACACATTCTCTATTAGAGACAGGTCGGGACTGCAGGCAGGCCAGTCAAGTACCCGTATCCTCTTCCTCCGCAGCCAGGACTTTGTAATGTGTGCAGAATGTGGTTTTGCATTATCTTGTTGAAATATGCATGGACGTCCCTGGAAAAGATGTCTTTTTGAAGGCACCATATTGTGCTCCAAAATCTCTATGTACTTTTCAGCATTAATGGTGCCATCACAGAAGTGCAAGTTACCTTTGCCAAGGGCACTGACACAACCCCATACCATGACAGACCCTGGCTTTTGGACTTGTTGCTGGTAACAGTCGGGATGATCCTTTTCTTCTTTGGTCCGGAGCAGACGGCATCCATTTCTCCCAAAATATACCTGAAATACTGATTCATCTGACTTAGCTTAGGCTAGCACCCTTGTCCTTTACGCACTGAAAATCCTCCTCATTCCTTGAATCTTTTAATTATGTTATGCACTGTTGAAAGTGAAATAAGCAAATGCCTACCTATCTTTCTTTGAGGAACATTGTTTTTAAACATTTCAAAAATTTTCTCACGTATTTGTTGTGAAACTGGCGATCCTCGGCCCATCTTTGCTCCTAAAGGACTAGACCTTTCTTGGATGCTGCTTTTGTACCAAATCATAATTACAATCACCTGTTTCAAATCACATCATTATTTAACCAATTTACCTGATTACTTGCCCTAAATTGCTCCTGTCCCAACCTTTTTTGGAATGTGTTGCAGGTCTGAATGACAGGAAAGGATGTATATTTACAAATGAAATTAAGTTGACCAGACAAAACATGAAACATTTTGTGTTCACATTGTCTGCAATGAAATACAAGTCAAAGTACATTTAGAAATCACTACTTTCTTTTTTTTATTTGTGTTTTTCCTACTGTCCCAACTTTTTCTGATTTGGGGTTGTAAAACAGCAACAATACAACATCACTGAAACAAAGTTTTTTTAAGCAAAGGTTTTGTTTAATTTTTTTTCCAGGTAGAAAGTGATTGTTTTCATTATCAGTTACCCTTTGTGATTAAGTGATTAACTGTTTTGTCTGTAAAACGTCAAAAACATGTAATGAAACATCTTCAAATTGCTTGTTTTGTTTGACCAACAGTCCTAAACGTGAAGAATATCTTTGTTTATAATATTATAAAAACACACAAAAACTGCACATCTGCACATTTAAGAAGCTGGAACCACCCGCGGTTTGACATTTTTGCTTGATGAGTAACTTTAAACGATTAATTGATCATTAAAATTGTAAATGCACTAATTGTTTTAGCTGCTGTTACAAGCTTAAATTT